>VZRN01005202.1:1664828-1830862 GCA_013397935.1 Dasyornis broadbenti | reverse complement strand
TGGTGAGAGGGACCTTAAAAACAAGCAGCTCTTATTTCTTTCTTCAGGCAGTATTTCAGTCCCCATTGTTTCCCTACTGCTCATGTACTGATTTTCTCCTAAATAGCACAAACAGCCTGTAAGTACATCCTCCCCCCTAATATTTTCTTTTGTTAGAACCTTTCATTTCTATACAGGCATTAGATTATACATTTCCTGGCTTGCCGCACTCCATTAACACTCTGGTAACCACCCATTTTCCAGCCAGCCATTAAACACCACCTTTCATAATTGAGATTTAAAGGCTCAGGGCATGATAAACAGCTGAAGTTATAACTTTACAGCTGCCTCTATAGAAGTGTGTAAATCTCCAGATTTGGATAGGCAAATCAGTTAATTAGACTAGCATTAAGTCACAAACTTTGCGGGTGCTCTGTCAGCAGATGTCCTGAAGTTGTGCTTTAAATAACAAGGGTCAAACCTTCAATCCCACCGGGCTGGGAGAGACGGAAGTGTCCCACCCGGTGCCCAGGGAGCGGTAGCACCGAGTGCAGCTGCTGTGACTCGCAGCCGGCAGCCAGCGCCCATTCCAGCTGTGTTTATGCTGGCTCCTTCCTGCAGTGCTCCTTCAGTTACACCAACATCAGCTGCGGGAGCACAGCCATTCCCGACTGGACATGCTCTACCTGCTGCCTCTGGTGGAGACAACCCTGGGTTTGCCACCCTACATTTTCTGCCTTGCCAGCACACAGGTTGCTCTCAAAGCAGGACCCGCAAGTTTTGGGACTGAGCACAGTTTTCCCCTGCCCCTACCTGTGGCTGAGGACACTTTACGTGCATGACCCCGAGTCACTGCTGGCCCGTAAAAGTTCAGAACTGGTGACATCCGGAGCTGCAGACACCAATCTCTTTAGGCGCATGGGCAGCAAGAGGTTAACCTTCGGTCGTGAGGCCCAAGGGCCTGTTGTGCTCCACCTCTGCACGAGTTATCTCCCTGTTGCTGCATTTTAAAACACTGTATGTAATTAACTGTTATCAGGTTGTTAAGCAGTGTGCTGAAGTGTGAACTTATCATTCAATTGTTTCCTTTATTTACAAAGTCCCTGCCATTCTTTTAGACAGCAGCCTGGGACAGGCTGTTGACTTGCTCCGATGAGGAGGGTTTGGCACACCAGAGCCTGGGAGTAGAAACAGATTCTGGAGAAGTGAGACACAGACGTGAATCTGCAAACACACCCTCAAGATGCCCTGTAGAATAGCTGTGCTTGAATGAGACACACACACGTGCCACCACTACCAAATGCAGCACTGTAAGGCTGCTCTGAGACTTGAGCCACTGAGCATGGAGGAAACACACACGCAGCTCCCAGCTGCTTTGTGGGCACAGGTGGAGTTTCTACTCATATATATGGTACTAGGTTTAATGCCTATGGATATACACAAATACGTTCCATTCACAGATGAAGACAACATAACTGCTGACTTTCATACACCTCTGAGTGCAGTTCTTCCCTATTTAATTTGCTGGACTTTGTTTCCTTAAGCAAATCTGGAAGTCAGAGGTCATCGTGTTAGACCACAAGATGGAGGTGGGTGGACAGGACAACAGCGTAAGATGCCATATCCCCCGCTGTGCTCTCTGTTTCCTTCAGCAAGGCCTAGGCTTGGACTCCTGGAGCCCATCACACATCATGTTCTTTACCACTACCCTCTCCTGGCCTGGCCACTGTTCTCTTCTTTGCTTTCTTTGCCAGCGGCACCAACCCTAGCAGTGCCAGCAAGGTGTCCCAGATAACATAAGACATCATCAGATCGATGTGATTTTCTTCCATGCATTCCTGGCTTGGGGCAGCACCATGCACCCACAGCATGGTCCGTGGGCATGCAGCACCATTTGCTCTTTGGGAACTGGTGCAATCACCAATGTCCTCGATCTACGTGCATCCCCCGTAACACGTGTAATAAATGAGAGTTGTAGCTTCTAAACAAACTTCTTCTGTGCCATCTGCACACCGTGCTGCATGACAGATGACAAGATAAAATTTGCAACAGCAAAGACCTTAGAGCAAAACAACCTCTTAGAGAGAGCAAGAACAGGCTGTTGGAACAGTTCTATCAGCTTAGTCATGTATCTAGAACAGAAGATATCAGGATCCTGAAGCTGAAAGAGGAGCACACAGCTGAAGGCAGCAAAAAGTGTTTTAAGGACACCAAAACACTGCATCCTTGGTGAAGCAATGCCAATAGCTGGGAATTAGTGATACCTTACAGACAAGACAGCATAGTACTTGGAACACAGGGTAGGGGTAAGCCAGCATTCAGACAGAGAGAGACTTTGGACAGCACTACCTAGCACATGCTTTAATTTCTCTTGAAAGCATACATACATCATGTGTCAAAGATGTGCAACGAAGTCCTACGTGCAAGACATGACACTGTCAGCAGCTTCAGCTGACATTACAACAAACAGCACCACAATCAAAGAGGCATCCCTACTCCACCCAGGAAGGCTACAATGTGCCATCAGTGTGAAAAAGGAAAGCAATAGTGCTTCCTGATATGAACCTGGTAAGAACCTGGCAGAGATTCCAGACAGCATGTCTCAATTTGGCTGGAGGGAAAAAAAATTAAATAAAACCACCCTCCAACTTGAAACAATCTTTTACATAATGAATCAATCAATTATCTTTGCTCTAGTATGTTCAAATCAAGGGAATCATCATTGAAAATAACAACCAATTTATATAGCTCATTTAAAGCCACAGTAAGCTAGGCTGCTGATTCACTAATGAACAATAAAGGTCACTACTATAATATCACTCTAAGTATTTTCAGATTGTGCAGTGTGATAGACTTGAAGTAACAAGTTCATTAAAAAAAAAACAAGATACTTTGCAGGGGGAAGTAAAGATGGAAAAACATCTGTGCTTTGCGTAGATACCAGACTGAGAAGAGGGAATAACTTGGATGTGATGAAGAACTTTGGGCCCCAGACTCATCCAGCCCCAGCCAAAGCCTCTGGATGTCAATGGAAGCATTTCAATGATCTTTGGATTAGGCTCTTGTATAGAAGAATGGTATCTGAAAGGGGAGGAGAGGGCAGGGAGAGAATGAAACATCTGTATCCTGGAATGAAATCAGGAAGTTAAGGCCTGACAGCCTTAGACAGCAAATAAATACCTCAGGTACTAAATGCAGGTTGCTGAAATGCCTCACTTCAAGTGGAAACATTCCTTTTCGGTTGTGTCTTTCAGAGAAAAGACTGACCACAATGCTGCTAATTTATGTTTTACTTTTTCAGTGCCCAAGATCTAGAAAACAGTCCATACATGCAATTATGAAGAAACAAGACATGCTGCCAAGATGAACAGCACACCTCTGCTCTGTGGATGTTACATCTATGATTATTAACAGTGTGGCAACTGGGGCAATGTAGCACAGTGTGCCCTAATCTGCAGCATCACGCCTGGGACTATTACCAGCACCAGATGCTTCAGAGGAAGCTGCAATCAGTGGGCAACTAATAGTTTGCATAGGTCTTACAGCATAAAAGAACCTCTCCTTTCCTGCTCAGATGCTAACTTAAACAAAAGCAACTATTGGTCTGAGCGTAGGTTTGCAGAAAGATGCAGGTTTCAGAAACACAAAACACTTGGTGACATTTCTGTACTTGCAGATGTTGATACAAAACCCCCCAAATATGATAGTATTTAACCTTGACAGACCTACTACTTGAAACCCACAGGAAAAACGCACAATATAGTAGAGAAAGCCTGTGGCGAGTTGAGAAACATATCTTTTCCAAATCTCAATGTTAAATCTTTAATGCTGACTTGGGTTCCTCTTTTAAAAAAAAACAGATGTGTAATTCTGCTGCCAGTAAAATAGGATTTTCTTTAAATGAACTTTGCAACATTTCAAAGGCTCCTCTTTTTAATGATCAAAAAGTGTAAGAGAGAAACATCTTATTATATCAAGCAGCTACAATATAACCCATTACTCAAGAACATCATTACAGTTTCTAACTCAGAAAAGCATGAAGTAGCAATACCATTTTGAGGATGCAAAATTGTCTCTGTATACTACAGTACCTTGGAAAACTTATAAAACTTGTGGTATAAACTAGTACAACTCAAAATGAAATATCTAAGAAGGAAAAGACCAGGGTTAAGGGTTCTGTATTGATTTTTTTCCCTTCACATTGGGATTAAAGTGATTTCAGTTGGGATCCAGAATTACAGATGTAATTATAATTTCCATTTATATTTTTAGACTGTGTACAAAGAAGTGTAATAATGGACAGCTGAGCATTTTCCATTGTCCATTAAAAATGAAATGTTTCTGATGAAATCTCTGTAAGACTAAGTACTACTGCAGTAATCACTCAATAAGAGAGCTTGCTTCAGATCTTTGGTGACGAGAGAGAAGGGAGAGCTGCCACCCCTTCATACAAAGAAATCAAACCAAAATGACATTAAGGTTGTTATTCCCCTCAATAATACTCAAGAGATTTCAGGTGAAGATTAGTAACAAGTCTTTTCAAAGAAAAAGTCAAATTATCATTAAATAACCTTTCTTGACATTATTTACAGGGTATGTAACACAAAGCATTGCATTAAGGAGGCATTACTTAAACCACATAAGGTCTGTGGAGTGAAAAAGTGAAATTTCTCCAAGTACCACTGCCTGTCTGCCATCCTTCCTCCATCCTTTACAATGTCCATTTAAGCCCAGGTTTCCTGGAGGTCTCTGATAGCCAGGCAAATGACTGCTACTGAAAAGCAAAATGTATTCAAGGTAAAGCAGGTGCTTAAGTGCTCTGATGGATCTGGGCCTAAAAATTCAAGTTGTAAACCCCAACTCAATTTCAAATGACTAATTGAATTTGCCTTTTTTTTTCCCCTTCTAATTCCCTTTTGTTTTAAACCGATCTGCTCTGTGCTTTCTGCCACAAAGCGTGGCGCAGTCAGTACGGCAGCACAGCCCGTCCCACCGCGCTGCTCCCGCTTGCCATTCCACAGGGGCAAAGAGATCCATACAGGAACGCTCAAAAATGCTCAAACCCAGCGCTGGTATATTCAGGCAGCCTAAATTCAGCCTAATTCCCGAGTCAGTGAGAAACCCAGATGCCTTCAGAGACCCCTACAAAGCTAATTAGAAGACTACCAGAAGTCTGCGCACAGCGAAGTCACATGGGTTTTCTGAGCACGGCTACTGGGATCCTCAAAGCTTTTAACTGATTCTGGAAACCTTTAATCGCTGAATGCGTGTTTGCTGTTTGAGCATCTTTGGAGGAAGGACTGTTAGCATCCTTTTTTCTGCATGCTTTGTCCCAGCTATTGTGTTGGCTGGTTGAGTTCAGTTCAAGAGCGTAGCACTATTATCTCCTTTAAAAAGCAAAACAAAGGGAAAAGCTGTGGCCATTCCATGCTTCCAAAAATACATTCTTACTATACTGAAGACAACTCAGTTCTCAGTAAACAAACATGGATTTTCTTTAAAGCAGAGTATCTCAGATTGAACCAAAACTCATAGCAGAAATGCTAAATGAGGGACCAAAACTGGTGACACATGGATATGTATACAACAGTACACTAGCACCTAGATCCAAGCAAAAAGCCAGTCACATGGATTTTCACTGTGAAATCATCCTGAGATTGGCTTTTTCTTGCCAGTTTTTGCCACGATCTACAACAGACTGCTCTCAAAGCATCTCCCTTCACCTGTAAAACAAGGGCTGTTTTTCTTCTTTAAGTGAAGGAAAGCGCCAGCTACTCAATATCCAAGGGCTTCTGTTGGCTTGGGGTTTTGCTTGATAACCTGGGCTGGGTTTTGTTCACACATTTCCTGCCCTCTGGATGGAACTCTGACTGCCAATTTCCAAGGCACTGTCTCAGACTATCTAGTGCACAGATCCAATCTCCTTGCTGAATTACATCTGGGGTGGAACAAAAATGGCAGATAATTCACTTTCTATTAAAGTTAACGCTCTCCTCCACTTGCTTCTCACGTATGTTATACAGTGGACGTGTTTGCATGTTCTGCTCTATTTTTTCAGCTGTTGCAAGCACATAAGCTATCAATTACACTCGATTCAGAGAGAAGATGGTGATTTGAGGAACAGCTTCCAGTTTGCATAACTCCTCACCTCATCACTGCTCCGACATTTAAATGAATGCTTTTGGGCAAAAGGCCTGAAGCACAGAGACTTCATAGGTGCTCTCTCCCCAGCCATTTCCCCCCTCACTGGATGGTTAATCAAAGCATCATAATGCTTTAAAACTAATATTTATTCAAACAGCTGTAGGAACCCATCTGCTCGTGCAGAACAGAGGACAGAAGAGTGGAAGCCACAGCAACACCAGGCAGAAGCCAGCAGAAGGATGAGTTCTGTCAATACCTCTACAGCCAGCCTAAGTTACGTTAGTCAGACAAAGGTTTTGAGTACAGCAAAGACACAACCGTTACCGTAAAGATATGGTTAAGTTTTTAGCATATGCATTATGGTATTTAATGTATTTTCAAAATAAAGCTTGCTGAAAGTCTGACTAGTGGCCTAAGTGCTATTTAAGACAAACCACACACCTACAAAGCTTTGCTGCCGTGTTTCTGGATATCCACGACATCTTTACCTGTGGTGAAGATGCTCAATAGCTTATGCAGATTTTCCCAAATAAGCATCCACAAAAGAACAGTATCACTGTGCATCTTATGCTTTGTTTATGCCATATTTGAAAGAACTGTTCTAGTAGAAAATTTTGCACAGGTGCTAAATGACAAAATTAGTGCTAATTTACATAACTATTAAATGCCAGAACAATGCAGTCTTTTCCAAGCCTGGAGATGAGGGTAAAGATTCTTAAGAAAGCAGGAATTAATCTTCTCTAACAGGGTACAACAGGAGTTTTAGCTCTATGCTTGCTCTTAACAAAGTTACTGGTCCATAACCACTAGTGATCTGAATGTTTGCAATTCTTCAACAACCTTGAATTGCATTCATTTTTAAGGACTACTTTTATTTCACTTCTGTATGTGGTAAGATTAGATGGGCTGAAGAAGAACATATCAGCAGGAAAAGACGTATTCCTTTTACTAGGATCTTCAAAATCCGGAGAGAAACTGCTAACATTGATGGGCTGAATTCTTGGGGAAAACAACAAGTAACCAATCAGAGTTTATCAAATTACTACCAGACTGACCCAGACAGCAAAGAAATCAAAGACCAAGCTCCAACAGTGGTTGCCATTCAGTCTAAACTGACTGCAATCATTAGGAACACATCCAGGGATTTCAGTGGTTCTGGACCAGGCTCGTACTAGCTTCTAGTAGTACATTTCTAGCTATTCTGAAGCTGGATCAACACATCCAAAGCATGCCCTTCTAAAGCATCATATTTGAAGAGCAACATGAAAGCCTTCGGTGAATATATGAGCAGAGAAATTTGGACAAAACCCTCTAAAATTAAGACTTTTCTCCTGATATGTTTAAGACTTCTGTGCAGAGAAATTAAATATGTCACCTACTTATGAAATGGAAGCAGTTTGGCTGCCAATTGTCTGAGCTGTGTTGAAACAGCTGCTCTAGCAACTGTTTTTACTATTAAATTCTTCAGTGATTCTCTTAATCCCAAATTAGATACCTCTTTCCTTTAATCACCAGTTTATATAAAAGCTCTTTCCTCACAGGGCAGGGTTTCACCAAGGATAACAAACAACGCCAGGTCTGCTCAGCACGCTGCCCTTGTGTTTCTCTACTCCTCATATCTCCCCCACCCTGCTTCTCATTTCTCGGTGGGTGGCACATGGAGCGCTCACGACTCTGTCCCCTACATGCCTGTAAAGGAACACTGAACTACATTTGAGGTCTTAAGATTCCACAGCCTGTCATTACCTTGCAGCATGCAATTAAGACTGTCCCCGTGCAATTAATTCACTTTCCTACTTCATCATCATAATCTTTCTTCTCTCCTAAACATGTACATAAGAATACCTGTAACTGACTTGCTTTAAATGGCTTGCTATTAGAAGCTTGAAACTTGCCATTGGTTTTGGTTTTTTTGTTTGGGTTTTTTTTTGTTTGTTTGGTTGGTTTGGGGTTTTTTTTTGGTGGTTTTTTTTTTTCTTTTTTTTTTTCTGAGTATGCTTTGCAAGGATTGCATGGAGACAAAGGAATTGGCTGAGATCTATTATGGAGAACTAACTGCAGTCTGCCTCTGAGCAAAGGGTGCCACTGCAAAGCTGCTGTTTGCTCACGGGAACATAGCTGAGCAATGACACAACATACAGGAGGTTCATGCACAACACTGAGAGCTGCAGGAAGCTTGCTCAAAAATTCCTGATCCAACATCCTCAAAAATAATATGTATTTACACCTGATACTGTTGGCTTCCTACATTTTCCCTTTGTTAGCTGTTTTTAAAGCACGTTTGCTGACAGCCATCTTTCAGCTGCACCTCCAGACAGATTCATCAAGGGAAAGCCAAAGCCAAGAACTGCAGCAGAGTTGTCTTATTTTACCATGCTCTTTCTCACCTTTGCAGCCTCGAGCCCGCAGTGTTTGATCAGTTCTGAATTACAACGCAGCATAAGCAGCAACATTTTTATTCCAGATATCCATACCTACAAAGCAGCCAGCTGAGCTTCCCAGCCTGCTGGTCTCCTGAGCCATTTCAATATCCATCTTAACAATGCAATGGATGTATTTGCATTTTGGAGCACACATCTTATTCCCCAGGTTTCACTCAGCACATCACTCTGTTGATGCATTCTATGGGATATATGCTTTTGGTTTTTAATTTAATCTTCTTTTTAATTTGCATTCACTTATCTTTTTTCCACAGATCCTTCATCTCAACCTAACCATTTTGTACTGACACTTTTTTCTTTCATTAATATTTTGTTCCCTAACAGTTGTTTTGTTCTTTTACTCACTGGAGGCATAGTTAATACAGCTCTCTTTTCTGAGGCGATGTCTCCATGACTTCATTAAATTTTATAATATTAATTCAAGCCCTTTTGTTCAAATGCAATATTTTCCTCTATCTCCCATATTTTCAAGCTGAATTTGGTGCCCTTAGTTTGAGTGGGAGGTCCTTATGCCTGATTATATAGTGAAATTCATACCAGATCCATGTTTTCTGTAAATGTGACACTTGAAAGTATTTTTATTTACTCCGGATAGTATCTCCTTGCAAAAAGGCTGGCTGTTTAGTCTCAAAATATTAATTGACTTTTAAACTATTCCATATTGCATTAACTGGCTTTTTGCTATGAGGAGTTGACTGACTTATTAGGAAAATTGACAATCCCCATCCCTGTCTGCCTCCTTCTACACTTCCAAAGTATTCTTCTGGGACATCTGGCTTTTAGTGTTTTTTTTTTCAAGCTACGTCCCAGTTGTTACAGACATTTTCTTTGGTCAATTTTCTTTAGTTATTCCCATGGAAATTACAGAGGTGGCCTGCCAGCTGCAATCCATGATTTGATGTCACGAACCTTGACCTTTCTGACTTTCCAAAGTATACTTTTTCATTATTTAGACTTAATTTGGCTTGGATGGAGGCATCATGTTCATTTCAAGTGATATTTCTATTTTATTAGAAAGCTGGAGGTATGTTTTACAACTAAATCTCCTTCCTTTTGTATTCACCACAGAGATTTCTGAAATTGTGATCCTGTTTACAAATTTCTTTCCTCCTTTCTGTCAAGTCTTAGAGACACAAGACCATTTTTTTGAAAGGTCTGTAGTACACTGACCCCTTTCCTACCTGCTCTGCTTTTAATGCCTGGGACTCTCCCCGTTGAAGGTATATGCAGGTTATTTATGAACTCTGCACATTTTTGGATGAATGTGTTTTGACACCATATACGAAGAAAAGTCTTCAGACTTCACATACGGCACTGAGGTGGTATTAGGTACCGTGGCGCACCGGAGCACAGTGATTGAAACTGAAGTGGAACAGAAAATGTTGCCACAGAGCACTTCCAGCTTTCTGCTGCATGAATGTGTCACAAATCTGGTGTCCTGTTATAGATTTGGGCTCTGTCCTTGAAATACAATGATTTCCCTGACATTGCTTAGACACTGGGTAGTTTCCACAGCAATCAGTTTCATTATTTTCCGGACTTAAGAGAAGTTAGTTAGCCAAATCTTAAAACTGTTTGAAATTGGATTTAAGCTAATCTTTTAATGAGCACATCAGCTTGGTTCCCAAGCTTGGGCTCTAGCATGTAAGAATGATCTTTTTTCTTTGCCTGTATTTCATCTTGGCTGGTTTATTGCAACGTATCTTGGAGGTCCCTGAGTAGGACCAGTATTTCCATTAAAACTGATTCTAAATTTACCTGCCAGCACTTAAAATCCAACTAAAGCCATACACATATTTCATTTATAATGAGATCACCGCATTGGAAGATACAGACAGACAAGATTTTGCTGCATTTTCAATAAAAGCACAGCTGTCAAGATAAAAATCATATTAAAAAAAATTCCCTGAATTACTGATATTACTTTAGATGATTAAAACAGAAGAGAAAGCTAATAATCAAGTATACTGGAGAATATACTGCTTGAATATTGCTTATATTTCACATGACTAGGGTGATGAAGTTAGTTGGACCATTCATTTTTGCACCCTACTTAGTTCTAATCCTATTTAAGACAACAAATTATCAAGTCATCTTAGTTTTGAAGTTACGCCAGGGGAGTATTAAAAAATATGATTTATTTAAAAAGACCATTTACAATTGGTTCTCATACATTCCTCTTGACCATCTTCTCTTATTTTAATCAGTATGAGAAATGAGGGATATACAGACTTTACTCAGCCACCCGGAACAACACAGTTTTTTCCCACCAAACTGCTCTTCACTGGTTTCTACCCCTTTGGAGGGAAAATCCTGGGCGTTACTAAAAAATTGGGTATTGTATTAGGCACCAGAAGTTAACAGGCTCACCCTGTAGCTGTGTAACATATGTTCAATAACATGGTTTCACTGACAAAGATGTGGGTGATTCTGGACAGGGTTGATAAATTATTTCACTGCCATTAATGTTTTGGCACCCCTGCTCCTCTTTAGGAAAGAGTATCTGCAGATGCTCTTTTTAACCAGGTGAGCAATGCTCCAATTTGAACAGTACTACAAGGCAGCAGTGGCATTCCCTGCATCAGCACTGTCACCCTCTGCCTGCCATAAAGCACCATTTTGGGCAAATAAAACACAGAGGAAATAGCAAGTTCAGTAGAGCCATGTAATGAAGTCAGCTGCTGAGAGGAACAGTGAAAACCAGAGGCAGGCTGTTACTAAGGGGTGCCTGAGCACCAAGAAGGTGTCTGGAAGATAATTTGGCAGAACAGCAGCCGTATGACGGGGCAGAGCAACACTGCCACTGAGAACCACTGTGCCACCGCACGGCACCTGTCACCATCAACACCGCCAAGGAAGAATGGAGATGAAGTATACCAAATAAGAAAGAGGATAGATTTTTTTTTTCCCAGCATGTGATGGAATAGGTTAACTCAAAGTGATTCAAAGCAAAAAAAAAAAAAAAAAAAAAAAAAAATTGTGATTTAAACCAGCATGCAGGGAATTTTGATTTAAATAATTAATTTTAAACCTTGCTTTTTCATCTGTGGTCCTTGGCTAGTCAATTCCCAGAGGCTGGGAATGCTCTGACAAGTTGATTTACAGCTAATTATAGTCTGCACTAAAACTGTGATTTCTTTTTTGTTAACCGAGAGAATACACTATATACATATTTAAGTAATGTCAGTATATTAATTTCAGATTCTGCTAGACAATGGTGAATGATGAGTCTTATTTAATAGACAATTAGCTCTTTCTCATGATTTGTGTCAAGTCACTTTCTGATGATGTTTTCGGGATTCAATTAAATTACAGAAATCTTGCATTTTGAAGTAAACTCAGTAAAATAAAGGCAAGAACACACAAGTGCAAGAAGAAGCTGACGAAACATGTGAAGTAATCCATTCCTTCTGCTGGAGGAAACTTACCTGTTTATGACACAGGTATTATCAAAACTTTGCTTTTGATCTGAAGGGTTGGAAATGTTTCTGGTTCAACTCTAGAGGCTGCCTCCTAAACTGACTGCATGGGTACTCTGGCCCCTCAAGTCAATGCTATTTTCATGCTCTATAGTGTAAGACCGAAGTGCTCAATCTAATTTATTGAAAGGGAGGTGAAAACATAACATAAATGATCTCTGCATAGAAATACTCAAGCGAGGGCATTTTGCAGGCTTGGCTCCTAAAATCTAGCTGAAAAAAATATTTGCCATAATATCTAAAAACTGAAATTGGGTAATGTCAGACTTCGAGGTGAAAAAAAGGCATAACCTCTTTAAGCAGTAAAATAATTAACCTCTGAAGAACACAATGAATTCTCCACAATGGGACATTCTAATTCCGGGTTAGATGCTTTTGTAAATACATTTACAAAAGTAATGGGATGGATCAAAATTGAAATTTAGTTTGATGCAGAAATGTAGAAAGTCTTGGAGAGCTCAGGCAAGGTGATCAAAATTGTCCTTTCTGGCATCATACCTAGAAATGGAGAGTGTGCTGCTTTTAGCTACTGCCTCAAGAAGTGCAAGTTGCATGTGTGTGCAGAGAAGCTTCCAGCATGGCAAGACTACTGCTACCACTGTACAGCAGGGCTGGTTCCTTAATACATTTCCAAGTTTCCCAGTTACAAGACGCACGTTCGGTTTAGGACACAGCCTTGTGAGCCAATTACGCGTTTGCTCAGCAGCCTCGTCCCAGCCACAGCAATACAGATGAACCCATCTACACAGCCTGAACTCATTTTTCCATGCTAGCAGTTATTTTCTGATGCTCTTACAGCCTTTCTGGCCCTCCCCCTTTTCTTGACATAAATGTGTTCTTCAATAATACGAGGATTCCAGAGAAAGCCTGAAGTACTAGTTTTCCATTGGAATCAGCATTTCTTATTGGAAAGATGGCTGAGCTTTCTAATCCACACTCATCATGTCAACCAGCGTGCCGTCTCAGTGTCTGTCAGCCTGCTTTTGGTCACAGCCAGCTTTTGCACCACCACAGAGAAGAACGTGTCCTTGAACATGAGGCTTCTCCAAACAAGGCTGCCATTAGCAAGACTGTGATTTACATTAAGACAGACTTCCATAAAAGCAAGCTCGAAAATAGAACTATGAACAAACAGAGCAGCTTCAGCTTCATATCTGTTCCATAGCTCCATCAGGAAAATATTCTGAATTACACCAAGAAAGTAGGCATTAAAAATAGTTTAAAAGATACAAATGTTTTTCTGGCTCCCACAACCTCGCCCTGCTCTTCTTTCCAAAAGAAGAGGCTAAGAGGTATAAGAATCGAGCCATTCTCCACCTAAGCAGGAGGATTTAACATTGCTTAATGCTACTACTCAGCACTACTTAGCCGTAGCCTCAGGGCAACACATAAGTATCGAGTGCAAAGAACTGTATCTCTCTTGCAAAGCCTTCCATTCTGTCTCTCCCTCTTTGCTGCTTTTCTGCAGACAGAGCAGCACAATGCAGTGAGAGATGAAGACCTGCCACTCTCCTGCCACAGCCACTTATCATTTAATTCAGATGTTTGCCTCTGTAGATTTCCAAAGCAAGCCTACAGGCTGGCATTATTTTATCTAGAAGCTTAACTATGTAGCTCAGCTCACCACTCCTTAGCCCAGTCACACAGAAAGCCTTTCTCCAAAGGCTGCTGCCTCCTGTTTTCCCCTTTTAATTAAACACGTAACCTTACACAGGAACAGATCCTCCACTCAAAGGCAAAAAGGATATCGCTGACTTCAGTGAGACCAGGACAGTGAATTTGCTGCTGCACCTACTGAAAAGACAAGCACACTTGGCAGCTGAATTCCTCAAATATGGTTAATACAGACTTGTATCACCTGAATTTGGCCCTTAATATCTAGACTTAAATTAACAGCTTCAGAGTAAAACAGAAAAGGGGGGAAAAAAAAAGGCAGAGCCACAATGATGTTTCAAAGCTTAGAATTTTACAAGCCAGCAGCAGGTATGTTCAGATCTGACTTCATGCAGGATGCATGCCTTTGCAAAGGAATGGGACAGTGTCTTAGGGGCATCAAACACTCATAAAGATACTTGGCAGGTGAACATTCCTCCTTCTTGCCCGGTGAGGAGGAAGACCAAAGCTCTCTTCCTTCATTTGTCTGTGCCCACATACACTGGCACGAATCCTGCTGGCTTTCAGGTGAGCAGAAGAGTTTCACTGCATAGGTCCCAGCTACTCTTGACATAGCACAGATCCCCTCCTCCCTCCTCATCCCGTGAAACTGGCTGCAGTCCAAGCGCTTCCCTCTCCTTCCTTGTGTGTGCCACACCAGAGCGGCAGGCAAAGGTCATATCCTCCTGGACTCAACACAATATTGCAGAAAGAATTTGTTTCCCAGCATCTACAACCCTCATCTGAAGCCTCCGTAAGTATCTCTTATTAAACTGGGCTTAGATGGCTAAGTATGCAGACAGTTCCATATGGCATCCGCACCAAATGCGGCTCAGTGGTCTCACCACGGTGAGGACAGCACAAAAGAAGGGGAATAAACCCAAGGGCAGGAACCTGTGAACTAATACTAAAATGCTGGAGAGAAGAAAGCTACTCTTTTGAGGAAATACTTCCTCTTCATTTCTTTCTACATTCCTGTTTCTTTCTCTTAATTTTTTTTCCTGGGTTTTTTTTTTTCCCCTTTTAAATAACACTGCTCATTACAGCAGTTTTCATGGATTCTCCACTGAGAATAGGTTGGCAAATGGGTGGTTTTTACCTGGATTCCTCTATAGGCCTGGGCAGTCAGCCATGAGAACAAAAGAAATCACTCATTTCCATTAGTGGCTGGCAATGAGACTGCATCCCCTTCGTCTGGATTTAGACTTCACTGTACAATCTAGTCATTTGTGACTGCCAGGGCTTAATTACTGCAGGAACATGAAACTGCAAAACTTACGAAACTGAAATATAAAAAGCAGCGGCCGATTGCTGAACTGTAGGCACACCCAAGGGCGTGATATCCCGAAGCTCTGCTCCTGCCAGGGTGGAAACCCTCTGGAGACACAGCTTGGCTTGCGTGCAGCAGCACCAGCGTTTGGGTAGGGAAGCACGAATGGCCCTGCTGAAGAGCAGGTCTTCTCACTCCAGAATAAACCCTTAGGCACGGAGAGGAAGGACACTTTCATGTCATCTTCAAAGCTTAGGGAATATTTGGATGATTTCCTAAATGGAGAGTTCCAGCCAGTTAACTGGAACCTTAACCTGTCATAAGAGATGGAGAGTTGTGTCTCCAGCAAGTTAAATGGAGGTTTGGGGAAGAACACTGTAAAATTCATGATCTGATTGGCATAAATCTACTTAAAAAAAAAAACAAAATAAAAAACCAAACAAACAAACTTCACAAAATCACAGGTTGTAGAGATGAGCAGTATACGCACCTAGGGCACGTGCTGAGGATGGAGCAGTTTGGAAAGGAACAGGACAGAAGGGATACAGAGAACACTTACTACATAAAGCAAGGGCATTTCTACCCTGTAGTGCTCACTTCTGGTCATTCTTCCTTGAAAGGAATACTGGTGAAATCAAAACAATTCTGGGTGATGGAAGTTACTTCACTGGGAAATCTTCAGTTTACAACACTTGAAAAAATATGGTTAATTTTCTTAAAGGGAAAATGAATAAAAGAAGATATGATAACACAAATGCAAAAATTGTTGTAGAGAGTTACACTGGGCTCCAATTATGAATTTACTCTTGTAATCCACAAGGAAGTACTCAACAAAATAGAAGTTAAAAACAAATTTAAAAAGAGTATGCATAATTAAAGTACACCTAACTAACATGCAAAAATCACTGCTAAAAACATGATAGGGAAACCTGAATGTTGGAGGACTGGGAAAAAAGATGGCTATTTACCCAGAAGAATAAGAATATCCACAGTCAGCCAGGAAATACATACAAGACACACTGCTGGAAAGCCAGTTACTGCCCAGGATGAATCCCCAAGAAAAAATGGTTGACAAATGTCACTTGAAGGCAGTAAGTAAACTGCAGACACATCCTTTGGTTTAGAAACCACATACATTAAACATGCCTACAGACATCCAACAATGTCTTGTGAGACAGCCTTTGTATTCTGGTTTCCAACAGAAAGATATTCTTTGTATTTTCATCTGGAATTGGACACAGCATTACATATTTATCAATCAATCTTTCAGTGACACCTTTGAATGTAAATAGCTGAGTGGAAAAAGAAAAAGCAGCAAAAAGAAACAATCCACTGATTTCCTAAATGCCAGCTCTACTTCACAACAAAAAAATCTCTTCTTGCTTATAAATACCTATTTTTGCTTTGCTTTTACAATTTAGCCTGCCTGTAGGTCCAAGAAGTGGATTGGACCACCCCTCTGAGGACTTGCCCAGCCCTCTAATTCTAAAAGGGGAATATTTTTCTATTTTTGTTTTCCTCTCACTGCTTCCCACTATCTCTTCTAGCATCCTCTCACTCCCCTTTCTGGCTTGATTTATGTTACACTCTACTATTAGAACTCCCATAGAAACGGGGCTGAAATCTCTGAAATGCTTCCTTTTTGTTATGCCCCACTGGTTTCAGACTAGAATTACTCTTCATTGAGTTGATAAGGATTAAAAATTAAAAAAAGCCCTCAGAGAATTCACTCGCATTTCCAGAGCATTCAGTTAAAGCACAGAGATGCTCTGCTGGAATAGGACTGCAGTCAGACAGCCCTTGCAGCAACAGTGGGACTTCAGTAGCGGTGGCTGCTGTAGTGGAAGCTTTCCACAGCAACATTCTGTCAATGCCAGTGAGGATTATATCACTACAAACTCAGTCATTTATGCCCTGCTACGACCTGTTATAACTCTTGCAGAGCCAGCTCCCTCAGTGCCATGTTCTCTACCCATGGATCATGACTCTTGCTGACATGTTCAATAAGAGACCTGTTTTTAAAAATTCAAAAGTCCAAATTAATAGTACAGTTATAAAATGGCAGTAAATCAGCAGCAAAAGGTGACGAGACAAAAGTACAGAATGATCTCTCATGTTAGAGCCGGCCACCAGCTGTGGGTGCTTCCCCTCTCCTCTGGAAGGAGGGTGAGTCCGAGTGGGTGCGTGAGGCTCGGTGCTGTACCTGGGTAAGGATGCATACTGCCTTTCCACCCCCTCGAAGTGCAGACTGTATGAGCTCCCATCTGGACCTTTTCCAGGCACCTGTGGAGAGGAGAATAATTAGAGATGAAGATCAATTATGCAGCCCAGCTACTAACAATGCATCTCAAAACGATAAGCAGAGAACACATGATGCTGCAACATGCCAAAATCAACAAAAGAAAGGCGGGAGCTCAAAGAAGCTCTAAAACCCCTACATAATCTTATCACTACTAACGAGAAAGGCTTCTGTATCAAAGAAGTGTTTAGAGCAGGTACAATCTTCAGAGTCTTTCCCTCGTCTGCCTACTAGCTGGGATCCTCTCTCTTCTTCCCTGGCTGGCCTTCCTCCTGGAATTCAGTAACATGAGGCTATCATCTAACTAAGCACACCCATCTGATTACAGTGGCATAACTACCTGAATCAAAGCTAACATCTTAGTACCACGTCTGCTTTTTTTCCCTCCACTAGCATGTTTTGCTTAAGTATAAAATACGATACAAACAGGTTTTCTTTCATTCTTAACACGAATCCAGAAACTTTCCCTAACGCCACTGCAAAGCTAAGTATCCAGCTGGGAGTTAAGTGCATTTGTGATGCTCTGGTGCCATTTCAAAAGTGCAGCATTAGTGCACTCAGTCAAAATGCCAGCGCTGCTTGGTTTGTGTTCAAGATGGCAACTGGCGTTGGCTGGGGAGCACAATTCTATCAGGAAGGCTCCAACCGGGTACCAAACGGTGAACTTCAATGCTTTTAGCACACAGGAGCTCTCCCAGTTTCACTCACTCAATGCCTGCTGATGGCCCAAAGTGTTAAGAGCCTTGTTAAAATGGAGCTATTAGTCTTTTCTTCCATAAATGGAGGAGGCTCTGACTGCCTTCAGTGTTTCCTACATTAGTATGTATTCCTATTCCGGTGCTGCTAGAATCAGCAGTTTTATAAAGCAATATACTAAGAGGCCATTTAAAATCCCCTTCCCCTTTTACAGATTAATAGCAGAAAGGAAGATTTAATGCCTTTTCAAACATTTTTAACAATTCATTAAAAAGAAA
The DNA here is from genome assembly GCA_013397935.1 of Dasyornis broadbenti. Taxonomy (NCBI): domain Eukaryota; kingdom Metazoa; phylum Chordata; class Aves; order Passeriformes; family Dasyornithidae; genus Dasyornis; species Dasyornis broadbenti. Next base: position 1,812,623 of record VZRN01005202.1, on the reverse strand, counting down.
GTAATAAATCACACCGAGCTTTCAGCAAATGCCCGATTCGAAAAAAGAGAAAACAAAAATTAACATGTTTTTCACATTCTACAGGTTAAAGTACATTTCTGTCAGTCCTGTAATTCATGCACAATACACTATTTTCACTGAAGTGATGTATAAGCCCCTGCAATGAGAAAAGTTGTGCATTCAAGTGTTTCAAGTGTTATCTACCTTTACAAAGCATTTCTGGGTACATTACCTAAGCCCAATCCAACTCAAAGAGAGCTTTTGGAGCTTAGGAATTACTCCAGACAAATTTTGCTATGCACCTTGGCACTCATCAAATATCCAAGATATCTGTAAGTGAAAAAAATTATTTAGTACAGGCCTCTTGCAAGCTCTCCGTTATCTGACTCAAAACAGAAAGGAGTCCTCACAGAACTGTTGGCAACAAGAAATAAGTACCTTTGATTTGAAATGACCCATGCTTTAGCAGTGCCTTACTTTGGATGAGAAAAAAAATAACAATAATTGCCCTACATTTCAAAAAGAGGCCAGTAGGCTAAAGGGACCATTCATTCATTTTTTTTTCCACCAGAAAAAGTAAGATGCAGAGAGACTTTATAGAGTCGCTTAGGTGAAGAGTCACAGCCACCTTGGGTGGTCTTACACTACTAATTTCATCAGTTTCATAATTTCCCTTAAGTCCCCAGGTACACAGGTGAGAGAAGACCCTCCAGATTTCTCCTATTCTTGTGAAGAAGAAGGAGGGGGAAAGAAACAAATGTATAATCTGGTGTCTCACCATAAAAAAACATGTAGCACATGGTCTACCTGAGCAGCTGTAGATGGGTTATTAATGACGTGCATGCATGGTAACGGTGCACTCACAGCCCCGTGTGAGTTTCCTGCACTCTCACACCTAAAGGGAGCAACAGCAGCCAGGCAAACGTGAAAAAACACAAACACTCAGAATAGTGCCAGCATCAAGCAGTGATCCCAAAACTTATACCGATCACCAAAAGTAAAAAAATATTTACATCACAAGACCATTTTTCAGCCTGAAAACAGCCCTTTTCTGATGGCTTCCTACAGACCAAATAGAAGGCAATACCCCCTGCCAGGTCTGTTTGTATATATGATTTGAGAGACAGTTACCATAGAAACACCCTGGTGGCGGATACACAATTTTGCTAATTTGGATCCATCGAGCGGCTGAGTCTCCACACCCTATATAAAACCCCCAATGCACTGGAAAAGCAGGCTCTGGCTCTGCACAGCTAATTAAAGGCTCAGCCATTTCTTCTGATTTCCCTTCTCCATCTGTCCATGAGACAGTAAAAGCGTATCATCACTCAGCCTGGAGTGCCAAAATGGTGCCTGGAATAAAATACTACCCCAATGAGAAGAGAAATTGTGAAAATAGAAACACCTCCTTAGTAGAAGTTATTTACGTTTCAGAAAGAGCCAAAGCAAAGGGTTCCTTTGCTGCCTTCTACAACAAGCTAAGCTAAAAATCGGTGTAAAATGTACTAATTAGTAAGATCAAAATATTCCAGCTTCTCCTCCTTTCCTAAAACAGGACATATGCAGTTGGCCCTCAGACCAGGTGTGGAAGTTTTAACCACACAGTTAATAATCACAAGATATTTAGGCAAACAAACAGTAATCCTAATAAAAAAGGATTAAAACCTGGAAGTCCTATCAAAGCCAAATGGGAGGTGACCACGAGGTGACCAGTAAGGTGGGAGATGACAGAAGGTGCAGTGCTCAGTTGAGTCCCTACAGATGCAGCTGGGAGAGCGTATGAGACCAACACCCCAATAAACAGAGAACACGATAGCAGGTGAAACACACTTTTCACAAACGTACGGTAACGCACAACAGAAAGAATGATCCAAAATATGCTCCTGTATTTTTAGGGTTTAAATTAACAACATCAACTTAAATAAGTGCCATCATTATGAACAGTGCATCTCTTAAGAGCGGCCTCAACTAACAAGCAAAACATGAATATGCAAAAATAACGGGCAGAGATAAACACAGAAACAGCCATCATCCTATCAATGCAATTAAAAGAGTAGCATGCTTAAATTGAAGAAAGGAAATACTATCTTCATCAAAAAAACAACAACAAACAATCCATGAAATATAACTGTTGTAAACTATTGGTATGGCCAAGGGCTTTGTGGAACGTAAAACTAATAAACTGGATACAAATCTGAATCAAACCAACTAACATCCAGTTAGCAGAAGACAGTAAAGTCTTTGACAGGCCGAGGAGAGGCAAAGCCTCGGAGAACTGAATGGGAGAGCAGAACCTCTGTACCAGCAGGTTATTCTACTAATTGCCCCTTTGGGAATCCCAGTGAATTCTCTGAAGCACACAGCAGTGGCCAAACTCAGGGACAAGGCACCAGACAAACCGGCAAGATACTGCCTCCATATAACTCAATGCCTTCATCGTTAGGATTTTCTGCGTGCCGGAGAGGTGTATTTTCTACACGGCTAGTGAATGTTTTTGTTAAGTCTATTTCTTTGAGAAACAGTAATTCCCACTAGCAAGCAAGATTTCTGTGAGAGAAAGGTATCACTTGAGAAAATATTCTATGACACCTCTGCATCCTTAATTAAACCCCTGCTGGTTCCCAGCAGCAGAACCAGGCTGGTGGAAGTGCAGGTGGAAGGACAGCGTGGGCACTACGTGTTCCTCTCCTCTGTCCAAGTCCACAGCCTTCAGCAGGGGACCAATCTGAAAGGCCAAAAAGCAAAGAATGAGTGGAGGCCGGGGATCCCTACATTTCCCTAGACATACAGAATTTATATTTTTATCAAAACAGAAAACGATAGGAAGATTAACAATTTCATGTTTCACATGCAGATGCAAAACAGACAGAAAGGGAAAATAACTGCAAAGAAAAAGGCGAAACAAAAGCAGTGTCAGTATCAGTGCAAGCGATGTCCCTGGCAAACGTGGGAACTGCAGAGCACTTTGAGGAGTTTTTTAACACATGGGAGTGATAAGCTAGCAGTGAGTATCTCTAGGCTGCTAACTTTCCCCAAGAAAAGGTCCCAAGAAAATAACAAAACCAGGTGATACGAACATGCACTTGTAGATCAAGCCAGAAACAAATATTTTAGAGCATTCAAATATCTGCAAATAAATTTTAATGCATAAATAGAGTATACCTGCAAGTAGGTGCCATGAGTAATTCTGGAATTTGCCTGCAGGAAAATTCTGGGTTTGCAGAATAGCAATTCTTTAAGGGAAGAAAAAGGATTTATTTAATCCTGAAGCTCCTGACTATCTTGAAAACTGTACAGAAAAGTGCAGGAGACTGTGTTTTTTCCCCAGGAGATCCTGCATTTCATTCCCCCTCACCTGTCTTATACTGCCTTCCTCTTGGAGCATTTGTTAAAGGCTACATTTCTAGCTGCTAGCAGGGAAGCCTCCCTTGCCCCTTGCTTACAGATCAATGTGTTAAGGTTTGGACAAATGTTGCGGTACGAAAAATAACAACCATAGCGATCTTTTTCGAAGTTTAAGCTTCATGAAACCGGAATTGACTTTTTCTTGTGCATCCACACACAGCTCAAGGTGAGAGCTACCAGACTGCAAATAGAAATCAGCAACAACTCCTTGCCCCTACCAGCAGAATTCAGCAGGACAGCGTGTTTTTGCCTGGGGCTCTGCTTCTTCTCACAAATTCCCATCTGACTCCCTGCTCAAGGTCCATCCTGAGTGGAGTCAACACACTGAAAACCCAAGACCATGGATACTGGTTATAAGGAAAATAAATGATGCAGAGCCGTTTTCAGGTGGGCTATGTCATAAAGTTGCAGATACTGCTCCCTCTCCTGCAGGTATTTAGAGCTGCACATAGAAAATTTAATCATCATTGCGGAGGTCAGTTTGTTAAAACAATTGTTTTAAAGCTTCTTAACCAGCTACAGAAAAACCACTGCTCAGAGTCAGAAGTTTCCCACTGTTAAAAAATAATAATGTACAGTGGGAGTTGCATTCAGGATTATTAATTCTTCACTTACATGCTAAGCATCTCTGCATCCCCTTTTACTTTTGCAATTTAACCCTTTGTTTCCCTGACTTCTGAACATAAGCCTCCTCCAAACATTTCAATTACCATTAAGATCAGAAAGAAAATTTGGACCATGTGCTGCTCACTAAGTAAGTAGCAATAGCCTAACTTCCTCAAGGCTGATAAGATTTTAGCTACACTTTTGTGATCCAGGGAAGAACACTGCTGACTCCACTGGAGCACACCTGACTTATTTAAAATTATGGGAGATCAGGAAAAGCTTATGAAGATAGCAGTCCTGGGACTCCTAACTTTTTCACTTATTCACTGTGTATGCTCAGAAAAGTCACTTGTGCTTGTGCACTGTGGCCATAAAAAGTGGCAGGATACTACCATTGTATTTTATATGACTGACGGGCACTATAAGACAGGAGCCACCCCTGGAAGGCTGCAGAGTGAAGCTGCTGCTCTGCCATCAATCCAAATGCTTTGAAAATGCCACCCAGTTCTGCTTTTTGCCTGAAAGTCTGTGTATAAACATGACACGCAGAACTGCTGCATTGCTTAGCACATTTTTCAATAGTCTTGTGATCATCTGTTAAAGGACTTGATTCAGATGCTGGTTTGACCTCTGTTCTCAAAGCTCTTCTTTTGTCTGTGAGCGTTTCTAATCACATGGGTTGAGATTCAGCATGCCAAAAAGAGCCGTGGTATAACGGAATTTGCCCTTTAACCTTCAGGTCTCCCCTCTGCTGAGACACAGTTGGTTTTTGTTTTCAATTAAGTGAAAACTGAAGAAAAACGGAGAGGTAAAAGTGGATTTGTTCCCCACCTTGGTCTCAGTGCTTCATACACAGGTGAAGCATCAAAATTCACCCATTTATGTTTTGCATTTCAACTCTGCCTAGTTCTGGCAACTGCAAGTGAAATGTAAGAACACAATTTGACTTGCTAACACTTTCTTTAGCTGCTAAAACAGAGGTGGGTGATGTAAGGCAGTGAACTGGATGTTCCATGTGAAATGGAGGAAGTTGATCGATGGGGCCTTCTTAATTCCTTACTGCTGTGATATCCTCATTATCCCACCCTCGAAGACCTCCAGCATTTCCACAGAAAGCATGTTTTCTTCCATCCAGTTTTTTTTTATGTTTAGCATCAAAAGGTAAAGATTAAAAATTCTACCAGTGTCCACAATTCAAAAGAATCTTCCTGATGTTTTCCTTACATACACAAAGAGGGATATATTTTGCTTTCCTGGTTTTGCAATGGAAGTTGAAACAGTGATTTTGCGTTATTATAACACTCATCATTTCTCCCTCTAATTTGGATGGTTTTTAATAAAGCTCCATTGATTCCTCTGAAAGAAATCCCTCCTGGCAAAAGCAGAACACACACGCTGATTGCTAAATATGCAGCAATTATCATATTCAGCAGCGCACTTTAATATCTTATTTATAGATGTATCTATCTATAATTTGCTTTAATTAAGTTGCATTGATTTTAATGGCAGAAGTAGTCCTCAAAGAGGAGTCTAATGCTATATGAGCCCATTGGTACTGCTTTACCATTGTCTGGATGTAAGACAGCACCTTTAATATTTTTTTTTGATATTCTTAGTTGTGCTTTTCTTCACTAAGTGACTGCAGTGGCAAACCAAGATGATGTTCCACAGCAACTCTCAAAAACCACCTCCACCACTGAAAGGAGAGAGCACTTCCAACTTCCCTGTTGCAAACTTGCTTGTAGGACAGTTTCCAAGAACAAGGAAGGAAGCAGTATCTTCCCAGAAGATCCTGAGACAGCTTGTTTTTCTGCTCCTGCTCCATTTTACAGATATCTCAGGACTATAATTGTTAGAGGTTCTGAAGTCACAGTCCAATGTCTTCCAGTTTGTTTTGGGTAGTGTGACAAATAACTAAACTTTTTTATGTTCATGTCAACAGAAAATAGAGGTTAAATAATTTGGGAAGGTGAAGCAGCATATGGCTATAGGCGCCTGTTCACAGCCCAATCACCAAGTCACGACCTTGCAGTCTCCTAAAGTTCTGTTTTCTGGGCTCAGTCCCAGGGAATGTTGAGCTTTCTTTTTGTTAAGCACAAACTCACTTCAAGCATTTTATACTAATCTGGTTTTGAGATTATTCCAAAGAACACTTGATGCTATTAGAACCGTGACTGAGTTCGTCAAAAAACATCTTGAAGAACAAAAGCAAGGTACGGCTCACTAGGAGAGTCTCACAGCCTTGGTTTCTGCTGGGTGCCACCACATACCCTGGCCCTGATTCAGGAAAGCATGCTAAACACTGATGAGGGGGGTTTTGTTTTAATTTCAATAGCATCTGATTCCTCTTGGAGGCATTCCCAAAGCTAACATACACCTGCATCTCTCGGTGCCTCTATCTCCTTTCTGAGTGAAAATACACAGGAAAAACATTTATATCTCTGTATCCCGAACATGTCTTCACAGATTTGAATACAGCATTCCAGTGATGATGATTTTGGCATCTTCATCTCTTAAGTAAATCCATAAGACATTACTGGTTCTTATCAACTGAGCCTCTATCTCAGAGACTACCGAGGTAGCTTTACAACATTACTTATGCAGATCTTCATGTATCATTCACTGCTAGTATTTTTTTAAAGTGAAAAATAAGTGCTGGCTTTTTAAATCACTGCCTTTTGGAATATATCAGCACTAATTTTATAACAATTGTTCATGTTAAAATGCAAGGGCATGATCTCAAAGGAATAGCACCAAAGTAGCTATGCAAGTACATTTTCAGTTTCTGGTCATCATTTTTCATTCACTGATTATTGCTTAAGTGTTGATTAATAGTTATGTTCATGCTGCTAGAAAGCATTTTCCCTTGGATGAGAAAAACATCCTTGTCCAAAGGAAAAAAGAGATAGTAATCAAACCATCCTTCCTCTTCCCCATAAGAAACACAGACACACACTCCAGAGTCACTGATGATCTTGGTTTTGCTGTTGAATAGGTTTGAAAATTTTCACTTAGGAAATCAGCTGTATGCAATCAGAACACTACTTGGTTGGTCCGATTGCAAGGCAATTAAATGCTCCCCTTCTGACTGTCTCTCTGTACAGATACAGACATACACATGCTCACACACAAATGTACATACTCAGAGTCACTTGCCCCTTCTCCCTGTGCAATGAACACCAGGAGCACTGAAAACAGCAGTGTTCCATGGTGGAATTAAGCAGGGCTGATTATCTCAGGATTTACTTCTCCTCCTCGGTAATGCCCTACCTCTTGTTCAAGGAGGTGAAACTAATGGTTTAGATTCAGAGGGAGCAGAAAATTCTCTATAAAGGCAATAGACTGAGGGAAATACAAACACAGATGGGAACTTTAAAAGGGAAACAGGCTGTTCCCATAACAGTTTAAAAACATGGCAATTGCCTTCGTTTTGTAGAAAACAAGCTCTCAGCATTTGCTGTATCTTGCAACACTAAGGAAAGAGAAAACAGCAAAGATGGAGGTGAAGCCAGAACTGCACAGCGTTTTTGCACACCCCCACTCTGCCTTCTGAACCCTGGCTCCGCGATCCCCCGATCCCTGGTGCTGGAGGACTATGGTTTCCTTTGACCAAGCGAAATGAGATCATTTCCTGGCCTATGTCTGTCTCTGTGGGTGGCTTCCTTTTCCATTAGTTGTATAATATGTTTTGGTTAATTCTATCTCTTAATTGTCTTTAATGAGCCCCAGATTTGCAACACCCTCTCACTTTCAAACCTATTCTCAAAGTAGAGGCAAACAGAAGCCCTTGAGTTGAGAGAAAATCTTAAAAGTAGCAAAACAAGAATCAAAAAAAAAAAACCCAGCATTGATTCTCTCCTACAAAAAAGGCATTTCCATTGCTCTTCCCCTGAACCAGGCCAATGTAATTAATCTCTTCCCAGTCACTAAAGAGAATAACTTAACCTGTCACAGAGATACACTTGTGATGCAATATACAGCATACTAATCCATGTGTGGATACATTTCTAAAGCAGCTCTCCTTTAGCTGTTCTACAATACTCTGCGTAATTCCTCTTCCCCCATGAAACCAGTCCTCTGCTTTAGCCTGTTTCAAACTAAGCTGCTTCTTGTTCCTCCCAGTCTTGCATTCTTTGCTTCTCTTCTCACTGTAATTAGTTTACAAGACTACTTATCCAGATGATTACTGCTTTTAAATGACAGTCGTCTTTTCTTTTACTCCAGTTCATTGTTGTGTATCATTTTGTCTTGCTATCTGAATACCCAGTTCTCTAAAGCATTTTCTCATTATGTTATCTCCTGATATAAGGCATTTTGAAATACTTCATGAGAGACATTGTATGAAGTGAATTGAATTGAATTTTCTCTCAAAGTCAGGGGCTTTCAGCAGCTTTCTCTAGCTAAGTCAGCAGAGTTCTTGGCACCAATGCCAGGGTGTAATGGCCATGCTTTGCAGCTCAGCCATGAGCTTGTGTTCTTTTTAGCGAAAATGAAATGACAGTGTCAGAACCTGGAAAGCAAACAGAGGACAGATCAATATTTCCATTTATGATGAGGATGGCAAAATGAAAATGTTTGGTGTATTTTTAAGGGTTTTAACGCACACATTGAGATAATGCTATTTTGCTGTGTCTACATCTGGTGCTGGTGCTGAATGTGCACGCAGGGGGTATATGCATTCGTATGTCGGGGAAGAAAGGAGAGAGGGAAGGGGGAAATAGCAGGGCATGGAACTAAATTGCAGAGCAAGTAGTGGAACTAGACAGTGAAAAGCTTCCTGCAGGCAGGCAGCTTCACAGGGGAGAGCAAGCCTTTCATTGTCTATAAAATCATGCCTTGCTGGAGGTCCTCAAGAGTAGAAGGGGTAGCACCTAGAGACACTAAATCTCTCACTGTTGTATTGTTGCATTTTATGCACTTAGCTACTGTACAAACCAGCACACTGCTTTAAGAAAAGGAGGAAGAAGGGGGAAAATGACCAAAGGGAAGAAGAGGAAGACGGCAATAAAATTGGAAAACAACCCCCTGCTACAGCTCTCCCCAAGAATACTTCACATCAAAGAAAAACTGCAGAGTAAATCGTCACGGCGTTAAAAGTTAACTTCAACTGCTTCCATTGTGATTTGACACCACTATGGAACAGTACTTCTAGAATTTGAATGGTTAGTCTGTAGCACAGGGTATTAAATCCACCTTAATCCTGTTAAACATAGATGCCAATAAAGAGAGGCGCTCTCTCAATGGCATCGTGACAAAAGCTCTCCACACTGCAAAATCAATATGGTTAACAAAAAAAAAAACAAAAACCAAACCCAAACCACCCATCCCCCCCACCTGGATTAATACTGAGCAAACAACATCAGCATAAGCAGGCTTAGAGACAGGAATTGCTTTCCATATGCTGTGGCATCAGGTTCCTCCGGATCTTCAGATACCAGTCTGTAAATGTTACAGACATTGTTTCTCCTGCTTGCAACTGCTGTTGGGTGGTGACCTTCTTTGCTTGCTGATACCAATTTAGCAGTTGGTACAGTTTTTCTGTGATTTGGTACTGTCTGTTGTTTGCTGGTACCAGATGGATACCAGATGGGTAACTGTGGGCAATGGTTCCTCTGTGTTCCAGTCCCAAAAATCACTGCCTATAGGGTCAGTCTTGTCAGTTGACTCCTAAGTGGCACTTCAAAGCAGCATTCTGAAAAACCTCAACATCTGTTCCTTACTCCTAATGACCTTAAAAAAATGTTGCAGACATACTTTCCTTTAGCCAGGAGTTACTGTGCATCTGCAGGAAAAATACAACCTTACAGATGCTCACAGCCATCAAACTCACTCTCACTAATGGCAGCTCCAGGAGCCACCACCTCAACTCCGAAAGTCAGCACTGAATGTGAAGTATAATCAATACGTTCTTTTCTGTGGTAGCTCCAAAATATAGGAGATATTTCAAGGCATTTTTCAAAAAAGTACTTTCAGCAGTGAAGTGGAAGAACAAGAAAAAAAAAAGTGGCTTTGAAAGGCAGCAGAGATACCTGAGGGCTAAGTTTAAAGCATGGAGGGAAAGTAAGGAAAGATAAAGTGATGGAAGAGATCTGTTAACTATTAATTTCTGATTGGTCTTTCAAAACGTTGACCTAGTTGTCAAACTATAGACAGGAGCTGAAAGGTCAGTTAACGGAGCTGAACACTACCTACTGCAGTTACCTCCTATATTATTCCATATGACTGCTTTTGTTTCTCAGAAGGGAAAAAAAAAGTTGATTGAGGACAGTACACGAGCATTTTGGTAAATTCTCTATATGTGCTAGAACAGAATGCTGTCTACAGAAAAATACAGCTGACATCAAAGCACGTTCCCCACCCCCTGTCTTGCTTCATGGAGAAGTTATGATAAACAGGTTATGTGTTCCCTAAGGTTACCATGGAAACTCATTCTTTTCAGGCCATCATTTGCAAAGGTAAAATTTGCATTAAAATGTGATGGAATTTGATTTTGTGCATGTGTGTGTGAAACTCAAGTGGGGTCATGCTACCACGCAGTATAGCTATTACTTCAAACCCAGGAGCACGCGCTTAAGAGAGAGATCTATTAATCCATGTAAACACCTCAGTGACCAAATTACAGTTTAATTGCTAACTTGACAGGCATCTTCCTAGCAAATTTAGAGAAATACATTACAAATTAGCTTCAAACGCAAATGTAAATGTTCACACTGATCCACTGGTGGGTATCACTAGATAGCATTTTGCTAAATTCCCCACAATCATTCCACAGGAAAGATTGAATTTAGATTGTCAGAATGACTTTGTTTTGATGATGGCAGACCAGGGATGGAAGGCATGGGCATGTATTTCAAATTATAAGTTTTAATCTTATCTTGAAGGAATTATCATCACATTATGACCTATAGAATATAATTTAATATAACCATGCTTACTGCATTACAAGAAACTCTTGAAACCGAGTGACTCACTTTGTTTTGAGTCACACTCAAACTTCAAAGTGAGTAACTTCAAAGTCAAAATTTCACTCTAGGTATCTGCTACTCTGACCTTTCTTGGAATAGCTGATGGTGTAAAGCATACACCTGATCCAGGCTACCCCAGGGTCCAGGTTTCTTCAGAGCTACTGCCATTGTTTGCTGTCATGGGCAGCACTGGCATTCCTAACACAGAAATGCATTATTTACAACACTAATTTTGTCAATCATTATTCCAGCCTAGCAGGAAAACAGGTGAATAGACTAAATCTAGAAAAATCTTACAATTGGTGACCAGACTGCATTTTAGAGGAGATACCATTATTTGTCCTCCTGCTCAGCTGTACGCATTCACAACTTACATGCTAGATTTGATATAACTTTATGAAATCTATGCTACTCTGGAACGTTGGGTTATTCACATATCATCTGTCCTGAACAGCAGGACACTCTTGGAGGCAGCAGGGTCAGAACTCGTACTTCTGCTCACAAGGCAGACATTACAATATCACCTGGCTTACAGAAGACTCAATATCTCCTATCATACTGGACTTACGACATACAGTTCAGCTGGAATGTCTCTACTTAATATTGGGCAACATGACACTCAATACAGCAGTCAGGCCATTTGATGAGGACAAAGCAAAAACACAGGCAGCAGTGTGTGTTGCTCTTGCTTTCTTAGTGTTTAGTGTCAAAACCACTTGTTTAACATATATTAAAAAATCTTAATAATGTCTCAAAAAAACCAAAAAACCAAACTAACAAAAAAAATTAAATCAGAAATCAATCCTTCAGACTAGGTTGCATGATGCCATTCTACATTGGGAAATTTCTGCTTACAAATTCAATTTACTAAACTTTTTTAGTGTTCTTGCTTGGTTTAAAAAAAGCCCAAATGCAAACAACGATTAAATTGATTACTAATTTTTGCAGAACTTCTCAAAACTCAGCACATTTGATAGAAGGAATGTGTTCCAGTCAGATTCTGTATGGAGCAAGAAGGAAGATGCTAGTGCTCCCTTTTCCAGTGTTTTTTAAGAGCCAGACTTAGGGCTGAACACTGCAAATAGCTGGCCTTGAGCAGAACAGTCAAAGTTATGTACAGCACCAGCCTTACAGGGTAACTGCAGTTCTCTTTTTCCATATTTTCTGCTTTATTTTAATGCAGTCTTGATATTAGATTAGCATCTGCACTACAGACCTTAGACTGGGAACTAATAAAGTTATCCACCCAATCTCTCCATGTCTGAGTCACTGACTTTCTTTTTCATTTTAAATAATTATAACAACGTCACCTGTTTGTTGAGAAAAATAGGGCCTTTATATATTCACAGATAATTGCGTATACCCAGCACCCAGCAATACATTCTAATTACTTTTCACACCTTGGCTGTGAAGAAATCTTGAACTTTTTAGTCTTCTTTAACTGCAAGAAAACAATGTAGCCAGAGCACTGACACCCTGACTGCTGAAACCGTGCCTGGGCTGAAATTTAACAAGCAGTTCAGCTAATGCATTTTGCAGTGAGGAGCTTCAGCAAAACTCAAGAAGACCCAAGGCCTCCACCTCAGACCTTGCGCTGCAGTAATGAGAAGTGCTGCACAGTTATGCAACAGAAGAACTCAATCCAGAAATCAAAAGTAATAAAAAGTCCATTATTTCAGTTGGCTTCTATCACATACTTAACTATAACAAATACAAGATCTGTGCTCTCTAACAGCCTCAATGACACAGTTGTATTACTTGACCCAGCTTCTTTCAAGCTCAACCCTTGACCTCCAAGCTCTGCACACACTGGGCAATCACTGCTGTTTGCCTCGCTGAGGTCGTTCTGCTTTCCGTGATGTTAAATGGACAAATTTTGCAGTCCTTTGTCCAAACCACTCTCTGTTTTAGTGGGATGTTATCCCTAGAAGGCAGAGCTGGACAGTGACCAGCATCTTTAGGAAAGGGGGTGTTGTCTGGGACAAGAGTAGCCAGGCAACTCTTTGGATCACTGGTATGCTTTAGGGAAGAGATTTCTTTTTAATCAGCAACACACTGAACATGAACATGACCCAGGGAGATTAAGTTGTGAGAACTGAAAAAGAAGTCAACCATGTCAGCATCTATTTGACAAATGCACCGGATACCTGGTAGTAAAGGCCAAAGCTTGTGCCTGAAAAGGGGTCAGGTTTGAGGCCTGATTTCAGGCCTGATCCAATAAATACCTAAGTGCATGCTTAGCCTCAGACATGAATTTTGGTGGCATTACAGACTTGTCTTGTGATTAAAAAATGAGTGTTGTAACCGGGGCCCCCTTCCAGAAGTTGAAGCAGGCCTCTTACTAATGGCTTGAGGAAGAGGAGGTCAATTTTAAAAGGAAGCCTACTTTCCCCCCTCCCTTGTAGTCAGACCCATGAGCAGCTGCATTTGATTCTATTGGTGTGTGGGGCACCAAGCTGCTGCGGGTCGGGACCAAGCTGTCACGGAGAAGTATCACTGGGGTAAATAAGGGAAAGCTCAGGGTGCAAAGTGCTGCCTTTGGCAGTCCCACGTGCGAAGGCTCCGTGTTAAAATCTCAGTGCTCTGCCAGCTTCCCCACGTGACGCTGGCCTGAGCTTTGGCACAGTGTGCACACACGCTCAGGGAATGTGGCCACACAGTCCCCTGTCTACAGAATGACCAACAAACAGTGAGAAACTTGTTAAAGCCTATACTGGCAGAAGCTTGCCAAACCCGGAGCAAATTGCAAAGACCCAGCTACTACTGAGAACTGCAGTCAAGCCAGTTTACAGCCTAGCTCCAAAAAGGCCATTTGTGCCCATTTTCTGTGCCCCACAGATTAAAAAGCCCACAGATAAAAGCTGCAGAGGTGTAGGCTATGTGCTGAAACACAGTAACAGTTCAGCATACTAAACAGCATGGATTACCTGCTTGCAAACTCCCCTCATCAATATAATTATCAGTTAGAGATTTGTTTCTTTCCTCCCTTAACATACTGGCAAATTAGGCAAAATGTATACAATGGAAAACCTCTAGGGCCCTTCATATCATATCAAGATGATCCATGGCAGCTGTCATGATCTCAGCAATGCCCCACTCAAATCCTCCATTTGGGCAATATCAGAAGAACCTGTCCTAACTGCAAGGGACATGATTGCTGGCACATGTGTAAATTTGGAATCTCTCAGTACTGGAAGCCTGCAAGGATGGCCACAACCTGGCAGCACTGCATGTTTTTTGTCTGATTTCTTTCAACAACTTGAATGAAATAAGAGAAATGCTTAGTGTTTGTCCTCCTCAGAATCACCCCCCCTGCACTGAAAAACAACAGAACCCAGTTGTATGCTCAGGCACTTTGTGGAATGGATGGCATGATGCATTTCTGGAATTCACATACTATTGTAGGGTATAAACTGTACCAATGAGTTTTGATAAGACGACATATGGCACCAGAACTGTTTCCCCTGGTAAACGAGAGCATGTACAAAGCGCATGCATGAAGACACGAGCATTTCAGACTCCCCTCTGGTTCAGATAATCTGTGCCAAATCTAACCTTTGTGTAAGCAGGAATGATTCCAAACAAGTTATAGAAGTCACTCTTTATTACTAGTATTAATGGAACTGAATTTGGCTCCCCTTGCATGTGCCATTTGGAATAGTTTATTTTTCACATGAGGTTTGGCAGAGATTTCTCCCAAATAACTTCCCCCCGAAACTACCCCCAAAAGCCGGCCTGTAAATTTCAAAATCGCTGTGCATAGTTAGAACAGCTCTGTAAAATACATCCCGATCTGAAACCTTCATTATGCAGAGATAAGTTGGAACCATAAAAAGTTCTCACTCGGTAAGTTAATCATACATCCTAATAAAATGTTTTGTGTATTCTCTTAATTAGTATTCTAACAACAAATATGTCAGATCTGTATTTTTCAAAGCAGCTATACTTTAAATATGTTATTGTATTTTTCTTTCTTTTTGATTTTTATTTAATATTTTCTACAAATAGCCTGTGCACTCAGAAAGTCTGGAATTTGCATCAGTTTCTGCTATATGGTTTCACATAAAATTGTCAGCTTCTCCCATTGCGCTAGAAGACAGGAATGTTACTATTCTAGAAGCTGGAATTCTGGTTTCTAACCATAGTCCAACACAAACGTTTGTGTGTTTTAGGAACCTAACCTATTTGAAATGCAACATCCTGAACCTGGAATTAATTGATCATGAAAAGTACAAACAGCTCCTTATTCATCCTGAAGGCAGCGCAGAACCCTTTGACACATTATGGAAAAATAATGCAGTTATTAATGCTCCTTTCTTTGTTCTCGTTGATTTTTAGGCTTGGAATCCTGCCAGGCACACAATAAAGTACGTGGCCTTTAACACACACAGGCATGATTCTTCTTTCCTAGTCTCAACTGGGAACCGACAAAACTCAGTACATTACAGGTTTGTTTCAATTGAAATGTTCACAGCTAGTATCCAGAGACAGGTTTTCTTGTATCTTTAGGGTATTTACAAGCTTGCAAATCTGATCTGCAAATAAGGAAATGGCTTTTAGAAGCAGTAAACCCAAGATTCTGTACAGTGAAGTGATGTGGTCACTAACAGGTGAAGAACTATTTCCAATGTGGCCGGTGTTATGTGCAGTCCTTGAATGCACATTAAAAAGAGAAACTTTCAAGGATTTACTGCCATCCTGAAGGAAAGAATTGATGTTTTAAGTAACTGGATTTGTACAAAGTCTGTAAGACAATCCAAGTAAATCCTCAAATAGATGATTAATTCCTCATTATTTAAATGCCCTTAAATACAAGTGCAGATGCTAACTGCATGGCTTTGTCTTGACAGCTCCTTAGCTATTTCTCATGATCTGCTGTTAGGCTGTGACTCTAATGCCCTGAAAAAGACTGCCTGAGAAAAAGCCTTCCAGCTCCTAGAGAGACTAAGTTCTTGCAGCTTATTCTTACATAGTTCTTTCAGGGTCTGACTGATAGTGCAGCTATGATAATAGTACATCAACATCTGCCTCATTCAGGAGACCCGGATTAGGTTTTCACTGAATATGTTCATGAGTGCTTTGAATATCTGATGTCCCACTAAGACATGAGCATGTATGCACATGCCTAAACCCTTTTTGGAGCAGATACATCCCAATATTCCTTAGTTGTCAGAAAATTTTAGGGTAATCTCATTTTACACTGCCTACAACAATAGGCATTCAGTTTCTTGGACGATATTTATACTTATTATCAGCCTGTCCTTTGGCTAACTAGCTAGGTTTACTTTAAGCCTTGTGATCCACCATACAGAATTTGGATATCATTTATCCTAGTTATGAACCTGAAAAGAGGGGGTGGGTGGTGGGGGGGAAGGAAGTCCAAAGGATGCAAAACTCGACAACAAACCGAAGCACAATGGAACTGGAAAAGAATTTTAACAGGTCTGGCTCTACAGCAGAGACAGTGCTATATACATTTGTCTGTTTATGGAGACACACTAAACTGAATTATTCAGGTCCTTACAAAAAGAAAAGGAACAGACTGTAGGGAAGAGAAAGCAGAATGAAGGCGCAAGAGAGCAAAAAAATCATCCAGCAACAGATGAGAAGAACAGAGGAGAATTAGGAGAATGGATGCAGGGGGGAGGAATGGATGATGAGAGAATAGCAGGCCTATTTAAAATGAATTTTTGACCTTATTTTTAAAACATTTATGGATCCCAATTGCCTGTCATGAGATCATTTTGCCTTACAATGCTAGCTTTTCAGCCGGCTCTGCACTTTAACTTGATTTATCCCACTTAAAAAAAGTAGATTGTTAGAAATACCCCTTCTATTAGAAATTCTGTCCCATTACAGTGTCAGCTAAAGGCCACTTGTCAATGTCAGCTTTATCAGATAGAAGTTTGCTTCATGAGTTCTCAGATACTATTTTGGAGGACAAGAGCCAGGGTCCATTTTTGAGGCTGCTGATTTGCGATGGGATAGTGTCTTCTCAAATTATCCTCTGCTTTTCCCAACTTATCTGCATGTTTCATGAGATGGTGGGAAGTGATTACAGCAGCTGCTGTACATTAGAAAGACATCTTATAGGAAAGTTGGCTTAGGTAAAACAGTTGACTGAGAAAAGTAAGGAAAGGACTAAACGAGTGTTAAAAATATGCAGACCTAGTATCTCTTTTCCAGCTGCAGCTTCCCTGGTGCCATAACCTCCTGTGGGAAGAAAGAAAACT
The DNA here is from genome assembly GCA_013397935.1 of Dasyornis broadbenti. Taxonomy (NCBI): domain Eukaryota; kingdom Metazoa; phylum Chordata; class Aves; order Passeriformes; family Dasyornithidae; genus Dasyornis; species Dasyornis broadbenti. Next base: position 1,795,414 of record VZRN01005202.1, on the reverse strand, counting down.
TCTACCAGAAGGTTTTCCTCCTCTTCAGCTGTCTATTGTCTCTTTAAGGAAAGACTTGACATCCTGAAGATTAGAGTAAGTTTTTATTTTTTCACAATCACGCAGTTAGCCATCAGCATGTCTTGTCACTGATGATAAAGGTGGAAAAAAATCAGCCGTTGTTCAATCTGAGTTACCACAGTACTGCTGAGGGTCAGCTGCCCAAGGCAGGAATGATGGCATTGCTTAAAAAATATCTTGAGCACTCTCCTGGCACGACGCTTTGAGACATTTGTTTTCTTTTTGATATTTTGATTCTATTTTTGTTCCTTCTTTTCTGTCTCTGTAGATTGTAACAGGTATTTTAAGGCTGAAACTGCATGCAGGAGTAGAACTTTCAGCCATGAATCGAAATAGAGCAAGCTGTGGCTGCAGTATTTTCCAGACTAAAAGACAGTGCCTATGAAAGCAAGGCTGGATGTGTCAATGGATGATATGGCTGCATTGAAGAGACCAGAAGTCTTTGAAATTTATAAACCACTTCAACAAGAAGAACTGTTGCAGCAACAAACTTCAGAGTCCTAAAGCCCTCAAGGTAAATTCTGATTTTTGAGCAGGCTGCCATTCCTCACAACAAAACTATTTATAAATATTCTGCATTGGAAGAACAAAAAGCAGCAATTCTGGTGCCACTTCTATGAATCATTTCAAGACTGAGATACTTTAAGCACCCTTTCAGATGCTTTGATTAAGGACAACATGCCTCACAGGAAAAGCAAAGCTTTGGAAATCAGTAATCACTGGGCATTATACCTAACAGGAAGGGCTTAGAGAGGATTACCTAGAAGAAACCTTTGTGAATCTTGTGAAACTACATTGGATCACAAATCTCAACCTGCTCTGAGCATTAAGAAAGCTTTATCAGTTTCAGATAAGAAGTAGAAATCCTCAGGCTGCTGAAGAGGTACCAATGACTGAGTCTGAAGCCTGTCAGGACACTTATCACAACACGGAATTTCAACAGAAAGACATATTTGACGCATATTCTTATTTTAGTTTACAAAAGCAATTCAGAAGAATGGCAGGTACATTGACTGACAAATTTGGGTCACAAAATTTAAGGCAGTGGATTAAAGTTAAGTGCTCCAAGGAAAGAACTATTTTGCTAAAGATGACACTTTTGGTAATTGAATCAGAATAATATATACAACAACAGTTTTGGAGTTAATGAACAAATATATATGATAATTTATGTAATAACACCCCTTTTAACTCTGTATCTCTCCGTGACTGCAATAAAGTCTAGTCTTGCATAGGATTTTTTGTACTACAGCCCCAGTCATTGCAGATTTCACTTCAGCATTCACACTGGTAGTTAGGAGACATTAAAGCCAGTGTTAGCTCAAACTTCAGGTGCATATAGATGCTTAAGATTTCAACATAATTCCATCGCTTTATAAACTAAAATTTCAAATTCAGCATAAATTGCATTTTATCAAAGTTACATTTTTGAATGTCGGTTGTTTATAATTACTTCTAAAGAGAGAAGAGTCCAAGTCCAAAACTTGCTCAGGCAGAGCTCTTGAGTACCCATAGACTATGGTTGTTGCATTTATTTAACACATTCAAAAATCTGGCAGTGTTGATTTAATCTCTGGTTCTTCTGTAGGTTACAGGTTACTCTTCAGTAGTGGGGTAGATACTATGTCTTATGTGAGTCCTAGATGTAAAACAGGGAATACACCAAGCCTATAACAGTTCTATAGTGTTGGTAGAATATTTTAAGATCATTTGATGGCAGAGGAGCAAATTAATACATTTTTCACATTATGAAAGTTACAAAGGCTGTAACGTGGCCAGATTGCTACTGTCCAACCTGCAGAAGGAAGGGTAGGACAGACACGGCTCCATTTCTTCCCTCTCACTCTGCATTAAGCACAGTGAGAGCAGGCTCTTCTAATGCTCTTGTTAACCCTTAGAGTCACTGGATGAACTGCCAGAGTACCATAAATCCATCTGAAAAGCCTTGATACTACTGCATGTGACAAAGTTTGGCAGTCACTCTCTGTCTTGGGCTTAAAGAGACGAAACCTGGGCCTAAATCACAGTGAACAGTCAATTTTAGCCATGCTCTCGTATTAACATTTTCTTCGGTAGGCTGGCATTAAGGATGCCTCTGTTTCATGAACTCCCTAAATTCATGTTAAACTGATACAGGATTTCTGGAAAACACAAACAAATCAGCACCTTCTGCTAACTCTGGATGTTGCAAAAGTACTTTGTGTCCCGCTGTGGACCTACCCAACGCTGGTCGTAGTCGGACAGCTGAGTCCTTCCCTCGTCCTCCTCATAGAAAGGCAAACCTTCCCGCCTGGCCTGGTGGTACTCCTTCCGTAACCTCTGGATACGATCAGCATTCCCACTACCTGTGCAGCCACTGAGGAGAAAAAGGAAAAAAAGCTAAATAAAACTCCTATGAACACACATCTCTAACACCAGGTACACACACAAGAATTGCCAGACCCGAGACAAATGGATTCTGTCTGATTTTCCTGATTTGCATAGCTCCCGCTGGCCCATATCAGCTTTATTTTTGCTTTCTTATATTAACAAAGCTGCTAATTGTGAACTTGATCCCTGCTTTTAAGAAAGGCTGTCCCTGTCCAAAGAACTTAACAATTCCAGTACAAGACAAGAGACAACAGATGGATGCAGACAGATGGGGGAGCACAAGAAAACTTTTAACATTCCTGTGAGCAGCTATATATGACTATCATATTTTAATAATAATGATGATGATAAACTGACAAAAAATGTTTCCTTTTGCTCCCATGCTAAATGTGGAATTTCCCTAAAATTGCATACGTTCTAGGTAAAGAATAAACTATTATTCACAGAGAAGCACAGAAAAGTTTTGTCTCACAAATAAAACAAACTCCCTCCCAATTACACAAAGAACTCAAACATCAGCCATGAAAATCCAGGGGAGGCAAGAGAGATGGGAAAGCACACTATTAAATCTTGACACCATCTTTTTAAAGCAGTAATTAAACAGTAATTCACTCAGTAATCCACAAAGACTCACTTGTATGCTGAACTGCATACACTGCAAACTGCTCTGGTAAATCCAGTGGAGTCACTGAGTTTATCAAGTTAAACACATGCCTTTCTTGGGTTTTGACCCTAGTCAGCCTTCTAAAACCTTACAGCTCGACTTGTGCAACTGTGGAAGCTCAAGCTATAACCAGGAAGTATTAAATAAAATCCTGAAAATGGTTAAGAATTCAAAAATAAATTTAGCCATATTTAAAAGGAATAAATTAAAAGTTTCCTGCAGCTATTTCCAGCCCTGCTGTAGTCAGCACTGGGGTGAGTACTGACTGCATGGCTAAGTGGCATTTACTGGCATTCACAGGGAATTATTAATTGTACAATTAATTTGTGGCTGCTCCTCAACTCAAACCATTGTTATTGCAGCACATCACCACATATTCTCTTAATCTGCAACCTTAACTCTCCCTCAACAACAGTGGGCCAGAGAGAGACAGAGATTTATTCACATGAGCAGACTCAGTGGAGCATCTTGCTCCACTGCACTCCACTATGACTGTGCCAGACTCTAGGGAAGCCTTTATGGGATTTGCATGGCAAACTGAATTCGGACAGCACATACAAAATACTGGACATAAACCCATCAGTTCAACAATAGTTAGTTTCTAGTAGCTATCAGCAATCTAGACTGGTTAGAAATCAACTACCAATGAAGGGAAATTCCATGTAGGCTGCAAATGCAACTGAACACACAGTCAGGATTGGTAATGTTTACTTGTGGCATCAGTGTGTTTCCATGAAAAATCGAATGACTTCCTTTCCTGGAACCTGTGTTATCCATCCACTCTACAAAGTCCCAGAGGTTTCAAGCTTCTCTGGCTGACTGACCCAAATGTCCCAGAGCATATGAAATTTGTCTCATGATCTGCCAAGACAGTGCAGAAAGCCTGCACAAACTCTGTGGACTACTGAGGAAAAAAAGAGGTATATTCCCTCTTCACCTTTATTCCTTCCACAGATAAGTGCCTCTGTTCCTTGCATGAATTCTTGTCAAAGAGTGGAGAACCACTTCCAGTTTGCAAAACACTGAAACTGAGGTCTAGCTAATGGGGACTATCACTTAGAACAGTGAAGCTTGGTCCATAGCTCATGAGCAGTACAGTACCTGTGAAATCCCCCCGACACTTCGTGTGAGTACAGATAAAGTGTTTAATGAGGGCTGCTGACATACAGATAAGGCCCCAAGAGTTGTCCCTGTTGCTTTGCCAACGCCATTGCCCAAAGCAGCGCTGGCTAAGAGGGAAACACAGAAATACAGGCAATAGGTCTAGTTTGACCCCAGCCAATCTGACTCCCCGCAGCTCTCTGCAAACTGTACAGCACCTGTCACCAATGGTCTAATGACCACAGACCCACTCTCTACCTCCAGGTTCCTTGGCTGAAGAGGCAATCTGAAAATACCACACAAGTTGGGCTTTCCCCCCTCTTTTAAAATGAAATACGAGATTGATACATTGTAAGAGACAGTAACAGCAGCCTGTGCTCCGCTGACTGCAGATCTCCTGTAGGTGAACGTCCTTCTGCTCAAACCCTTGGAGCCAGCAAGTGGAAGCCATGCTGCAGAGTTCAAGCTGATGATAAATATTACAAGACAGGGCCTGACAGATTTTGCTTTGGCAAACCTCTGCCATGCAGTATTAAACTACAAACCCTAACCATGAGAATGAGTAGGAACATTTGAGTGAAAGATAGGAGCACATGGGAAGTTATCCGTCTGGATTAGTGTGAAAACACAAGCATAATCTCTGTGGAAACAAGCAGCTCCGTGAAGCCTGATTTCCTGTGCTTCTCTCCTGTGGGTTCTCTCCTGTCTGAGGATGGTTCACACTGCAGAGTTTCTCTCCAGCAAGAGCATTCATCTGGACCTCTCTAGCAGGCTGCTTGTTTTCACAAAACTTAGTGTTCCAGTATCTCTTGAACATTAAGACACCAGCCAAGTCTGGTCAAAAATGGCCAGCAGGTTCAGAGTTTGTTAGAAAAGTGAAGGGAAGAGATAGGAAGAGGGTTGGTCAGTACATCCACTTTGTATTTTCAGGATACAGCTAAAGACCCACAATTTTTTTTTCTTTTCTCCGCCACAGTTTATAGGCATAAACGTAAAAGACATTGGCTTTTGAAAGAGCTGCATTCTAGCTTACCATGAAAGTTTTACCCACTCCTGAGTAAAGTGAGATAAATATGATGCCCTGTGCAATGCTCATGAAACAGTTCTGAATTTCAAGTTGGCTCCTGACAATTATGTGAATATATGAACCACATTCAAACTCACCAGATGAATTCAATCAGCACTGTGCAAATATCGCATACATAATCTATTAGTTTACCCCAAAGAAACTGAAGCATTGAATTCAAACAGAATGAAGTCATCAGTAATAAAAAAAAGAAACTGATAAGGCAATATTAAAAAAACCCCAACACAATATTCCAAGATTTGCAGAGAAGATCATACATTGACTGTAAACTATTCTCCCATCTGCCTATAAATACATAATTAAAAAATATTGGTTTGATCAGATAGCAGTTCTCAGACAGGGAAACAGCAGATGAATACCAGTTCAAATGTTTCAGATGCATGACTATTTATACTGAAAAGGAACCTGAACTTACAGAGGAAATACAAAAACAATACTCCAATCAAAGTCAGCTTCTATTAAGGACACTTACTGAAGCTTTTCAGCAAGCCTAGGAAGTACAGCAGACAGACTTCTTTTACAGTGGTTTTACATCTAATGCAGTGCTCTCTCCTTGAGGAGATATAAATATTACAGTCCTCATCATGTCTACAATTTTGTGCACGCTTGCTTCCTAGAGCTGTGCTACATGTTCTTCAGAGAACCATGCAAGCACAGATTTACCATTCCCTCCACCATCACATGTTCCCAGCATCCAGCATTTAATCTACCCACAAACTGCTCTGTGTCACAAGACTGTGAGAGAACCGTCCACTCTGCATTTTCTGATTGCTTTCAGAAGGATTTCCTAAAATTGTGCTACATGTAAGGAGACTGATTCAGAAGCAGCTGACAGTGGAAAGTTTTAAAATAATGTCTATGTGTAGGGATAAATCTCTGAGAAACTTCAAAAAGAGTTGTGAAGACTCAGGTGCTGAATTCAAACAATAGTAACAAAATATGTCCAAAATCCCAAGCTATAAACAATCTAAAGAAAAGTTCTACAGTTCTTCCAATAAGCTGCACACACTGCAAGGGTTTCTTTTTTAATAGGAAAAAACCATCTTACATGAACATTCAAAAGAGGAAAAAAGCAGATTTCTGTCAGTCATTCTGTAGTTTTGTTAAATACAGTCCTTACAACCAAAGCTTTCTTTTGGCTTGGGAGAAGGATAAAAACAATTCTGTGCTATCGTTTGTTCTAACCCAGCTGCTGGGGCTGTACCACCAACTGGATAAACAACGGCCAGGAATCACCCTCCTGTGCCCTGTGCCTGCAGCTGCCAGAAGCACCATGCAGGGCCCACCTTGCCCACTGTGACTGCAAAGGGACCGGCTTTGACACAGCCTCTCAACCGATGCAGCTGGAACAGACGTCCCACGACAAAAAGGGAACCAAAACATAGCAGAGACTGAGCTTCAAGTTCTCCAACATCATGTAAAATATGACTGTGAAATTTCACCCCCTCATCTCTGAAGAGAGAGATGAGCTAGCACCGTAGCAATAATATTATATATCCAATATGACAGACTAGGTCTTTTTTCAAAGTATCCAAACATCATAATCAGTATTTAATATGTATGGCTCAGGTTTTGCACAATAAAAGCTCCTCTGTGTTCTTCCTCTGAGTTGCTAATCTGGATTTCCATCATTCAAGTTAAAATGACATTTTTTAAAATTAGTGACTCCTTACTGCAGCTTTCTTGATAATACAGAATTAAAAACAAGTGTTGCACAAACGAAGTAAGATGAACCACTTAAAGCTATATATAAACATACATTTAAGGAGGCAATAAACATTTTGTTTCCAGCGGTTTTCCTAAACACATTAATATTGCACAGGGCTTTTTTGCCAGCCACATCTTTCGAACAGTGATTTCACCCAGCTGACTGTCAGCCCCCTAAGCAAACAACTGGTGCTTCCAAGTTAAAACAAAACAAAACAAACAAATAAAAAAGAAGAGAAAAATTATTCTCTTAGAGAATTTTCCATTAACAAACAAATCCAAGACAAAACTCGATTCACAGACTCTAGAGAATGGACAATCTTCCATTCACAATCTGCTAGAAAACAAAACTGATTTTACATACTGACAGGAACACAGTGGTCTACAAAGATATACAGTACAACGGTGTCCAACAGAGCATGTAAGGGTATCTTTGACTTAGGATAAAACTTCCATTTTGAAGTTACAACAAATAAATACTTGAGTAAGTTACTCTTTGAGTCCCAGCCCTTGCATTTCTATCCTGAAGTACTACATTGCTTATGAAGATATTTCTGCAACCTCAACAGTAAGAAGGAGTAAAAAGAATGGTGGGAAGCAATAAAAAGATAATCAATAGTAAGAACATAATTCTACAATATTTCAGCTTTCATCTTTGTCACCACCAAGAGAAGGAGATTTTAGAGAGAAATGAGCATTTGTTGTTTTCATATGCACTCGAGTAAGGCAATGGTATTGCAAGGAAAAACTTGTCAGAAATGCCTTGCTGACATCACTGATATTGCATTGCAGGTTCAGGAACCACCTTTGATGTTCAGCCAAAGCCAGCCTGGGTTTTGGCTACACACACCCCATACTGAGGACCCGGCTTAAGAATCACATCTTTCTAGGAACTGGAACCATGCATAAAGCTTTACTGGTCTCCACAACCCCTGCTCTCTTGCTCGGGGCAGGAATATACTCCATTTATACACAATTCCTGTCTTTCTCAATGGAGAGGGGCTTCTACAAGGACGCCTGATCTGGACACCTGTGCAAAGTGACTGGTAGGTAGACTTTGAGCCCTGTTCCATTCAGGCAGGACTATCTGAGAAGGTCTGCATAGATGGAACTGACACGAGAAGCATTAGATGGATGTGTTTCTCTCCATGCACTTAAATACATATAAAGCATCATAAATAAACTGCAGAAAAACAAATTACACTGAAGAAGCTATTTACATTTATTTGAACCTGTTTATTAATGTCCAAATTTGTTAAAGCCCGAATCTTAAGCTGCTTTACAATATTTAAAAAAATCGTAACTGTGCTTCAGTGGAACATATGCTGTCACCTTGCAATTCTTTAAGCTAACATAAAAGCAGTACAACCACTTCTGTCCAAAAGGTCAAAGCCTCCTAGGGCAGCACGTGAGCACCATTTGTCTGGACGTAAATTGAGTCCTATTGACCCTGTAACATCACTACTGACCTCCTGACATTAGGAGCTCAGTGGAAAGAGAGAAGATGATATTCTCAGGTTCCTACAGATTCATTAGGAAGAAAGAAGGAAAGAGAACCTTGCATGATATGAATTAGCAATGTCATTAACCTTTTCTTTCCCCAAATAGCTCACAATATGTTTACAGAAGCCTCAAAAGAACCATTTGAAGATTGAGACCAACAGATTTGTATCACTTTCAGTTTTTCCAAACTGTTTATAAAATATCTCTCAGTGGCTTGACACAAAGCAACCTTTTATGTTTCCTTCCCTTCACATGACATAAAACACCTTTTCCTGTTTGTCATGGCAGACGGCCTAGACATTCAAATGAGCATCATCTTTTCAAACCAGCCACTTCTCATCTCTATTACTCTCCTTCATAACTTACAGTTGACTAAAGCTGGCCAGAAATAACGGGAGGAATAGCCTAATTTGTTGCTTTATGGAAACAAACTTGGCATGCTGAAGTTTAACTTTACCGTAAGCAGATATGGTATGTGCTAGTCTAACAGAAACACATTATTTGCAATCGAGTAGAAAGGAAAGAGAAAAAGGCAGACATTTTCTTGTTTGTAGCCAGATTGTCATCCTTATGTCAAAGAAAAGTAATTTTTTTTCCTTTTCTCTGCTCAATGTATTGTGCCCCTTCAAAGAAGGCAATCACCAGATCTTAACTAATAATAAAAAAAAGAGATGCCTTTCCAGTTCAGGCTGGTTAATGGCAATGTCAGTTTCTGGCATGGGACCAGTTTACTGCTGTCTCGTTGATGTGAGATGTGCACTTGTCTCCGAAGGGCTCGGAAAGCAGGGAGATTAGGGACTCGGCTGCTGACAACAACCAAGCTCTCCATAAACAACACACAACGAAAATAATGAAAAGCAGATTTTCCTGGTATTTTCAGTAGCCTCTAGACAATGCAACAGTTTCTGGTTTCTTCACTAAAGATGATATCAATTATGCCTTTTATCCATCATGCAGAAGTCACGTGTGAGGCATAATTGAAGGCCTTCTCTCCAAGGTAATTTCATCTGGATTTAAACGGCAAAGTACTTAAATTGCCTTTTTTGGCACTTTGTGTTACAACACAGCTTGGGAGGGGGTATTTTACTTTGCTGATGTAAAGCAGCTGGCATATTTACAATAGATAGGTCACATCAACACGGAGCAGATTTTCAGCCCTCCAAACCCCATTTACAGCAGCTTTAACAATTCAACAAAGCAAACGCTGAATGCTAAACTCTAGTGTAGAAATGTAACTCTATATCTTAAAGGCTATCACACCTGCCTGCAACTGGCAGCTAGGTTTTTTCACTTACAGGCTATTGCTTTTTTGCACTACCATCTATTAAACTTATCTCTAAAGCTGAAATAATAACTACTTTACAAACTTCCAATGAATTAGCCATTGAAGAGTCCCTCAGGAACTCTCTTGACCACACAGAAAGCAAAAGCAGGAGGGAGAGAAGGTGACAATCCAGTGCAGTCTTCATTTCTGCACTCCCTTGTGAGAGAAGAATTGAGGATCTAAGAATTCCCTCGCAGTAGACGCTGCTGCCCATGTTCTGAAACATATTTCGTTGAAAACAACGAAGCCCAGAGTAACTATCCATTTTCTCTCAGAAATTACGTCTGCAAGTTTCAGGCTAGAGACTATGTCATCTGCTCTTCTTTACACACGTGCCAATCCACACCACTGGCAGAGCGGCAGCAACTAATCCTCTGCATGGTTTTCTTTTTTAATACCTGGACTAGCTAGAAATGAGGTAGAGATCTCAACCTCAACTGAAGAAAAAGGTCTCTGTGTCTGTAATTCTGTGACAGATATAGCTTACTTTTTAAAAATAAAAAAGAATTCACATTATGTGCAAAGCATCAGGGAAAAGTACAGATCTCAGAGCCAAAACACATCCTTACCATGAAGCTGGCTTTTTGGGGGTATTTTTAATGAATGGTCACTACAAGGATAACATCAATGCGGTTTTAGGACTTTTACAGGAAAAAAATACAAACGCAATTTATCTTTTTTTAACTGTTTAACTGTCAGCTGCATTTCTAAAGCTTTAAAGTCTGCAGCTTCCAGCGGCCTTTTGTCTTTCTGCCATGGCAGGAATATCTTGGACAGCTGTAAGAGCTTTGTAAGCTATCTTTCTCAAAATCCATTAGCTAATTCAAGGAACCTAATTAGAGCTGCCATTTTGATGGAGCATATTGAATGCTCTGTATAAACTAGTAACACCATCAATGTTTATTAAAAATTGCAAGAACCAAAGCTCTCAGTTCCGTATAAATATTAATGGACAGATACACAATACTTACTGAAATATAGAAGGCATTATGACCACAGAAATACACACAGGTATACTTACAACCCCGTGTGATGCATTTATTCACAGAGGCTGAAGTACGGAAGCAAAACCTAGGGACAATTTTACACAAACTGTTGAAAATTGACCAGCTTCCATTTACACTATCCTTATGTGCATTAAGGGAAGCGAAGCACACTAAAGATGATTTGTTTCTTGTGTTTTTTCTGAGTAGTGTGCTGACAATTTGGAGTGCATTTTGAGCTTACCTCAAGAATGCATTCCAGCTGGAACCATTTTATAGCTCCTCTTAAACCAGCCACTCCAATCACTGTACTTTGTAGACATTTACACACACTCCAGTGCTACACTGTTTAAGGGTATCCAAAGATTCAAAGGGAATTTGCTCTGTAGAGTTGAAACTCAAATTTTGCTGTAGACAGCAACAAAGTCGGTGAAAGGAGCCAGACATCTGGAGCAGTGCTTTCGTACTTTCTGCTGCATAAAACCCCAATCATAATGAAAAAGCAGCTCGCAGACAGCGATACAACACACGAAATACTGACCATTCTAAGAACATATCAGAGAACTAATTAGGTTAGGCTGTACAAGCATACGCCTTTGGCTGCAGAAATAAAGTTTTCTGGCTACTTCACAGCTTTGTTTTTAACTTGATACTTCATAAATGGAACTGCAGAAAACCTCATATGTTACCATTTCAATCTGACGTACACTTTCATATGCATCTAACAGTGCCTGGATTCTATTTATATGTACAACTAAATATATGTGCATAGAAGAATCATCAGATTTGCTACAGAAAGACAGCAGATGCTCTTATTAAGCCACTGGCACATGCAAGGTGAAGCGTGTAAGCCTTACACGGAAAGCATTTAATGCTCCAACTACAAGCTAAAGAAAAGCAAAGACAACTAATGAAATTATTTCTAACGCATTTTGCTGGCTGTGTGTGCAAGGCACAGCAATAGGAAAGCACTGCGGAGCGTGCTCGAATGACTCTAATAACACAGGGGGCTTCTTGCAGAGGGGTATAATCCATACACACTCTTCAGAACATCCTAACTCCAGTGCCATGACCTAAAGTTCACTTACGAAGAATATATACTAAAATGACACATGAAACATTTAACAGATGTGCAAGAGAAACAGGCCTAATTATATTTTCTACACTGTAATAGTGCAAGGGCCTAAAAATTTTATAACGATCTTACCATGTGGACGACCCTAAAGGTAAATTCATTTTGGTTCTTTGATAGGGCAGTATTTCCAAACTACAACTGAGATTTGAGCGGTTTCACAGGAACACGCTCAAAAATCAAAACATCAGTTACCACTGGCTTCTCTCAGGAATTATATATGGCAAATTTAGCTTGTGGTTATTGCTCAACAAAAACCCTGCCACACGCTGAAGTGGCAAATGGATTTTTGCAAAGTTCTGCTGCCTCCAGGGCCACCCTATCTACCCTTCCAGCAGCCTGCCTCCTTGGGCACTTCCCCCAAGGAGGGATTCATAGACTGGGGACTGAACATTCCTTCAACCAACCTTCATCACCAGCTCTGCATCAACGGAATTAAACTCTTTACTTTAAGCCAAACTGCATTTTGGAGAAGTGTTTCTGAACCTGGAGGCCTGAAGTTGGCAGTGTAACTTAATTACTTTGCATTATGCAGGCAATGGAAGCTCCTGGACTTCCAGATATGCGTTGTTTTTCTAGCTCCTTCTTACAGCTGCAACTCCACTGCACTTCCGATAGGAAATTACTCCCACTTTTCCACTTGGAGAACAGAGGTGTTTAAGACTGAAAGTAAGCCCTATTCCTTTCTAGTAACGGCTTTGAAAAATGTTAAATTAAAATGGAAAAAATTAAGTCATGGAATCTTCAGACAACACAGAACCATTTCTTGGCATGCCTGGCTTGGGAAAGGAAGACCAAGCCTGTCTTTCTGCGTCTGGCTGGGAGTTCCACAAATGCTAGAGCAAGTGTTCTGGTTCAGGCTCACCTCTGACTCTACAGAATGATTCTCACATGCTTTCAACTGCCATGTTTAGAGACACACCTTACAAATCCTTTCCCATCTCTTTTTGTCTTGCTGCCTCAATTCCTTTCTCTCATCCTGATGCTTGGAAATCTTTCCCTTCCTATATTTCAGCCAAGGATGCCAGTTTCCTCCACCCATTGGCTTCCAATACAAGCAAATCTCTGTCCCACAGGCAGCTGTAGTACAGAAACACCTCCCCGAGGCACCCAAGTGAGAATGTCTCCTTCCAGCCCTCCTCGAGACCCATCTCCCAGAAGCACTTCTCAAAGCAGCTGCCAGTGAGGATGGGGCTGCAGGTGGCATGGGACACCCATCAGCACCTCCTCCTTTCAGCACTGGTTCAAAGGAGGTGCTCATGTCTGACACACTGACAGAGCACCAAACCTGCAGTACTGCTGAATTTCTCTCTACTTTGAAGCATCCACATATTGTCCTCAACTATGGCTTGGCCCAGCACTCCCCTTTATTCTCCCCATCCTCTAGCTGCTCCAGACTCTCCTCTGTTCCTATTTTTGTCCTGCCTCTGGCATTTTTTAGGGCATTCAAATCAGCTCACCCTTTTCCTCCCTGGAAGGTGGGGTGTTAGGGCCTGGGAACACAGATCATGCCCCGTTCACCTCATCCTTCATTCCTGCAACAGGAGTCTCTCTGATCCCTGCAGCCAGAACCTGCTACTGGAAAAACATGTATCGGCTCTGGCAGCTCAGGACGAGCGCTTTTGGTGAAGTTAGCAGCCAAGTTTCTATCATGTGTGTGGGAAGTACTCTTTAAATCGTATAACTTAGTCAAATTGTCACCGTTCAAGGGGTGGCAAAAGCCACAGTCTGGTGTAAGACTAGGCTGTGCTCCCTTCCAAACTATAAAGACCCCATTCCAGCATATGGAAAGACTACAGATTCTTGTTGAAAGAATATATGCTGCCTCGTTTTACTTTTTGCACAGACAAAACAACCCCTTGCCATCTTCCCCTTCAAGCTACACACCTCCCCCCCCCAAAGAAAAAACAACCCAGCTGTTACCTCATTCCATAAAAATTCAGCTTCAGCACACCTCCTACATAGGCATTTTCAACCCAAATGGTTGAAGACTGGTTATGAACACGTGGGAATAGTTTTCCAGTGGAAGTCAGGCCAGCAGCTTCCCAGGCCCAACTGGCACAGCTGTTTCTATGGCTGTCCTGCTCTCTGCCCTACAGGACTGCATTCTCCCTGATCCAGCAGGGAGCTCCATGTCCCTGAGGGCAGCACAAAGCTGGCTTGCTCCTGGCACCTGCGGGATGAGGCCTCCATCACAACAACCACACCTTTGGGGGTACAGCCTGGAACGCACACAGTACTCCTGCATGTGCTCCAGATTAAGCTGCAGTCAGCTTAATGAGAGACTTAATTGATGAATGCTACTTCCTTCACTTGTCCATTAAGATAAGTACAGCACATGGACATTGCAACCCATCAAAGAAGAGAAAGCGCATTAATTTTGGTTTTCTTAGAGCTGTTAATAAATCTGACACTGTCTGGCAGTTTTCTTCATTTCCTACCATTTGACAGATACTGTGATCACAAGTTACAGAAGATGTTTTTCCTCTGAAATTATCACTCTGGTAATACAAGCCAGAAGGAAACTTTATCAAGATACCAAGAAGCTGGGTATCGGTTTTATTTTTAACTTTGTGTGGCTGGTTTGTGAATATCTCAATGTGATTAAAAAAATAAATTCCATCCGGTACTATTAAAAATGATACACACACACAGACACATTACAAATGACTGTATTACAGCAAATAATCACACCGTGCATTTATCAGTAAAAGCCAGTATTCCTCTCATATAATCAACCTGGCTCTACTTAGACCCCTTTACTGTAAGAGCTCCTGCAACTGTTTGCTTCCTCTTTCTCTCTCACAAATTGACATTTGTATGGAATCAAGAAAAATCTTCCTTAATAATTTTTCATTACTAATGGCTTTTTTTTGGTATGTGTATTTGAGAGGAGGGAAGGCAAAGGGCAGGAAAAAGGAGCTTTAAGTGCTCTGCAAATTATCCTCCTGAATCTGGGCCTCATAAATCCTATCAAATGTTATATTTCATCAATAGGCTGGAAAAGCTTTTTTCTCTGCAATGATGAAGCCTGGGTTTAAAATTTATGGTTTCATTTTAGAAATGGACTATAAAAAGAGTCTGACTTGGCTGTCCATCAACTGTAGCTGACATTAGCAAGTTAGGTGTGGACTTTCAAAGTGTAATATGTATTTTTTATTTATTATACAGGTACATATATACATACATAGATATATGAGGACGTGTATATCACTGTGGGTTTGTGCATGCATAAATGCAAAATAACAGCTGGATTTTAAAAAAAATTGTCTTAAAAACACATTTTCTTTCAATGCAAAAGGATCTGAGATATTCAGCAGATTAGATTGCAAAGTGATAAAAGTGTCCAGAACAGAGTTGGCTCAAAGACCTGCAGCAACACAAGCAAATCGCATTTTGCTGCGCAAATGATCGAGATAAAGTAGTTTAATTTGTTCTCATTCGTGGGGTGGCAAAATGCAATTCAGCAATGGCAGGGCAAGGTTCATTGGGACACAGGGAAGATTCCAACAGGCTGTGGAGGAGAAAAGGGGAGGAGGGCAGGCAAGGACGAGAAGATTTTAGGCAGGGGAAGATAATTAGCAAAGGACTAATAGATCGGGGAAAAAGGGGTGCAGAGCTTCTGCACCTCTCATGCATGGAAAGGGCGGGAAGGAGACAGCCTCCCCCGTCTCCATGCAGCTCTCTACTTTCACTCCCTTCCTCCTCTTTTTCCAAGCCCTGGAAACCAATTCTAACTCCCCACAGACCCGCTCCTATTTGCTCTCCTGCACTGCCCTGAGATTATGGCTCCTATTCCTGTTGCTGCCACCACTGACAGGAGCCATGTGGGTGCCACAGCTGTCCTCTACAAGCCCAAAAGCTTCCTCTGGCAGCCACAACAGCAGCTTCCTCAGATGGAGGAGGAGGAGGCAATCTGTGAATGCTGCCGAAACACCCACTCCTCTCTTCCCTTGCCATCAGAGCTGGAGGTCTGCAGCCAGAGATTGCTACTTAGTTCCACCTATGCTGAAAGGCAGCCTGAAAGACAACACTTCCAACAGAAGCATTACTGCTCCCCAAAATCCTCATACTTGTAAAAGGAAACCACATTTAAAATAAAAATCAGATAAATAAAGTGACATAACTGCAGTCAGAGAAAGTGAAGCTCCCTTCTGAATGCAGGGGAGCCCATTTGCCTCCATCTGCTACTAAAAAATGTCATTTTGTAACTCAAAGAATTAATGATGGATTATGTGAAAACAGCAAATCAGATCATGCTGTTGAGTCATTGTATGAACTAAACAGAAGAGCAGTTAATCTAAATCGCATGTGAGATGGTTATTATTGTGTGCTGCCCTCACTGCCGCTGAGTCTGGCTGTAATACTGGTTTTGGTGGCAACACATGGAAAAACCTGAACGTCCTGTTCCTCATTACAAAATGAAGAAAAATCTCACTCTGGGGACCATGGTCAAAACTGACAAGTGAACACTGCAGAAAAGGCTGGGCAGGCGCAGTGGCTAATGGCAAAGGTACTCTGAGTCAAGACCAAGAAAACAAATACCTTCTCCCATCACCTCTATTTTGTAACATGAGCAAGGCAAATAAACAAAAGAACCCACCATCCATGCTCAGGACGCTTGTATAGTGTGGCTTCAGATCACTCCTGAAATTCCCTTCTGGGAGGATGTTTGGCAAGGCTCCCGTGAGCAGCCCAGCCAGGGCCAGCGGATGGAGTCACTGCAGGGCACGGCCCAGGCTCAGCTCCCGCTGCAGGCGCTGCTGACTGTGCAGGGACCTGGCTCTGCTCACCTCGGTCAGCGATGGCACAAGCAAGGAATATTCCCTGACTTGGTGTTATCCAGCAGGGAAGCAAGGAGGGGGAGTATCATCCATCCACATTTTGCAAATCAGAATGTATTCTGCTTCTAGCGCTGTTTCCCCTGTAATTATCCAAAATACACCGTGCTTTCACCATTTATGAAAACAAGAAGACCTGAAATTGCCTGTATTCCCCTATTTGTATTAGGGAAGGGTAACTATCAAACCTTGAGCGACAGATGGCCTGTCTCTGGAATTGTACAGTTTTTAATTGTACAGTAGTGTCACACCACATGAGCAGAAGTTACTTAGAAACAAGAAAATCTTGAACTCTTTCAGATTCATACAACTTAACCCCATTTAGCAATGAAATTCAGGACACTAAACCAATACTGACACGACAGCATTTTCAAACACAAATGCACTCATCCCACAGCAGATCAAGAATATTTCTAGCAGCATATTTTTTCCATAGTTTCCCTGCATGTTTCTCCTTGAAGGTTTCAAAATAATCAAGAAATGCAACTTTCCCTGAAACTCTTGGAATTTTTCAAACCTGAATTAACTCTTCTACACACAAACATCTTTCTGCCAGTCTGCAAAGAGAAGGTTCTGTCACTGTTCAAATCCTTAATTTTTTCTGTTCTAAAATCTTTCAATGTGCTTTTCCTCTCGCCCCCAAAGGCTGCTTTGTTTAGTTTTGTTTTTCCTTCTTCTTTCCTTGTCTCCTCATTTCCTCACCTCTTCCCTGAGACTCCAGCTTGCTTTTTTTTTCCCTTCCTTCTTTTTTCTTTTCCTTGAGCTCTTATGAAACCCTGACCTTTTTACAGAGAGCAACTCACAGAGCTTAAGGGCTAATGTTTTACCCCATACTCACCATTCTGTATCTGGCTGCAGTCATCACTAACTAGAATTCATCATCATCAACGGATTTTCAGTGACATGCACGGTATTTGCTCAGATAATGGCCCCATATATTGCCTTTGAGATGAGGGTGTGACCACTACTTAGGGCTATTCTCCAGAGTCAGCAAATGGCACTGCTGCAGGACATGTTTGCTTCATGCTTTGAAGGCGGACCTGCTGAAAAGCAAGCTTTGAAGTTTTGGGGTGTTTTGGACGGTGCCGTGCAAAGGACACACCAATATTAACCGGAAGACATCACCCTTGGACTGGAGCAGGCCACTCGGCAGCTGGTTTGGACCACACGGGAAGAACCTGCAGATGCTGCCTCTGAAACTCTCCTTGCAACAGGCTCTGAAGAGATGTGCAATAAACAGACAGTCCTGTTGCCATGCACAGAGAGCACTGGAGGCAGTAAAAGCAGGTGGGGGAGCACAAGATCATATGGAAACATCACTGGACCACAGTGATGACTGACAATGATACTTGATGTTTTAGGAAGGAGGCAAATGTAACGTGCCCACGCAGGCTGCAAAGACAAATTCAGAGTTTGTGAGCTTCAGTGCTGTTTAAAGTCACTGTGGACAGAATACACATTTTTTTATTAAGAAGAACTAACAACCTGATAGAGCTACTGGACAAATAGGACAGAGCTGCTTTGGTGTCAGGTAACTGTAAAGAGTATGCACAGAATACCTGTGAGAATGCAGCCTGAAAAATTACTATTTCCAATTTAAGATAATCATCCCTTCACTTCTCTAGTCCTCAACTTCATAAGCTTGCTAACCATCACAAATGTGGATCACAGCCTCCATTCCTGGAGCAGCAGACAGCTGGGTATGCTGAATTCAGTTCAGGTTTGTACACTTGTCCCACCAAGAGAGAGGAAAGCAACCTGGCCCAATGAGATTTGGGAGAAAGAAAGAGCGCTTCCATCTGCTGCATTTTTCCTGCAATGACCAAAGTTTAAAACCCCATGGATGTGCCCTATCACTATCTTAAGCACATTGACCGTAAGATTTTTCCTTCCCTCATTTTTCTGCATTCAAGTATATTCTCCACTAATGCACAAAACTACCCTTTCCCCACCATCTAATTCACTGCTCCCCATGGGATAGCCACTCAATTTGATTCATGAATACAGTACATTTACAGGGAAAAAGGGGAACAGAGAAACCCCTTCCTCATCACATCACTCACCAGGAGGGAGTTCGAGACACATTCGACAAAGAAGCCTCAAATCTTCTGGCACACAGCTCAGAAATCAGGATGCGATTTCCATTCTGTACCTCTTGCTTCATTGCAGAAGATATGGTCCTTAAAATAGGCAGTTTGCTTTGGCCAGTAATGTTTAAGGTGCTAGGTTTCAGTTTTGTTTTTCTGTAGATTCCACACCGCAACAGGCAGCTTTTCCCTCCCTCCAGTCCTGTCCCCCAGCCCCAGCTGCAGAGTGAGGATACCTAAAGGATTCAGGCAGCTGGAGAAAATGCCAGACTCCTGCTCTTGGGTCTCATCTGTGTTTCACATCTTTCACATCCATCTGGATTTGACAAAGTCATGCTTATCAGTTAGATCAGCAGATAGTCTCCTATCTGTGCTGTGGTGCAGAATTAGGTCAGAAGAGCTTTCTGCCAGCTTGTGTTTTGCTGTTTAATCCTGCATAAGTGGTTGTGGAGACAGCAATAAAGGACAACTCATCACACTAACCAAATTCTTCACCCTCTAATCCTGGTCAATTTTCCAACCTTGTGAGGAAAATGGAATAAAAATCACACATTACTGCTGTTTAACTGCCTATTCCAAGAGCAGAAATTTTTGAGAATACAAGTGAGGCCAGGAGGCAAGTTTATTTTATGAAAATATATCACGTTCGAAGGCAAATGGAATGTTATGAAAATAAAGTCTGAAGAATAGTAGTTCTCAAGTTTTAATCTGCCTTCTTCTGTGATGCCATAGCTGGGTCTTCCAGCCGGCCTCACCAGATGGCCACGTTGGCCACCATCAGAATAGCAGTCTGGAAACAAGTGCCCTACAGCCTTGCCTAAGCATCTTGGCTGGAATACACTCGGAGGCAGCAGCTCTGTACTCACAACTCAGAGATATTCCCAGTGCACTTGCTTAAGAATTCTTGAAATTTGTGAAGAGATTAAAGCCAAACTTCTGGTCCAGCAGAGGTCAGGGAAAATAACAGAATGTTGGTTACTAGCTTTTAAAATGTTAATTGTCACTATTCACACTAAAAACCCCGTTACACTAAAAACAACTGCTCCCCACACCAGAACACAGTATGAAAATCTGCTCAAATATAGTAATCATAAAGAAAAAAAAGTAATTTTCTCTTAAACAGTAGGTAAGTTCAGCTGCAGAGTATTTCAGCAGCCACGTACAATTTTTTGTTTCATGGAAGCTGTACAACCATTCCTCCTCTTACATACAACTGTGCAAATCAGTGTGTTAGTGATGCTTTTGCAAAGAGGGTTTGACAACAATAGAGAGTCCCCAGCCTGCTAAATAAGAAGTGACAACTCCATTTGAAAGCTGTCTCTGGATGTGTTTTATGTGCAGAAATTATCTGTGACAGTTCAGATCAAAATAGAGTTTTCATTTCATGTGGGAGGTAAATGGACGATAGAATAGGTTACTTTAAATGCTGCAGTCTAGTCCAATTAATGTTTCAGACTTTTCCATATTCTGTGCTCTAAACTTTGGGGTAAAAAAATGTAAAAATCATTTTGTCAATAGCATGATGCAAAGAACAGGCCAAAAGGTAATAAAAGCAGTTAACAAAAACAGCCATGCAGGAGTATGGCAGAAAAGCTCAAGTTACAGTAACCTGGCTGTGAAACTAATAAGTATAAAACAGAAAAGAAAATATCACTTCATTCTTCCAGGGTGAACCAGGCAGGGGAATCAATTCTGATTTCCCATCTCAATCAGCAGAGATTTTGCCACTTACTTTGATGGAAACAGGACTTGCATATCAGTTTTCTTTCTGAGCAGCAGACACAAATCCACATGCTATCATTTGCTTTTCAGATTGTGCAATATAAATTTATGATTTCTGTCTTATGTAACTATACAAATGACATAATCTGTACTTGAAAAAAAAAAAATCAAATCCAAAGTGTTCCCATTTGTTACCTGTAAATCAATCAGTTGTTCTCTGACCCATTTTAAAGAAACATATTTTCTTAATGGTTTGGACCTACCTCTGTGTTACTCAAGCACATCAGTGGCCATGGTGGGAACAGCGCTGATAGATGTCTGTAGCTTTCTAACTATCTTTTTCAAAGTCTGTGGGGAAACTGGTAGTTCATGCATGGCTTTTTAGATGTAAGCACAAAGTACTGTTAGTAGAAAAGGTATGGATCCAAAAGTGAGTGATCTCATCCCAAACAAGGGCCCACGATTCTTACATAATGTATTTTGTTTGTGCCACACTTTAAACAATGCATATTTTGATCTTTTCTGAGAAGCAGCATTTTTCTTGGCATGATTTTCGATTTCCACCCCCTTGGAAGAGCAGGTGTCTTTGTGTATCATTGCTTAACCCTGGGAATACAGAAAACATTTTAAAAACATGTTAAAATTGTTTTCCTAAAGTCAAGGGGCATCAATTTAAGGTTCCATGGGCATTAAAGAAGAGCAGACCACTCACCACAAATGCACTGAGCTAGCAGAAACACTAACTGAGACAAAGCACTCGAAGGATATGAGACCTCAGTATCTACCAGCCAAAGACTGAACACTGGTAATCTTATTCCTCAGAGGCGAGTTTTAACACAAAAGAGAAATTAACATCTATCTATGCACTAGAGTCTGGAAAAGAAAAACAACAGAACAATGAAGCTGCTCAGACATCTGGTATATTTGCCACAGCTAATAGTAATGAGATAGTGGGCATAGTGCAGATTAAAGGCAAAAAGGTATGAAAGAACACTGTTATTTCAGAAGCCACACAGACACGTACAAATACCAGTACTCAGACTAATGAGTCTAAATTTTGGAAGGGATTCTCAAGTCCTTATCATGTTTAGATTGATAATCTATTTGTAGCAGCACCCACAGAAAGAGAATGAGACTTCTGCCTATTCACTTTTGGAGTCAGAACATGTCACTAAGGGCAAGAGACTTTTCAGGTTGTGTAGTAAGGAGGTCAAAGCATCACCACTGATGCAGACAGTGGCATTTACAGAGAAAAGGAGGAAAAGATCAATCCCTTCCCCCCAGTCGCCTTTACTCTCTCTTTCTGAAGCAGCTGCTGCTTAAACATTGCCATTGTATACAGAGGCACAAAATAACTGCCTCTTGGTTTGGTTTTTTTTTTTGTTTTGTTTTGTTTTTTCAAATCAGGAACAGCAGAAGATGTTAAAGGAAGAAAACAACACCTTATTCAGGTGAAGGACTACAGACTGCTCGTCATGTGTGTGCTACCAGTCAATAACAATTAGGAACAGGTTTATTGCTCTGATGCTGTTCCCCACCCCTCCTGCACAACCTCACACCCTTTTGCCATGTTATGGAAGTTTCTGCTGACATGTGAAGCAGGGACTGCAGCCAGAGGAGGCCTCCTCTGCCATTACCCAAGAGCAGAGCAGAAGCAGCCCAGGTGCCCTGGTTTGCAGCACATTTCCAGCACACAAGTGCTCAGTTAAAGCAATCCTTTCAGACACTTATTGAGCATTATGGTGACTCAGGCATAGAAAACAGCTGCCCTCCCCCCGCCTCTCCGCAAGACCCACCATGTTTTAATGTGCTTCCATTCCTCCGAAGGTGCCTTGCTGCTTGCTTTTCAATTGCCAGGCCATGCACAACACTTGCATTAGAAACACGTTCCATGCTTAAACTTACATGCCCGTCTCAAAATAATTGCTTTGTATGCATTTATGTAAATACCATAATGATCATTTACAGTTTATTCCCATTTACAAGGTAATAACCATATGCAGGACTAAGTAGCATCTAAGCCTAAAGGCAGAAGTGTTTACAACAGATAAACTCCACAGCTGAAGGACATGTTCCAGCTAATGCTGGTTTGAGAAGAAATGCCCCTTAGATACTGTTATGCTCAAAAAATTTATTTAAGATTCAAACCAAGTGATTGAAGGCATTAAACCATAAATGTGGGTTAAAGACTGAATGATAAGATGTTGTTTGAAATTTTAAAACATTAGCTGTCTCTTTCTTGTTCCTCCTTACTGGTTCCAAGTCAGTCGAGGGAAGGGGCTAACAACCTTCCAGAGGGCACGTTCAACAGAGGACTGTGACACTGCAAAACTGTCCCACTGACCTACTGGCACACAGGTAGGAAACTGGAGAGGAACAAGGAGGAGAAAAATAAATTAAAAGAACATTTATTGCTCTACGAGTATATTTATTTCAATTTTAGCACTTTCTAGAGGTATCTCACGCTTACTCCACTTGCATCTTTTCTATTGTGGGCTGTTTCTCTGATTTTCTCCATTTCAGTTTGGTGGAAAGGAAAAATGAAGGGAGTTACCTGTTTGGCAGGCAACTGAAGAGCATAAAATTTTTCATGCAATCACCCTTCACTGCTTTCTAAAAATGGCCTCCAGACTTCAAGGACAAGTCAGTGATAAAGAGAGATAACCAGTGTGGCTATCTGAAGCAACATCATTTTCTCATGTCCCTCTGTCCTAATGAAAGACCTCTCACATGCAGACCACGATGTAGTTGAAGACAAGTTGTTTCTTTCACTTTCTATGAGAGTCTAACATCACTCTCCACAAAACAGTCACAATTCTCTCAGCCCATCCCCAGATCAATACCGACACCTTGATCAATGTCAACAAACGCCCTGCTGCTGCATGACCTGCCAGAGAAGCTGCTCCTTAGCCACAGTACACGTGGACTCCAGATGGTGCCAGGTCTCCTTGTGGGAACGTAAGGGCACTCACAGAGGTTCAGAGTATAAACCAACTTAACTACAACAGAAGACTTGAGCTGATGAAACAATAAACTATTTCTTGGCTTACTCTGACCCCTTGGATTACTGTCTGTGCCAGTGGATTTGTGATCATGGATTGAAAAACAGCACGTTTTAGAGTTTGTCATCGACTGTACACTCTGCACAGCTGTCAGACAATAATCACAATTATTGTCTTTTTATTCAGCATCCTGTTGCCTATTAAGCCATTTCCATCACATCTCATCATTCTTCCCAATATTTTTGCTAGCACAATATTGAGTGATTTTCAGCTTTTCAAACAGCATCAGTTTTTACAGTTTTCTGCTAATCAAAAGATCTGGTTCATGCTTTTGCCTATACTTTCTGTCAACAATGCTGCCAACTAAGCGCTTGGGTAACTTTTTGCCCCTGGCATCTTGACACAAACAGGCAACAAGGTCATGGATAATTTTTAGGAGCAGTCATTTTATCCTGCTATTAGACGTTTGAGAGATGAGAATGCTTGAGATCCATGAGAAAGTTCCCAAGTTTTGAAGTCAGATCTGTGGCCCCTGCAGAAATTTTAGATCTTATTATGCGGTAATTAGCAGTAAAATCTGAAAGATCTGCCAGCGTAAACTCCAGGTAAACTGTGACTGCAGAAAATCAGCGTACAGTAAGAATTCCCTATATCTTATGAATGTGAAGAGATGACAACAATTTCCACTGTGAGGTTTCCACTGCACAGTTAAGCAGCGTGAGTACCATACAGAGCTAAGCACCTTGCCTGGACATGAGCACTCATGCTGGAAAACTCTACCAGAGTTCCTGTATTGTTCCTGGTGGCAGCAGACCCTGGCAGTGCTGGTGGGTCTGAGGAGCACCCCATGGGTCCCTGTGCTGCAGCCTTCTCACCTGGTGTAAGCAGCTTTGCTGGTGATCTAGGAGAACCGAGTATTTATTTGGAGAATGCATGAGAAATTGTGGGATGCTGCTTGAAGACTCTCAGGGCTCTGTTTTGCTCCTCACTGCTTAATGAGGAGGAGGGCTGGGAATTGCTTTACCTGTAACTCAGGAGAACCTGTCAGCACAGGTCTCACTGAACTCAAACAGAAGTGAAGACACTGAAGAAATGTCTCATGGCTCCAGTGAGTCCATGTCCATCTTCCCTGTCACATCAAAGAGTTACTTCTCCACCCTTACTGTACAGGTATCACTACTCTATTAACTGGAGCTACTCAGCATTTTGAAGGGGTCCAGTGACAACCCTTTTCTTTTTCCTCCTCCAAACTTAGCCCTTCGTTCGTATTTTCAGACTTGGGGGAAAGGATTCTTTGTGTCCCACTGAACTCTGACTATTTTTAAAGAATAGTTTGATCACTAGTTTATCTCAATGAAGCGGGAAGTCAGGAGAGAGCTTGCCATGAGCTCATATCCATCACCTGGGGTGTGAACATACAGGTACTAATACATGTGAACTGGTCGGTGCTCCTCATGTCCAAACTCTTCCACCTCCAAAATAGACAGATTCATCCACAGACTTAAAAGTCTAGCACAACAAAACCCCATACTCCCATCTTCAGTTTTACTAAACCGAGATTATCTCTACAATGAAAAGCAAGAACGCCTTTCTCCCATTTAACTAGCAGCAGCTAGGAAAAAAAACTTAGGAGAGGATTTTTTTTGAAAGTCATGGCTTTGGATAGAGTGTGAGGTCCCTCAGGTCAGCAACCTAGATTCTTCTTACAGTGGGCTACACAGCAAAGCTTGCACAAGGCCAAGTCACCAGGGTTTTCTCTGAACTACTTGCATATCCAGAAGCTAGGAGATCGTATGGCAAAACGAGTATGTCAGGAAGCTGGGGGAGAAAACGGGAGATGGTTAATAAAAAGATTGGGAACCAGGCTGAGAGAGGGAAAACAAAAGAAAAACAAACAGTTTCTTGGCAAAGGACTTGCTGGAAGGACAAGCCTCACAACTGTGAGCAGCATAATGACCTTCTGCTTGTTTCTCTTCAATCAGGGAAATGGGACTAGGCTCACATTCATCATTTAACCAGAACTGCAGTACAGAACAAACCTGACTGAAACATACTTCCTTTTATTTCCCCTTAGCTAGAGCGACTCTGCAAGGCTAATGATGGGGCCGAAGAGACTCATTCTGACAGAAGACAACCTGGAGCAATGAAAAGCTGCGTATTTCGAAAACCCTAAAGCGTGTGAAATAGAACAGACTGCTGGAGAGTAGTGGGAAAACAGAACCACATTAGACTTAATCATGTCCTCTACACTTTAATTAAAGTAAGATTTAACAATATTATTTAAGATTACCAAATTCCCAGAGGAAATGCATTTCTCTGTCTGTACTGCTACCAGACAACTGTTAACTTGGAAGAAGAAAACACAATGCTACATCCATCCATCCATCCATACTGTGTATCCACTAAGGTAGACCTCTTTGTTAAAAGAAAATATCTAGTTACATTGCTTGTCTACTAAATGGAAATACCAAATGCTATTAGGTTTTGCACTTTCAGTACAGAAGTGACTGGACTATAAACAAGGCTTTAACAGCATGTCTTTTAAACAACTCAGTTTAATTAATCTTCAGCCATTAACCATTCATTTAAAATGCCACCTACAAAATGTTAATTTTGCACATTATCAGCTGGTTCACAAATAGCTATCTATGACCAGAAGTGTAACGATCTTCCTCTCTCTTTCTTGGAGCTTACCAACCTTACAGTCAATTCTGGCTTCTTAATTAACCACACACACATATTAGAATTTAAAATTAAATGGTGTTTTGTTAAAAAAAAAATTGTGCGGAGAAGAGTTAATACACACATCATTCTGCTGCTGGTTAAAGAAGCAAGCACGAGGTTTTGGTCAAATCACATCCTGCAGAAGATAGAATTTAGCATCTCTTGCTCACACTAGGAAATACACTATGGCAGGTACGCATGCAAGGCCATATGATTTCATTCCAGCTGCACAGACGATCTCATTTTGTCTTTATTTGTACATTTAAGAGGCTGACAACACCATCTGCATTTCACTCTATCCTCTGGTATGGTCTCATCTTCCCAGTAACAGACCTGGTTTTCTCTCCAGGGACCTATCTTTTGCATTTGCATCCAAACAGCTGAAAGAACGGGACATTACCAGTAAATATGCAGAATTAACGTAAAATAATTCCATACAATAATATATCACATAAGAAAAGACAGGGCTGCAGGGAAAAACCCCAACCCAAACCTGAATGCTTAACACAGCTGCCAAAACTCAGGCTTCCCAGCATCTGCAGCAGGACAGTCACAAGGGAGTTGTGGGAGTGCAGTACATAAAATTTTACACATCTGTCAATAAGTGAGGTGATCCAAATGCAAACCCTAGCAGGCAGGATGCACGCAGGCAGATTTGTGACTATTCCTGACAGAATTTATTTCTGCTGAAGAATGCATGGCCTCGAACAAGCATGCACACATTATATGGCAGCAGCAGCAGTTTGACAACCTCCTTCTCCTTAAACACGCTCCAAAGTGCTCAGGGTCACCTGAGTTCCATGAAATCTGGGCTTTCATGAGAAAGGAATGATAGGGCTTGGGTCCCAAAGTTGGAAGATCTGGATAAGAGGTTCCTGGGAAACAGCAGAGCGAACTCCAATAATAACGTAACTTCGCTTGAATGCTACCAGGAGATTTTTATTCTTTTTCCCACGTAGGTGAGAAATAAACCCCAGGCTTGTTTAAACATGTCTCCTCAGGCAGTCCAGTTACTCAACACTTCCCCAGGTTAGCACAGTGAGTACACAGCACCCATTCACCCTGACGAAGAAAACTGCCAGTAGTATTAGGAGCAAAATACACAGTACAAGTCTAACTCCAATGGCACAACCTACCCTGGAACTGTGGCCAAAGGGGTTTCTGGACTGCCCTGCTTCCATGAGCTCCACTGAGAGCCCCCAGAAACCACGGAACCACTGCTGTATGGCCAATGCCAGTCTGAATTTAACTTGTTGTCAGAAATCTATCAGCCAGGACAGACACCAAGTTGCCAAACATTAAGTTTTCGGTTTCAACATTACGGGAAGCAGTGACCAGATGGCAGCCAAAGGTTCTGAAGGCCCTGTGGTATGTTTCAAAAAGAGTAAATTCCGGAGGAATCAGAGGAGAGTCTCGGGATGTAGAGTAGTACAGGACAAGGAAACAGCACAGATGATTTTAGGACACCAAGCAGAAGAGGCTGTATGGTAAGAGAGAGTACATACCTTGCTTGTACTTGTCACACTTTGTAAATCAAAATATTCTGATGCATGACCACATTTCTCTTTCCACAGTAAGGCAAGGTGCTGTGGCAAAGGGCACATATTACATAGCCTCATTCAATTCCCACCTTGCCTCCATGATATCCATCTCAAAGAACAATCTTCCCTGAGTAAAGGACCATCCATTCCTAGAGCAGTGGATTGCTTTTGTGCTAGTCAGGGATGAAAGGTGTTGTAAATGGATGCACAACGAGCAATGACCATGGTACGCTGAACTGAGAACAAGAAAACTTCAGCTTCTGGCATGTGAGACACACAGGGCCAAGTGCCACACCTGGGCAACCCCAGCTTGTCCTTTTTCAACAAATCCTTTTCTGTGCAGCTCTGGATTCCTATTGCCTTGGATTGAGCTAGACGGGAGTAGCCCATACTTGCCCAAAAGATGAGTGTTTACCCTTTTAGTAAAAAATACTCCTTTTGCTAAATTTCAAAACTGCAGACCCTTTTTACTGTCCTCTCAGGCTTACACATTGCTTATGTTTGGCATGTGGTTCCTCAGGACACGCACAACAATTTCTTCCTCTGATCCCTCAGAGGAAGAGGCAGACTGCTCAGTGTCTGTCCTCTCTCTCTCGACTCAGGCCAGCTCTGAGAGTGAGATGTGAATAGTCAGGATTGCGCAGAGGTACGGGTTTCATTTTCCCATTTTCAACTTTGCTTGCTGCTAGACTGAGCATTCTGAAAGACTGCAAGTTGCCGTAAGGAAACTTTCACCCTGAAACAAGGAAGATCTACTTTTCAATTAATTAGTTAGCATTGCAGAAATTAAGATCTTGCACAGTGGGTTCCCACACACCATCTCCAAAAATAAAAAACCGAAAAAGCTGGATCAGACTGGGGCTTTGGACTTTACTCGTATGTAATAAAACAGTGCTGGTTTTTTATTGGTACTTTTTTCAAACTGCAACAAGATACAGCTCTGAATCTATTCTTGCTAAACAAAGGAAAACTGTATTCATTCTTGTCAGACCAGCACTTTGAAATTCCCCAAGATAAGCCACACAAATAAATGAAGAATTATACTTGGCAATGAGTTTGGCATCAGACTTTAAGTGTTTCATAGTTCTGAGTTGAGAAAATAAGTTGAGTAAAGTCTCTAGAACCTTTCCAGAGATGTACTTGGGGTGTTTGGATATACTTGACAGCACCATCTTCACGGGAGGAAAAAAGAGGAAATTGTTTATTCGAAATGTGAGAAAGGGTTTCACCGTGTGACATGCCTGACATTTAAGTGATAATAGTGTTGTGCATCTGCTCTTTTGGCTTTGGTCTGACACCTAGGCTCTGCCACGGTGCAACTTAGCACTGTCATGGCACAGCCTTGATGACTAAACTCAGAGATGTGACTTACCACCCATTTCAGGAACATATGGGCCACAGATCACTCAGCCTCTGCCGCAGGCTCGGAAATGCACAGCGTCTCAGGCAAAAACCCTGTGAGCTCCCCAGCTGCACAAGGTGGCTGTGCAGGCTGCACCATCCTTAGGGATGCCATTTGCATTACAGAAAATTGTGGTTAATTAGAAATAAACAGTAAAATGCTTGATTTACAAAGAAATGTGTGATTTTGCCAGCTAATTTTTTCTCCACTCTAACTTAACATTCACAGAATACACTGATCATGCTAATGCTTTCGCTATATTCATTAATAAGGACAATTTACATTTATATAGCACCTCTCTTAGTTAAGAATTCCAAAGCTTTCAGCAAAATATACACAAAAAATTACTTCTATTTCACTGAATATAGTCATCGTTGGAATGAAAATCAACAATTGTGAAGCAGTGCAGAAGAACGTTACACAACAGTTGTAAATAAGACACAAAGCAAACCCCCCAAAAACCCAAAGCAGAAAGCCCCTGAGATGCCAGATGCAAGAGGAGGTAAATGGGACGTTAGTACACAAACAGCAGTGTGAAGCAGGTCTGTGTGCCCTGAGGAGCAGTGTGGAAGCAGCAAACATACTTCACAATGATTAAAGCAACAGACCCCCATACATGTGCAGCCCATTGCTTCCCTGCACACCGAGGGTATTCTCAGTTTAAACTTCACGTGAATCTACGTGAAGAACGAACCAGGAATACTCAATGGATTCCACTGATGTGAAAACGGAAAGTAAGTGCATGCGAATTGTGAACTGCTCTTTTCTGACCACTAAGCTTCATACTTTACAAATGGCCTCCCATTTAAAAAAGACATTAATTATGCTAATACATCACTCTGCAAAAACAATATAAAATAAAAATTAACTTCTTGTTTCAAGCAATGAGTTTTAATTCTCAATCATAATGATACATAACTGGAATTCTCAGACCAAAATGAAGTAATCTATTCTCTCTGTGTTCAAACCATCCTTCTATTCCTAACCCCATTTACTTCAGTCACTGATCAAGTCTCCATGCACTATATTACAACTCGAGAATCACGGGTGGGAGAAAAACCCATCCATCTAAAGTAAAATTAATAGCAAAACTTTGAGAGAAAGCATGCGTGTGCTAGCAAGAGCAAAGCCTAAGTATTTACATGACCAAAGTGTTGATAAATGTTCAGCCCCACAAACACAAAATAACTGTGGTTTGTTTTATAAGTATCCATTATAACCCTTTCCCATAATTTTGAGGCAGACAAGGTAGTTTTCATACTTGACTCTTGGAAGCAGATTGTTTTCTTAATTAACACGTTATCCAGGGATTTTTCTTTCCTCATCTCTTTCTCCTTTCAGTACTCTCCCTCTAGCACAGCAAGATTTCCTTGCCTGAAGTTGCCACTTTATGCAACAACTGCTGGCTGAGACCTCACGACCCACTGCATAAATTCACATAGAATTATTCATGTTTGGCACATTTCTGCTGGTGAATAACAACACCATTTTGTCTCTCAGACAAAGAAAAGAAAGATTTAAAAACAGAACAAAGGCAGCCTAATAAGAATCTCACATTTCCTATTTTTTTCCTAATCTGTTTAAACAGCCTCTACAAGCCTGAGAAATTCAACAAAGCCAAGTTGTGGACTGTTGGTCTTTCAGTACAGATGGAACAGCCTCTCAGCATGACTTCTGACCATGGGCTTAGCTGTGAGGTAACTTTTCCTGCCTGCTTGATGTTTTGGTTGTATGAGTTATGTTATCATGCAATTACAGCTAAATCCACACTGAAACCCATGATCCCAATACCGATTCCAAACTTGGTTGGGACTTCAATCTTGTCCCCATAGCAAGTCAAGAGTTCATTCATTGTAGACAAAACCACAATACAATCAATTCACTAGAAGCAGCAGAACGAAAGACTTGAGCATTTCTTTTTTCTGCATGGAAAGACAATCTATAGGCCCCACTTCAAAACTGAGGACATATTTAAAATGCAAAGCTATGACGTCCTGTTAAAACTGAAATTATGAAGCAACTTTTATAACAATGTTTTAGTCCAGCTGAAGTACACATATACATGTTCATATTTGAAAGATACACACACCTGAATTTAGACAGCCTCCACTGGGAATTCTCAGATCTTGATTTCTTGAGTTAGTATGAATTCAGTTTCTGATCCCTTTACTACATGCAACTTTTGTGTGACTTCAGTGACAATTGCCTCAAGACTTTTCTAGTAAAGTGAAACCCACCAGCTGGAAGAAAGCTGGGATCACTACCTTGTATTTCATTCAGTAGGGAAAGAGTTAATAACATGGAAGAAAAAGAAAAGCACTGTCATTATGCTTGGAAAGAACTCTACCATACTGTATTTAGGTGAAAAAGAGAGAGATACTTGGCCCGTTCCCCCTGCTACAAACTTAGATTTATGTCAGAAGTGTTTTATTAGTATTTATAACAATGACTCAGTAGACGTTTTTAAAGTCCTATGATGCCACAAACTGGAAACACTCCTCTGTCTGTGCTGACATACTTCTCCAAAATTAATGAGTGTGGTATTACATAGCACAGATTGAGGCTTGGAGAGACACTACAGACTGTAACATGAGCTCAAAGCATGCGCAGTTCCTTAAGCTCCCATGTCTGTCCTCTGCCAGTTCTTTTCACATAGGCTTGTATGTCTTGCCCACACACTCGTACTTTGGTTTGAAAAAGACAACAGTGATATCCTAATGCCACAATAGCAATGAAGCCTCATGTTCTTTTAGCCCCAAATTCCAGAAGCAACCAGTTTTAGAATCATCATAATGGTGGGTTTATCATCAACTCAAAGGAATTTTTGTTTTCCTTTTAACCCAGGAAAAGCCTGACCATCTTTATTTAATGCTAGAAGGTTGACAGTAAGGATTAAAAATTGTTCTTTCCTTCCCACTTAGTTATTGGAAAGGCTGTGAAAGGCAATCAGTCTTGTGAAGCCACACTTCACAGTCTGCATAAAAATGCCATGATTCCCAGCCCTCTCCCCAAACTAACTGAAAGTGTGTAATACCACACAGCTGGGAAAATCTAAACCATAAACATATACAATATATCATGCTATCATACAAAACCTGTTACTAATAGGCACTTGATAATCTGCAGGATCGAAAGGGATCTGAAAACTCAGATTGTTTTTGCTGCAGGGTAAGAACTTTTGCCGATTGAAAGAGGGGAAAAAACACTCTCTCAGCAGTGCAGGAATTGGACTGCAGTCAGTTCATTCATTCTGTTTGTGAAATATGGACTTCTCTTTAATGATTTCTGTTTGACTGCTGTCTTGCTCAGATGCTCTGGGGTTACTGCTGCAGCAAATCTTGCTTTTGGGTAAGAGGAAATTCATGGCTTCCTAGTCAGTAAATACAGGGGTTTGGGGCAGTCGCTGTGTCTGACCCCCTGCCTAGGCCCAGGCTCCCTCCCCATCAAGCTATCATTTTTTGGAATGCCAGGTGGCAATATTACCTGTCACCAGAAGTCTGTGGGTAGTGCTGCTTGTTTATTTTTGCATACAGTCCTTCCAAGTGCTCCCTCTCCATTGGTGCTGAAGAAGAATCCCGCAGATAAACAAAGGTTTCTCCTACTGCTGGTGATGATGGTCTGTAGATGCTTGCTGGTGGATAAGCCTCTCTGAAGTGGTTCACTCTGGCATAATTTGGATCCACCTCATCATCATCGATGTCAGGTCCTCCAGGACCAGTCGAATAATCACTCAGGCCTCTCAGCTGCTTTTGCCGTAACTCCTGATGCTTTGCACCAATCCTAACAATGCAAAAAAAAAAAAGAACAAATATACAGTGGGATCTGCTTCAACTGCAACCATCACACAAATTTGAGACACCAACCCTGAACCCGGCCATTTAGAGCTTCCAGTACACTGTGAAACTGGTGCCAGATGAAACAGAATGGTGCATGCAGCAATTTTGTTCTTTATCACTGGCAATCACTTTTGTAACCAAAGTTTGTCACCATTCTGACAAAAGAAAAAAAAGAAAAGCTGAATATAGTGTGGATGCATGAACACATACAGGTTTAATTCTACATCTACCTCCCACATTGCAGTTGAGTATACCTAACCCAATCCTGAAACCTTTTATCTACATTGGCCAGTAGAATTGTTACTGACCCTTGCTTACTTGACCCACCTAGATTCTCCTAAATACATTAACTTGTGAAAAGTGGATTAAATATGAACGTAAATGGAGAGATGGCTCATTTGTCTCAAATCAAAGGACCACAATTAATTTGCTGAAAATCTGATTTAAAAAAAAATCTTATTTTGGCTGCATAAATGTGAAAATCATGTCTTATTATATAGGACATAGGGAAAAAGTAAAACAGCAAAGAAATTAGTGGAAATTTGACAGAAATGAATTGGTACATATAAGTGAATTAAAGACTGTTACTGGCAGTATTCCACTGTGATAAAGCCTTAAGTGGTATTACAAAATGCTGCTGCTAATCAGGGCCATTGTGTAATCTCTTTGGAACAGTAAAACATATTCAGGTAGATTTCAAGCTAAGATGATATCCAATGATTCAACACTCCTTCTGGAGAAAAAAAATGTACAGCAAGACTGTAAGCTCTTCTGTTAACTGCTCAGCTACTCTTCAACACAGTGTAATTAAGTGCAGTGAGATGGATCTGGCAGAATGCTGACCGCAGTATGTAATAAATAACATTTACAGAAAACAGAGGAGCATGGAGGAAGAAACAAGGA
Source organism: Dasyornis broadbenti (assembly GCA_013397935.1). Taxonomy (NCBI): domain Eukaryota; kingdom Metazoa; phylum Chordata; class Aves; order Passeriformes; family Dasyornithidae; genus Dasyornis; species Dasyornis broadbenti. Next base: position 1,761,425 of record VZRN01005202.1, on the reverse strand, counting down.
AGAGAAGAAAGACACAGAGATGCAATGCCTGACAGAAGCCAACGTTTGCTTTTGACTGCAACTAGAAGTACAACATTGGCGTGGAAAGAACAGTATCATTTGTACCACAGGAGTGTAAGTGAAAAGGGTCTAGCAGATTTGGTCATCCCAGCAAGGCTTAATGGCCTCAGGACTCTGCATACTGAAAAATGAAGGTGTTCTGGAGAAAGTCTTTAAAAGGCATGGAGAAAAAGGTTCCCTAAAGAAACAGATGAGCACACTGGGAACTTCCATCTGACAGACAGGAACAATTAAGTGCAGAATGGGATTCATATTATTTTTTTGTTTCATTAGAATTATATCATCAAAATAAATGCTAATACTTTAAAAATAATATGTAGAGAAAAAGGTTCAGAAATAATTCTGATGAGAACAACATGCCCTTCTACACACATACTTGAATACATCAATGTATATCACTCATGCTTTCCAGTTCCACATCTCCATTAACTGTGCTAGGACTTATCTAGCAGTGATGATGGTTTTTAACACTTAAAATGCAATCATACTTTGCAGCGGGATGAGCCTGCATACATGAATCAGTCGTTGTGGAGGAGTGGGTGCCCACTGTTCACTCTGCCTGCTCTCACTGAAGCAGATATTTCTCCTCTCTGGTACTCAGATCCTGTGTGCCCCACCTTGGGTACCAGTGCAGCTTTGGGTGCCTCAATGCAAAAAGGACATCAAAGCATTGGAGTGTGTCCAGAGGAGGGAAACCAAGATGATGAAAGGCCTCAAGGACGGGACTTAGGAGGGGCAGCTGAGGTCACTTGGTTGGTTTAACCTGGGAAAGTGTGGAGTGCTTCACCCTCTGTTAGAGACCAGAAAGCCCTAACCACAGAATTCAGTGCAGGAATATATCAAATGAGATACAAACCCTACGGCACACACGGGTACATACACACACAGTACACAGGCAGAAAAATGGGAGGACACTACATTTCAAGGAGGTCTTATCTACTACGTGGTGATAAGACTACACGGTCTTATCACACGGCAGTGCAGAAGGCATGGCACAGACCCGAGATGAGTCACAGCAGTTTCTCAGAAAATGATGAGCCTTCATGTTCTCTGGACCAGCACAACACTGGTCCCCCAGGTATTTGAGAGCACTTTGAAAACTAGAGTAGTGCAGCACAGCAGCATCACGCTAATCTTGCTTTCATGTCTGACAGAAAGAGTAATTTGTCCTGCTATCAATACTGGTATATTCTGCACAACAAAAGCTGGAATTAGGTCATCACAATTTTCTTTTGTTCCTGTGAATAAGCCTGGCTTCTTCAACTTCTCCTTCTGAATGCAATCTTCAATTGCTGCCAGTATTATAAGTCAAATCTTCTCAAGAACAATTATTTCCATTCCATATTATAGGGACCAGTCAATACTAGGCTATGTGAAATTCTTTATGATCAATGTTTCATCTTTTCAATACATCTATTATAATTGCATTAATATTTCTTGTTTTCCTTTTACTCTTCCACATAAATCTATAAAATGTGCTCGGTGATCTCTTTTTCATTTCAATCCAAATGTTCAAATATAGGGAAACAAACTATCAGATGGCTGTTTTTTCTTTCTTTCTATTTACCTGTCCCTCCATGCCATTTCATGTGTTTTTCACCTTTGAAATTTCTCACATTTTTGTGAAGTTTTACATTTCCACACTATATTTCGGCATCATGTTTTAAATCACACAGTTTTAAAGCAATCTTTTCCACAGCACGTAAGAGTAGGTGCCCAGGAATTCTTTACTGAGGAAAAAAAAAACAACCCCGCCCCCCCCAAAAGCATGTGCTGTTCCTTCCATAACTTCTTTAATGCTCTGTCAACTCTACTAAGCAGGCTACTTCTCTATAGCCCACCATTTCTGCACTTCCCTCTAAAATTCTCCCTACCTGAAACAGCAAAACCTTTATTTACAAAAAACCCCAACCCAACAACCAACCTAAAAACCCAAAAAACTTTCAAATTAACACAACTGTAATTGCAAACAGCGCATTGAATAATTACTACAAGACAGCCCCCAGCTTGCAGCACTGGGTGGGTCTGGTTAAACAACCAGTGCAAATCTGTGAAGAAAGATAGAATGTCCCTCAGCACTATGATGCTGGCAGTGAAACCAGAGCTGAGGAGAGGTACAGATCACCATATGAACAATTCAGTGTGGCACTCAAATTTCTACAAACTTCCTGATGAGGGAAAAGGAAAATAAAAGCTCACACAGAATAAAGGGAAGTTAGATATATTTCCTTTTGAGTATCCATATCAATTCTGTTTGCTCTTTTCTGCCACCTGAACACTGTGTTCTCCAGTTAAACAACTGCACCAACTTCCCTCAGCTGGGTTTCTGTAAAAACAGAGCCTTGGCATACCAGCAGTCAGGAGAGGCAACAGAAGTGCCATATCAAGAAATACCCTTTCTTTTTTTTCTTGTGACCAATCTTTTTCTCAATAGCATCCAAACATGTATCCTACTCCAGCCTTTCACTACAATTAATAATTTCAGAAAAAATACAGTTTGATAAAATATATAACCTTAACAGAACTCCAGGCAGTATTTAAAAAACATGTTGCATTTGTAGAAGTCAAATGAAGACAGGATCCATATACCTACTGGATGTTCTTCTGGAAGTGGGACACAGTATTTTGAAAACACTTCTGTACATGTCACGTACTGCTCCATAGCACACCCCCAGAGCTATAAATCAAGGAATGCTCTCATTTATCCTTCAAAAAATCTTCCCATCTGACATATCTTCACAAATCATACATGGTCATTTCTCATCTGGTAACACATGAAAAGATGCCTACACTCAGAGCTCAGCAGCCACGGAAGGGTTAACAGCCCAGCGAGCTCCTTCCAGCTGCAGCTCAGACACACGATTGAGTTACTGTGGCTTAACAAGTTATTGTGTTTCTGCTGAGCTACTGTCAATGACCACATATGTATTCACCGCCTGTGACAAACACAATGTAAAACGCTTTAGCCTGACATCAGTGACAGAGACACTGACAGGCAAAAGCTGGATTAGAAGACTGCAGCATACACAGAGTGAAGCAGCTGCAGGGAGGGATGTGAACTACCTCAAGGAAACTGCAGAAGAGCTGAGCAGAAGTGACTTTTGGAGAAGACCCAGAAATGCTTTTGGGCATGGAATGTGAGGGCTAGGAAAAGCCATAAGAGATTCTTCTCATCTCTTGGCCCAGCAGTTGGAAGCTGGACGTGTGGGTGGGTTGTGAGTGGGTAACAAGAAAACGCTGAAGCTTCTAAGACTCAGTGAAAATTGAAATACAGGACTTAATGTTATCAGTTCAGTAGCCCAGAGAAGGCCAGCGTCATTAAAAGCTGTGGAGCCCAAAGATGGCCTTCAATGGGAAATGAACAGCAGGACACTGGCTGCAGCCCAACCTGCACTTCTGGGGGCCCAACAGCAGCCCCAGCTCAAAAGGAGCTTTGCACTCTGAGGCACACGCTAATGAGCCATCACTCTGGATCAGGACAAGACTCAGAGACTCGTGTCCTCCTGGCTATGCCACCCCAGGCTGGAGACAGGGTGCCTGCTGCCCAACAGGACACACGAGAAGCAACCCGGAGGCACTGACAGCTATCAGGTCTGACCAGAGGGAAGAACCTGCACGTGGCAAGCTTGGCCCAGGACAGACCACGGGCTCTCTTACTGTGAGAGCTGCAAGGCTGCATTTCACATCACAGCAGCTGAATGCAGGGACAACCAACCAAAACAGGCCACAACAAAAAGCAGCACGTTTTTGGAGGTGTTTGAACTCCTCCTACCCTGCACTCCCCGTGAGCTATGGGTTATCCTGTTTCTTCTGACTTTCCAGGAAAAGAGTAAAAGCAATATAGCATTTTTTTTTATTTACCACACACTGACCACATGCTTAGTACCGAGCAGAGCACGAAGAATGACATGTTTTGAGCCCCAAGGTGCCTGCATAGTCAAACACAGGACCGGAAAAGCAGTTGCCAGCTGAAAGAATGTATTTCACAAAGGGATCTTGTTTATACTTCAGATGAATACAGCAATATTTCTTAGATGGTGGTGTAAAAGTAACAGACTTTGTGGAAGCATGACCAGGTAGATGAATGAGCAAGATGCTGGTGAAGCCAATGAAAGATGTTGCTGGCGGAGAAGAACGAATAACAAGCAGAGACAACATGTGTTACTGAAACTGGGCTGTAGGTCTTCTAGGAAAATTTCTGTTCCATTTGCAACAAGAGGAACAGAATAAAAGCAGGGAAGTGCATACCATCACTTTAAGGCATACCTAGACTTAACAGGACCTGATCCTTAAGTTTTTTTTGAGACGAATGAGATGTTTAGCATTCTTCTACTCAGTTGGTTGTTCCTTGAGAACAGCAGAATAAAAACTGTTTCACTGCTTTTTTCTCCACTCATGTGACTCTCCCTGAGATCTACATACTGTAATGATTACTCAATTTACATCTGATTTAGTATCAGCTTTTGTGTCTCATTTACCTAATTCATACAGATATCGAGTAACGGGTTGTCCAGAGGCAAGCAGCCTATTTCTGCAGGAGGTCACTAAGATTTGCATTGGGTTTAATGTTTAATCTCCTCTTTATCTGCTAGCAAAATATATTTTGGTAACTAAAACCTTGTTTTTTCATTCATTTACATAATAGTGGAATGACTTCAACCTTCCTTTAGAATTCATAAGTCATAATCACTGATGGGAATGGTTGTCTTTCAGCTGAGTATCTGAGGAGATAATTTCAGTACAGTGCTTTTAATTTTTTTAAACTTCATAATAATTTTTCAGACAAACATGGCCTATAATGACATTAACAATCCTAGTCAAACCTGCATCTCTTGTCAGGAGAAGAGTAATTTTTATTTTTTCAAATATCATCACCTAATGAAACTCTAGAAGCAGGCAAGTTCCAAAACTTAAAAAAAAAAAAAAAAAGAAAAAAACAAAAAGAAAGAAAGAAAAAAGTCCACCTCTTGCCAGCAAATTGAGGACATCTGATATGGACTCATGAAGAATCAAACAATATCTAATTTAGAATTATCTTTCAGGGTATTCTACTGGAGGCATATTTGTCAGAAACATCCTCCCCATAAGCTATGCAAGTGTTTCTTCATTCCAGCTCATTCTATTGTGCTGGATTTGAACATCTTCCCCATAATTAGTCTCTGCAATTGTAAACAAGAATAGAAACAGTCTCAGAAATAAAAAAAGGCAAGCCACAAATTCAAGGGAGTTAGAGACTAACTCAGGGTAACAAAATATAGCTCTTGTAGCAGCATTAAATGCCTCAGTGATAAAAACCCACCAATCCATAAAATATTGCCTGCTCCAGATAACTACCCCATGGCTGTAAAATACTGAACTGACCAGAGAAGCTGCCTTTGGAGGGTTGTAAGTAAAGAAAGGGAAGACAGAAAAACCTAAGAAGGAGATAGAGCTACGCCAATCTTAAAATTTAAGATTATGAGCAATTGAAGATGAAACACAGCCCTTTCATACCACACAATGAGGAATGTGAGCTTTGGACTGACCAGACTGAGGTCTTAATGTTCTTCATTTATTTCCGAGGTGACAAGGAGTGATTACCAACTTACACAGGATCCTGCCCTCGAAAGAAAATCCTGGCTCTAATGAGGTCAGAGTGTTTTCTCCCATCCTGTGAACTTCAACGAGAACATGATTTTTTACTCTTGCTGTTAAATCAGAGAAAGTTTTTCTGCCCGTCCACATTAGTTGTGCACCGGGTGAAGCGCAGCAGATGACAGAAAGCCAAGTATATTATGGTCTATAGTTTACTGCTTTATGTAATTTCCTTTATTCACAACTCCTCTGGAGTTATCATCTTGAAGTGACAGTATCAGTAAAATTTAGATTGTGAGGAACCCTCTGAAGGTCATCCTGCTCAATCTCTTGCTGAAAGCGAGGCTGACCGCACAGATCAGGTTTCTCAGTCTCCTGTCAACAGGATGTTCCTTGTTTTGTGACAATATGGATTAAGGAGTGGAAACATTCCAGATTTGTCAAAATTATTTTGACATCTTTCACCTGAGATGTTCTGACACCTTTAAGAGCTCCCCGTGTAAAATGGCCTTGAGTCTGCAGAGACTTTGCAGCCCTTAGTTGGAGTGGCAAGGCCCAGCTCCCAGTGCTGGCTTCAAGGAATTCTCAGGCTGCTGTCATTTTCACTTTTCTGTTAAATAGATACGTAAGGTGCTGAGCACATCGTACCTGAGTCCATTTTGTGAACATTAACTCATTCTGGAACACACTGTCATGAAAAGAGAATCAAAATAACAATACTCTTGGGAAATAAGACTTAACTTTGCTTACACTTTACACATTGGGTACTAAATGTCAGGAATGCACACAATACCAGTTGCAGTCAGTGCCACATCATCATCCCTCCAAGCTCTCCAACAGAGACATCGAACAAATTGTTTCAGAGAAGTTCATCAGATAAACAGAGAACAATTATAAAGTAACCACAGCAAACCTGCAGAAAAGCTGTGGGCAGACAGAGACATCCATCTATGAACGTATTCACTGCCAGTGACTAACTCGGCTCCAACAATTGCTGTAGAAGGTATCAGTGAAAACCACTGAGGATTGGTAACATCATCTTAGGAAAAACACCAGAGACATTGTCATGACCATGGGAAGGCACAACATTGATCTGACACCTCATGAAAATCCAACATTCACAAGCACATGCAGTAACACAGCTCGGGACAGACCCAGGAAGACTGGCAGCTGCTGAGCCCCCAGGGCTGCCTCCTTCAGTAAGCGGGTATTCTTGGAACATCTGAACGGATGCTTGCAGCTCCACTTCCTCATGAGTTCACACAACCACCTCTGCAACTCCATGAACATTATGCCTTCATTTGGATGGAATCCTACTAGTGCAAGGAACAAGCCTAGCTTCATGTGATATGACGCTCCATGCACATTTCTTTATTCTACGCATGACATTGAACCTGGAACCTATTGAACAGAATCTCCCTGTACAAGAATAGGAACAGTCTCCATCTGTCAGTCTGGGATTCACAGGTTGCTTCCAATTAACACTTGATTTGAAAGCAAAACTCAGCTTTGACTGAGCAGTCAAAGCTTTAAGGCTTTCAGGTATTTTGGTTTAAGATCACTATGGAGATTTACACATGCAAACAGATTTCCTGCCTGCCTATCCCCAGAGTTGCATTCTCATTTTTGTCCTGTAGTAGCTGAGGGAGCTGAAAACAGGAATTCTGTGCTGCGGCGCTACTTCAAAGTGCATGCCAAAGACTTATGATAGATTGTCGTAAATCACAAATGGAAGGGCAAGGAATGAAATGCTGCTTCCAAGTAATTCTTATGCCCTTATTGATTTCAGACTGGGCAAGAGCTGACCTACATTCAGTACTGCATCAAGGAAATCCCTGGGCCAGGACAGTCTGCCTCCTAGAAAGCACTCTTTTAGCCTGGTTGGCTACTACCTGGGCCAGTTTCACTTTATTAGTTTGGTCTGTTTCTAGCAGCATTTCAGGTTTACAGAACCAAAATAACCATCAGGCAATACAACTCTGATATACACAGAAAAGAACCACACTTTGGCCCATGTAAGCAAGAAAGAGCCAGGGCACTGACCTTGAGCTGCTCTGACCTCATGGGTGGACAAGTGGCACAGCTTGTGAAAATGTGTCTCCAGATGAAACCAGTGCCTCAATGATGAGCAAAACAAGGCTGCTAAATGGCTTGGATGAGAATTCCGTGCTTACATTTTGAGGGCACGGCTATGACACCTAGAAGTGCTATTCCCATCAGTCTGCAACACCTGGAATAGTGCTGTGATAGTTAAAGAAAAAGACCAATTCCATGTGCCATTCTGTTATCATTGGTTCTTAATGTTCTTAACCTGGGACAATCGGGGATCGACCGTAGACCTAATGTTGCCTTAAAAATGTCCTCCAGCAGCGGAAAAGCCACACGAAGCAGCTCAAAAATTGCTACCTGGTTCGGAATGCTACAACAAAACCTGTGAAAGATAGGTGAGACCCATCTCCCTCAGCTACTCATAACCAAACATCAATCTCCCAGTGTTCCATGGTAGGCTTTTATTACATGTTCTGCTATGCAGAGCAGCAGCGGATCTAAAATGAGAATCATTCAGAATCAATGGGTTGGGATTAATCTGTCCTCCTGTCCACTGCAAGTGCTGCCACAGTAATAAACAGAAATCTGATAACTTCATACTGTCAGCATAAAATGAAACTATGACCTTGACCTGCGCAACAGCATCCAGTAATTTTTTCATAACTTCAACATACCATACTACACGGCTATGATCTAATAAGAATCTAAAAGTAATTAACTGGAATTTTTGAAAACTGAAGCCTTAATCAAATATGTATTCTTATCAGGGTTGCAAGCCAGCAATAAATTGGGACATTTAAAAAACTGGGATCCAATCCAATCCGTGATCTGATCAGGGTTCAATGGTTATAATAAATTGGGAGTATTAAAACTGGGATCACATCCAACACTTTATTTTGTCTAAACCACAGGACCTAGCTGTGCTGCAAAGTCAGGAATACTCAATGAACAGATACACCGTGTTGGATTAACCCTCAATAAATAATGATGCACAAACTCAGGTGTCCCAAAACCATGTGGTTTAGCACAGAGCTTAATGGTGAGAACAGCAATTACCAACATTTTATCACAGATCAATATGAACTATAAACAGCCATAATAATGCTTTTAGACTTGGCAAGTGGAGGAATACACAGGAACAAAAGCTGCATGGGGTCGGCAACAATGTGTGTGTGTATGAGCGTGCTCTAAGATGTACTATGCATTAAAAAAAATCATGCTTTGATTTTTGCAACAATCTGAATTTCAGCTTTTGATTCAAAGCAATTTGGCTTTTCTACCATACTGCCATGTATCCATCTATTCTTGTTTTCGTTTTGGTTTCCAGTAACATACAAATTGTTTGTAATTAAATATAATGAAACAAATGCTGACAGGGAATGAAATTTCCCTCCCAAGCACTCTCTCCTCTATAAGTGGACTCTAAATGTTTTTATTTCTCTAAGATGCATTCCCTTCGTGCAGGGATCTTGCAGCTGCAAAATTAAACCTCTGTTTGCCAAATATCAAAAACATATGTATTGATTTTTTAACTATGGGAACAGGCAAGAAGCATCAGGGCTGATAAGACAAGAGAGAAATGCTCTTCACTTGCTGGAAGGTTTCTGAAAAGTAAAGGAAATTCAGTCCTTTATACAAAAATTGAAACCATTCAGTTTTACCCAAATTTGAGATACAGTGTAACTTAGGCATTCAGTTCAGACACTGAGAAAGCAGGGCCCAGATATTCCTTCTGCTTCTCTAACACTCTACTCAAACCTTAATACTACTAAAAAAAAAATTCCTCAATTAATTCCGATGAGGGCTACAAAACCAAGACTATTTTAAAAAAACTATTCCCACAAAAATGCACAGAAGATTATTTTTTACATCCAGTGCCTTCTTATTAACTAACTCTCATGTTACTTTAAAAAATCATCTCCTTTTCAACAAGGTGCTTCATTTTGTAAATTTTATTCTAATGTCAAGTAAGCGTTCAATTCTATTGGAAAAGAGACGTAGGTCTCAGTAGAAAAATCCCAGTAAAATAATAATAAACAAATGGGAAAAAATATTTTCCTTTCAATTGATAGTCACTTTATTTGCATTTGAAAGGCAAACAAATTATGATGTGTAAAACTCAAGCATCTAATATATTTATCCAGTTTGTTTTATAATTACTTTCAAATGTTAGAAAATGAAAAGACAAACCCAAACGAGCGGGGAAAGAAAAGGAGGAAGGGATAAGGAGAAACCTTTCTTGAGGGAAGGAAAAGACAAGGCCTCTTCCAGTATTTAATAATGTAGCAAACATCTTGTCGTTAGAATGATAAATTCTGAGTAATTTACACTGAACACACTAAAAATACAGATTTGAGTCATCTTGATCAAAATAACCCTCAGATGTGGCATTTGCTTTTTCCTTTTATGGGCAGATTCTCGACCTTTGGAGCACATGCTTTATTACAGCCAAACCCTTTGAAGCATGAACAAAATGATGAGTTTATTTAAAATAGAGCCTCAGTCCAATGAAGCATGTGACTTGTGTCAGGAAAGACAAACCACCACCTCAAAGAACTGTACCACCACTTAAGTCAATGGTCCTGAACTAGCATGAACTCCGCTTTTTTTTCTAGGCGAGTGTCACTGACATTGGAGCACCTTGGCACAATGAAAACTAAAGGAGGTAGGGGGAGAAGAACAAAGTAATTTAAAGGAGGTGCTGAATTCATATTCAATTGGACACAGATAAGGCTATTACTAAAGAAGGAATGCCTAACATCCAAAGTTCCTGTTCACTACTTGAAGCTTGCAGAAGTAGTAGTTGTGTAATAAAGTATTGGCTTTGAAAAGAAAGGAAGCCTGGGGCTGAAGTCTGGAATGAATTCTTAGCCTGACAGGGACTTTTTAGGAACCTGGACAAGCAGCTGCCCTGCCTGCACGTCACATTCCCACCCAGAGGACACTTTTTTTCCCTGTCGGATTTTCTCTCTTCCACCTCAACTGTAAGTGCTTGGGGTCAGGCCCAAACTTCCCTAACAGCAATGAACACAATGAGACCTTGATCTTGGTGGGGATTGCTAGGGAATACAAGCAGTAAAAGGAAATAATGGTGATGTCAGCATTTCAGTGCAGGATGTGGAGCTGCTTCAGATAATACTACTAACAAGGCAGCACAGAGAGTTGCACTGAAAACTGAGACTGGGACAATGTGAAATGGAAATAGAAATTACTAGGCTAGCGAAATACTAAATTAGTTTTCACTTTCTGAGGTTCAAATCTGAAACTTGGCAGCCCATAAAAGGAGCTGTGAGGCAAATTTGTGCTGAGGACCAATGTGCAAGCAAATCCCATCCTTTTGGGAATCATCTGCACCACAGAGTGAGCACTGAGCACTCTGTCTGCATACGCCTACTAGCTCTAACACATTCTGGATGTGCCAGACTTGTTGCACATGCACTGTTCAGCTCCTTCTCTGTGCAAGCAGGAAATCCAACCTGTTCCAAGCATGATGGGCTTACACTCATGCAGCACACCTACGTAAGAGCTGATGTTGCCTGCCAGAGCCAGAGTCACTGAGCTTGTACTGCACAGCCAGCCCGTAACTGTGCAGTAAACACATTTGACATTTTTGCATGTCTAAATCTTGTCAAAATTTCTGGAAAAAGGCTGCGGTCCTTACAAAAAGCCTATCCCTGGGATTTTGTGAAATATTGTTGTGCCTATCCAATACCAATCAAAAAACTCTGCAAAACTATGAGAGACAGCCTACTCCTGTAAACTGAAAATGCACTTCCTACTGAAAAATATTTCTCAGCTGAGATCTTGGAACAGCATTCTGCTTTTTGGAGAGCTGCCAAGCATATATTGCATGCAAAACCAATATCCAAAACCAGGCGAGTTTCACAGCTGCTAAGATGCTGAAAAGCACTTGATCATTAATCCTGTCACACCCAGCCCAAAAATCAACTACTCCAACCTCTTCTACCAGTGTCCAAAATGGACAACATGGCCTCTGTAAAAAAACAGTGAGACAAAAAATCATAGTGTCAGTATGGTAGGCAGTCAGCATTTAAGAAAACTGTTTATGCAAAATCTGACTCCAGGATTGTAATAATTGTATTGAAGATCTGAACAAGAATTAGTTATGTAGCTAATCTTGGAAAGGTAAAATTAGGTGTGCATTTAAAGTTAATTCTAGAAAGGCTAAACGTTAGAAAAGCAATTTTAGTTTGTTCAAGTTGTTAAACGTAGGATTTGATCACAGGTATCAGGGGACAAAACTTCATTTCTGTAGTCTGTTCTGCTATTCCGCCCCTAGTAGTTTTACCATACGCTCATTTCACTCAACAAGAACAGATTTGAAAATATGAATGTGTTCTACTAAGCTTGGGTTTTATAAATGCCAGACCAAGTATGCAGGATTGCAGCTAGTGAAGTCATGGGAGCAGATGATCTATGGTGTGAATGTGCCACAGGGTTTTCTTTGCCAATATGTGCATTAAAATCTTGGACTTGAATTACATTATAGAATTACTGAATCTTGGGACAGAGCTATAAAACTTGTCTTTACTGTCTTACTGAGCAGCATCATTAGGTGAACAGTCAACAACTAAGCAAAAAGGGCTGATCTACCTTCAAGTCAGGTAATGTTTCCTTAATGATTTTAATCAATTTCTCAAACAGTTTTTACCCACACAGGAGAAGTAGCTTCTTTATAAAATTTTCCTCTAACAAAAATAAAGCCTCTTCTATTTTATGATTAGCTCAAGAAGGGTTCAATAGTCATCCTGTAGGCAGTCTTATGTGGGCAAACATACACAGCTAGGCTTTTACTTCACGTAGAAAGTTGAAACAAATTGCTTGTTTTTGCAGCAGGTGTTGCAATCCTTTGAGGATAACACAAGAGAAAATTTCTTCACTATTTTTCTGGTTTTATTTTTATTTTTTAATTTGGATCCCCCAAAGATATAAGGTGTACTACCTGATATAAAAGTGTGATATTCCTATTCTTGTGCCTTACAGAAGAAGAATCAAGTAAGTGAGTTAAAAATATCATCTTGGTTCATCCACTTCTCAACGCACCTGCTGTTCTCCATTTCAGTCACAAACTCTTCCAGGTCAAAACTGAAATCATTACTAGAGAAACCAGAATGATGAAGACATTGAGCTGCCAGTTTCTAATGCAGCCGTACCAAGTTACTGTCAATCAGTGACTGTAATTAAAAAAAAAAAAAAATCATACAACGCTAAAGAAATATTAAGAACAATTATCTTGTGTCCAATTGGAACGTTAGACCTCTAGACAGAAGGGTTCATTCCTTCCAGCCTGCCAACATTTTAGTAAATGACACTGGCCCTTTAACAGATGGAATACATGCTTCTTAGCTTGCCAGGATCCTAATAAAAGACACTGGCTTCTTTAAAATGAAGGACACATACCTCTCAAATTGCCAGTACCCAAATTGGGAGTCAGCAGTTTAATATAAAGGCACTCATCAATCTGGCAAAATCAAGGACACAGCACAGAAATTTTAAAACAAATGGTACAAAGTTTCTCCTGACACTACTTAACTTAGATGAACTAAATACTTCAGCACTGGCTAAGCATATCCAGTAGCAGCACTGCAGTAACCAGATACCTTGCTAGCTTTTAAAATAGTAAAAATTAGCAGCAGACTTCAAGGGTTTGGATTGACTTTTTTCCCCGCATCAAACCCATCAGCTACCACTTACAGGGCTGACCATGCACTGCATGACTCAAATGAAAGCAGAGTGCCTTTTCCCTGGGCACTGTGTGGAAACACTCTGCCCAAAAGGAACCATGTCTGCTTCCATCCCCTCTCCCAGGAGCGGGATGCTCCAGTGAAGGAGAGACACCTCTGAAAGTTTTCTCCTTGCACTGACAACACGTGTTACTACAGCTTGTAGTTTTACAGCAACTGCAGACACTCCTTGAGAGCCAGAACTATGGGCTCTTTAGCTTTTCTGATAGCAGCTGTCAGAGGGAAACAAAGACCTTTTTCAGCATATGAAGTACTTCTGGAGGAGCTGGGGAAAGGGAAAGTGGAGTTTTCTGAACCTCGTTGACACTGACAAACTCCTTCTGGTTTCTGAAGGGGAGACATGGGGGAAAGCAGAGAACTCTAAATGCTCTTCATCTGGAAAAAGAAGGAATTTGCTAAGACAGGGCATAGGAAAGTGTATTTTATGAACAGGACAGACTCCCAGGGCTTTACCTCAGAGATACAACAACTCTTAGCTGGTGCACACCCAGCTTCTTACCTTGCCCCTCTTGCCCACCCCACTGCTGGCAGATTCCTGCCTTTGCAGACTGATTTTAACCATCTGAATCCACTTTCTTCCAGGTGTTTCCTTGGCATATTCAACATCTGTTGCATACATATTTCTGCAACATGTGGCTTACCAGCGAACACAGCGCAGAAAAGAACACACCTAAGTACAAAAACTACCATTTGATGGCACAGCCAGCAGAAGCCAAAGAGGTCCAAAGTGCTAGAAAACAATGGCAGAGGCTGTCAGGAGAGAAGGGAGGAGATCCTTGCTGTAGAGACGTAGAGGAGAAAATGACTAAGTTAGCTGGCCTTGGGAATGGGCAGAGGTGAAACAGGTTTTGAAGGAACGGACCTTCACCAGCTAAAGCAGAAGTTGGGATTTGAATGCTACAGTGAAGTTCACAGAAACTGCAGGAGAACAACAAGCTCAAGTCACACAGTAGCTCTGACTCGGCTAGGACTGGCCAAACGCTCTGGGTTGCCTGGACCTGACTGCAGTGGGAATTGTCTGGGCCAGGCTGGCTGGCTGCTGCTTCAGGGAACCCCTCACGCTCAAGTTTTTCACTTGATGAACAAAGGCACTGCTGCCATTTACTCACCTTTCACGTTCATCTTTCATTTTCTCCAGCTCCTCCTCTTTAAGCATGCCTTGCTTCGGAGTCCCCTTCTGATCTGCCTTCCCACTTTTATCTTCTTTCTTCTTTCCAAATCTGTTAAAAATATCAAGGACGGAGTCATAAGGAAATAATTACAGAAGAAAAAACAGTACTTATCTACCATAAACCACAGAAATTTTAGGCAATCAAAACACTGAGTTTTTATCTTAGTGACTCATAAATTTCCCACACTGCAAGACAAGTTATCAGTGTTACCTGGGCCACATGCAAGAGGAAGGACTGGTTACAAATTGATTTGGGCCCTGTACTTTTGAAAGCTATTGCTTGAATCAAAGTTGAAAAGCCCCACCAAAGCTGAAATGCAGGGCATTGCAGAGCCGGAACATTAACATGGCACATTTTGAAGTGGCTGAAGGTTCCTCTTGCCACATGACAGCTCTCTGAAAGTCACCTGCCACTGGCTGTGGTGTCAGCACCCAGACCAGGCCACTGTTCTGCTCTTACCAGTAACTACTGTCTCTCATTCATGATGCCCAAATTTTAGGATTTGTTCTTTGCTTAAATGAGGATGCAATCAGAAAGAATAAAATCTTGCTTTGTTCCAAGAGTACAAACCTAGACAGTTCATAAGAGCTCTTTTTTAAACTTCTGGGGTTTTCTTTCTGCCTAGTAATATACTATCATGCAATATTTATGCTGTGAAAGTCCTCCAGAGGCCCCAGTGGGTTTGGGGCTTCCACTGTTGTTTTATACACTGTACAAATATGCATAACAAGGCTGTGCTAGGCAGCCTGTAAAAGGTGGCTGAACTGGGAGTTACATTTAATTTCTGGTGGAGTTAGACAGAATACTAGGGTCAAATATGCTCATGAATTATGGACCAAAAAGTTTAAAAACCTCCCCTTCTCTTCACCAATTTGAAATTCTCAGTTCCACAAGTAAATGATCAACCTGTGTCTTCCCCTGCAAATTAATGCGTCCTTATATGCATGACAACACTGTAAAGAAAAGTAATTACTTTTTCACTAAATATACGATATTGCAAACTAATTATTCTGACTCAAAACTGCAAACTCTTCTGTGAAAGTCTGCAGCATTGCCTTGGTGATCTTTCTTTTACCCTTCTTAGTTTTCATGTTAGCCCAAGCTGCCTCAAGTGGAACAGCTGAACTACTGTGCCTATACTTAAACTGTAAATCATTGACTTTGTTTCTCCACTGACAAAAGTAGAAATTTTGCAAATAGTCAGGCTCATAAGATGATGGTCCAAATTTTGGTGAATTTAATTAGTGATTTTGAGCTTGTGGTCAAATGAAGTTACTGGGAGCTCTGCAGCAAGTTTTCCAGACAATAAGAACTTTGTTAGAAAGGGAATGATGGATGTGACAGACAGACACATAGCATGTGGTACTAATAAAAAGGGCAAATACTACAGGTAGTAACATGAGATGCTTTATTGTGGCTCTGTCATGGACTGTACTGGAGAGCAGAAAGAGTCCTATCAGTGCATGGTTTTCTCTTTTTTCCTACGTGTCACAATAGAGATAGATGGTGTCTTGCATTCTTTGAGGGATCCTTTGCTCAAAATATACACACACCTTGTCTACAACCAATCTTCAGCTCTTTTTTCATGGTCCCTAATCATTTCAGCGCTTCCAGAAACACAGTACACACTTTCCACACTTCTCCTTTTGCTGACTGTAGAGCAGCACACTGATTTCACTGCTCCTTTCTGAGTTCCAGCAGCTCCAAGAGACTGGAGTCAAGCACCTCATGAGAAGGTGGTGGTGGCGGCAGTGCAGGCAGCAGCCAGGAAACGCGAGAGAGAGACAGAGGTTGTACGTACAGAGTGAGGAGAAACAAAGTAAGGAGGGTGCATAGGTATGAAATGACCTGGGCGGAAAAGAAAAGCCAGATGAAACTCTGCATAGATTACTCTCTACAGAAATGCCAGGTAGCCAAACAAGAAATCACTTGGGCATGAGCACCAGCAGGCTGCTCCTGAAACATCCACCCCTGCTTTCTGACACTTGCTTGTGCTGGGAAGGTCTCATGGCAGTTTTCTCAAGTGGCCATATTAGCACTTGTACCTTGGTCATAATCTGGCTCTGGAACTTTGTTTATATTCAGGCTGCCTGCTTTTCTCCCACAGTTTCAATTATAGGTTTGTGGAGTTTCATATTCGACTGTAGCATGCATTCATTTTGAAAACATTATTCTTGGGCTTTTTGTATTGCTGCAGGGAGTTGAAGTTGGATATGTTGTATACTCGAGAGAAGAGTAAAAAAAACAAAAAACCACCAAACCAGTCGTTAACATGCGTTCCTTTCAAGTCTGGATATTATTTCTTGCTTACTCGAGAAATAGATTTTAAATAAAATAAAGTGACAATTTTGATTGCAGTAACTGCCAACATGACAAACCTTAGCAAAAACAGTGCTGTTTGCTGGTAGAGCTGCTCTTGCCATAAACTTGGCAAGTTTCAGCGTAATTATAAACTGGGAATAATGAGTCGGTCTTGATGAAAACAACTTTTGTTGTTGTGCTGCGTTAAAGGCAGTGTGGCCAGCAGGTTAAGGGAGGTGACTTTGCCCCTACACTCTGCTCTCGTGGGACCCCATCTTGAGTGCTGCATCCAACTCTGGGCTCCTCCAACACGCAAAGGACATGGACCTGATGGAGCGAGTCCAGAGGAGGACACAAAGGTGGTCAGAGTGCTGGAGAACCTCTCCTATCAAGAGAAAGGCTGAGAGAGCTGGGTTTGTTCAGCCTGGAGAAGAGAAGGCTCCAGGGAGACCTTATGGCACCTTCCNCTCTGGGCTCCTCCAACACGCAAAGGACATGGACCTGATGGAGCGAGTCCAGAGGAGGACACAAAGGTGGTCAGAGTGCTGGAGAACCTCTCCTATCAAGAGAAAGGCTGAGAGAGCTGGGTTTGTTCAGCCTGGAGAAGAGAAGGCTCCAGGGAGACCTTATGGCACCTTCCAGTACCTAAAGGAGCCTACAAAAGAGATGGAAAGGGACTTTTCACAATGGGCAAGGAGTGATAGGACACAGGGGAATGGCTTTAAAGTGAAAGGGGGTAGGATTAGATTGGATATTAGGAAGAAATTCCTCACTGTGAGGGTGGCCAGGCACTAGCACAGGTTGCCCAGAGAAACTGTGGATGCCCCATCGCTGGAGGTGTTCAAAGCCAGGCTGGATGGGGCTTGGAGCAACCTGGGACAGTGGAAGGGGTAGAACTGGGTGATCTTTCAGGTCCCTTCCAACCCAAACCATTAAATGATTCTATGACTAATTTTTTGGTATTTTTTGCTTCAGGTAGGTTTTGTGCCGGCTTACAATTTTGATCTGTTATACTAAGTATGCAGCATATAACTCAAGGCTAGGGAAATATTCAGATGTAGGGTTTTTTTTTCCTCTTCTGCATGTTGCTGTACCATAAAAACACATTCTCTTATTATTACTGTTTTTCATTCCATTCTCTTATTACGATATTTTTCAGCTCAACAAAAATCTTGCACAAATATTAGAAAATAAAGCAGCAAAAAATTTAACACTGTTAAGAAAAGCAATATACACAGACAGCATTAAACCACAAAGAACCCAGTAGCATTTCTGCCTGAATTTATACACCTTGCCCTAAAAGTTATGGTTTGCTCACTGATGTGTTCTAATTGCCATGGGCTTCTGATGATAAAATTAACTTCCAGCCATTGTAATTTTGCATGGGTTTGTGCACTATAGGTTTAATAGTCTCTGCTGCTTATTGGAACAAAAAAAAAAGGTAGTAAGAGTACCTGCTTCATGATTAAACTAGGTTTGATCGTATTATCATTGACATCAGTATAAGGCTCTCTACTGATTTCAACAAAAACAGGATAAAATCGATTGTCAAATTATACTATGGAATTAATCAAATCTATATTCAAATTCTATGAAAACAGAATGACTTTAGGATTTGAAAATGCCAACTCTCCAGGCAATGAATAATTAGACTGTGGTAAAATCTGCCTTCCATATTAATACTACTGTCAGCAGAACAAAAACATTAGTGAAAAATTGTATGGTATAAAAATTTTTTAAAAGTCTGTTTTGCTATACTGTGCACAGTCAAGTTCTCTTCAACTTAATATCTAATGGATTTATTACTCTGAAAACCTTTTATAACAAATGGAGAAATCTAACTCGAAGACCTGAAAACAAATGGGTCAGCTGTATCTTCTCATTCTATGGCCATCTATAATCAATTTATGTCAAATGAAGCCACTGGTCATTGTAATGACAGCAAGAAAATAAATCCTTGCTTTCCCAGGTTGAGTGAGTGCCCCAGTTCTTTGATTATCCACTGTAAAGGCCTGGGAAGCACTGTTCAAGATGTTATAGCCCTGTTAACCTTAGTATGCTTTTCAGTTGGGAAAGTTAATATTCCAACTACTCAGAGCATAGTTCTCCTGTAAATAAAAACATAAAGGGATTTTTTTTACATGAACAGATCTTTAAGCACTTTGTGCCTTTGGGATAAGTCCATATGCGACTGCTGAAAATATGCTGTGCAAGGGTGAGGCATTAACCTATTCCTATTAATTTCAAAGGGTGCCCTGCAAACAACTGAAATTGTTCCCCTTAGAAACACTAAGGAAATAAAGTCTCTGAATACCAAATGTATGTTGTCTCGCAGTATTTATTGCCATCCTATTGGCTATAGCATTAAAGCATATGTATGCTTCTTTCCAATGATTCTAAGGGATAAAAATGAAAACAAACCTACTACAGCCCTGCTCTGTTATTACCTGGGATAAATGTCTTGCACGCAAGACCTAGAGCTGTGGTCATGGCAACACTTCGCTTCCGTGTGGAGCCGTGGGCTTCCAGATCTCAAATGTGTTGATATTTGCTTCGAGGATTAAAAAGCAGGCAGGTCTATAAAGTCCCAGACTTCTAAGCAGCAGAAACATCTGGTGGGTGGAACCTCTAAGCAGCTTGCTGACTAAATTCAGCAATTTGGATTTCTTAGCTAATTCAGTTGCCCAGGATCAGGAGGTTCCACCGCAGCTAACAAGGTACATAATGAAAGTACAAACATCTGCGGGAAAATAATTCAAGAGTGTCTATGACACAGTCAAGCAAGATACGAAGCCTAACACTGTCAGAAAATCTTGGCATCTCCAGAAATGATCTGTAAGAAACCAGAGTGATTTGTAAAGTACATATAACAAAAGCTCTGACTCTGAGTCATTTCCCAGCAAAATGGGGAAAAATGCTGAGATTATTAAAGCAGGTCCCTTATGAAAGACTAGAAATAACTCTTAAAATTAAATTTAAATGTGAATAAGAATGAATAAGTGAGAAAGAAAGATAAAGATACTAATAAGGTATGATTTTCAGGTCCACACAGGGACTATAAAAAGCTTATTAACTGCCACTACTGCCGTGTGTTTTAAGTTATTTTATCACTCAGCTTTTACGATAGAAGAAATACTCTAGAAGCAGAGCTGTGCTTTGATTAATTGCTTTCATACATACACTTTTACAGAGTATTAAACATTGCTGTAAAGATCCTTAGTGAGTCAGACTTGCTGGTGATTACAGACCAGGCTCATTTTACATTTATGTTAATGGCAGCATTAATGAAATACATCTTTCACATTTTTAGTGGCTCTCTAAATACCTAAAAGGTTTGTTACTAAATGTTTACTTACTGGGCAGAAGTATGCCATTGAGTGTTACACCAGTGGGATCAAGAGCTTTGCAAGAGCTAAAAGAACTACAGCAAGAAAAGAACGCGTTTCGATAAAACACGTTTGACAGTTTGAGAACGGAGCACACACAGCAAGGGCTGGGCAGCAGCGCTCAAATCTTCATCAGTATCCCAAAAGATCAAAGCACCTCCATGCGGAAGTCAAACTTCTGGTAAAAGGGCAGCTCCGTGCTGGGGGGCTGTGAGGCAGCAGGGGCTAAGGATCTCTTTTCCTTGTCCCTCTGTCAGCCGCTTTCTTCCAGAGAGTGGATCCCATTCCCTCTGTGGAGGATTTAATTCAAGCAACATCAGGGTGCCCTTCCCAGTGTATAACACACATTGCAGCAAAACCTCCTCATGACAAAGCCTTGCCCAGGAGCAGGTTTTGACCCAATCTCCCTGCTGTGGCAGGGCGAGAAGAAAGCCCCAAAAAGATGATGAACACGGGAGAGGGCCATTTCAACCCCTCCTGCTTCCCGCTCCTGGGTGGGTAGTGCCTCCAGCTCTGGGGCAGTGCTGTGTACAACACCAGTTCTGTTGGGTAAACTGTAAAGAGATTTGGAAAAGTAAAGCAAAAAAAAAAAATTTTATAGCTAGATTTGGTGAGGTTTGCTTGCAGGAAAGACTTGTGCAGCCAGGCTGCTGCCTCCCTGTTCTCCCACTGCTGGGGCTCGCTCCCAGGGCAGCAACAAGAGGAGGGCAGCAAAAGCAGCAGCTTTCCATGGCAAACATCAGGGCAGCTTAGGCAACCAAAACCGGCTCCCCTGAAAAGGGAAATGACCTAACCTCCGATTTATTACATCAGTGGGGAAATGCAACAAATTGTTCAAGTGTGCTGTTCTACAATTATTATTTGTGTTTCGCAAATGTAGCCAAACTTCATGAATGTGTGTATCCTCGTATTTAGTTATCCTCAAATTAGTCTGGGAGATAACCCACATTATTCTAATGCTGTGATCGGAGTTAAAATGATTATGATCAGCAGAAAAAGAGAAGGTTATGCAGAAGTTGCAAAAATAAAGAAATCTACCTTATTATGCTTCTGCTCATCAAAATTAACAAACAAGTGCCATTTCTGTATTTTTGAATTTATTTTTTATTTGCTGTATCAGACTGATGGAGCTCGACTAAAATGACTGAACTTCCAGAACCAGTCTAATGGGAGTAAAACTTATCTTTTTAAAACTCTGATTAAACACAACCTCCCCCCACCCGTTTATTTCTTTGATGCCCAAATTAGCATCTTTTCTGCAGCATGCTGAATTAATTAGTACAGTGACAAAGAATTAGTCCAGATAAGATCAAAGCTGAAACCATATTTATCTGGAATTTGAAATTAAGAGCAAAGACTATTAACCCTCAGCACTTCAAGGAGATTTCCACATGGCACACTTAGTAAGTCTTCCACGAGTTCATTCAAAATAAATCAAGACTGCAATATTTTCCCCCACTGATGTTTTGCTAAAAGGAAAATAAATTTGTCATGAATTCTGCTACAATGTGAAACTGCCTTTAATGCAGACCCTGTACATGCTACTCATTATGTAACTTGTAGGCATCAGTAGAACAAAGCAAACAAAGCTGAGAAAAGATACTTAATCACATTTGTGTTAATGCTTGGATTGTCACATTGTTCACAGATTTAAGGGCTACTGAAAGAATTCCCAGCACTGAATCTGAGAAGCTGCCTGCTGTAACACCCCACAGGTAAATAATCTATAATCTTCAGTGGAGAGGGTCACGCACAGAAGCGAAATGTCAAACAGAAGCCTGAAATTACACAATGAAGTTTGAAGTTTACTTTGAGAGTATCAACCATGTGGACAGCAATAAAGGAAAATCTTCATTGCTGGTATCATTGCCTCAGGTATTATCAGTATATATATATATATTTCAGTACCAGATAAAAGACTGGAGGCCATTTCCCATGTGAAATGCAAGAGGCTGATCTTTTGCCTAGAAATTGAAGAACGGAGACAATTTAGTCACCCCCAAAATCATCTTACCCATCTTCCCAAAGCCTTTGAGCCTCCCAAAACCTTATTTTTTAAACATAGAACTTGCTCTTAATTTAGACAGAGGTGAGTTACTGTGACTCATTCTGATAATTAGGTACTAGGAAATCCTAACAATAGAGCACTCCTGTTCATCTGTACCCTGCTGCTGCAGTATGTAAAATGACCAAAGACAAAACCCAAGAAACGTGATAGCACCTTAAGACTTGGGTCACCCAAGCTGAAGTGTAAACCCATGAAGTCCATCTACTGAACCAATGGAATGGAATAACCCTCATCAACTACTATGTAAACATAGACAACAGAAGGCAGCTGCGAAGAGTCATCCTTTATACTTCAATTTTTAGTAAACATGCTGAGGTAGTCTGAGTATTGGAGGCAGCATTTATGAAAAGGGGTCACTACTACTATTATCTGACCAGGAAAATCATGATGTTCAATGGCAGCTATGCACCTGTTTGCATGAAATGATGTTTTAATCATCCAGTGACCACATTCTGGTCATCAGGACAAGAATTCTGCATCCTACCACATATACCACAAAAGAAAAATCTGCAGTAAACAAAGACAGCTGTGATTTACAGCTTGATCAGAAGGAGGAAAAAAATCAATTCATAGTCTGCCCAATGCAACAAGCTCTGCCTGTTTGTCCACCAGACTGTGGAATTATCCTCCACCAAAGTAAGAAATTATTCCCATTTATTCTTATTTATCCATACTTCCATACGGCATCAGTCATTTCCCCTCTTGGTTTCCCATTACAAGCATGTAATTTCATCTGAAGTGAATACTAATTCTGTTCCAAACCGTGCAGAGAAACATTGCTGTACCTACCCTGTAAGAGTCTGTAAATGTCAACCTGCCAGCCCCAGGGGAATATGATAATCCCATCCATGTCTTGGGCACAGTAACTCCATATTCAAAGCAAAAGAAAAGAACCAGCCCTTGACTCTGCTTTCCTAATTTCCATTTCATAGTCACAGGAAAGGGAAAGGGAAGAGAAGCAGGCAGTTAGGCTTGCTACTAATTTGTCTGGAAGTTTGTTATTCTCTGTCATGCAGCAAAAAATAAATGCTGTTTCCGCCTGAACCTACTCCTCTAAGGTGCAGTCAGTAAGGCAAAGTAGGAGACAGAGACTGGCTGTGCAGGCTGCAGATGTTGCCAGAACTACTTGCTGACTGTGGTTTTCAAAATCCCGCAGTCAAGTGAGAGCCAGCACACCTCTACCCCAGCAGCGTCTTCAGCCCTCTGCAGGTGACTGAGAACCACTTGCAGGTGGGACAGGGAAAATATCAGCTGAAGGGAGCTAAAGGGTAGCTCTTTGGGCGCCAAACTAAACAAAAACAGGCTGGGTTTTTTTTTTGTTTGTTTCATGTTTTCTCCTGTGTCATGTGTCTCTTCCCCCTATTACCAGCCACATGACACTGGAATTCACTGAAGTACCAACTACACATATATGTATAGGATATGTATGTATTATGCATGTTTATCAGGGGAAGGACTTTTCACTTTTCTCATCTCGTAATTCTCATGGTATTCAGTGCTTTTCTTAGCATTTTAGCTACTCATGAACTTTTTGAGAATCTCCACTTGCACTATAAAACTTGTTGCTCAGCCCTCTTGGCTATGGAAAAACAACCTAGAACTGTGACATTATCAGAACTGCAGATACAAAACTCATGAGGCAAATTAAGCATACGACATCTGCAAAACAAAACTGAAAACCTGCTACATTTGCACTCAGAGCCATGATATTTCGAGGTGTCAGATTTGCTAATCATCTCACCACTGCACTGCTCACCTTCTCAACCAAATCACGTGCCTTCCTCTCCTTACATGCCACAGTGGGGATTTGTTGGGGCTTATCTGACTTTCATGAAGCAAACCCGCACATTGCAGGTTCCAACAAGATCTCCAAGGAAAAATACTCTTGAAAAATAGCAGGAATATGGAGGACTACCCTCCCTGTTTCAATTGAGACAACACGGTAGTCTTCATGAAGGCTCCATTCTGTGCAATGCAGCGACTCTAACGAGTAGGTAATGTTGAGTGTGTATCACCATATCCATTCCAATATGAAGCAACTGAGTCACAAAAGGTAAAAATTACCCCGTTCTCTTTCTCTACTGATAACCTCAGAGCTATGATTCCATTACCACTGCCTATCTACCCGCCTCACTTTCCAGCCAGTTTGCTGTGATGCTTTTCCCCCCCATTCACTATTCCCCTCCTTGTCTCCTTTCAGTTCTCTCCTCATTCATTTCCTTCTTCTCCCCAACACACTCTCTCTCCTCCTCCTCGCTCCACACTCCTCTCATATGCTCCACTGCTACAGAAATACCTCTTGCTGGGGATTTCTGCTGGAGACTGCAAAAAGGAACGTGTCTTGGGCACCAGCACTCTTGCTTCTGAGACACTGAGCAGCAAGATGCAGTAAAGACGTGCAGAGATCTCTACAGGGGCTGAGCTACCACTCTTTCTCAGCAGGATGCATTAGGCTTATTTGAGCCCAGGCTCAGAGCACTTGAGAAGCTCTGAACTAAGAGAGTTCACGGTAAAGAGACGCTTTCGCAGGGAGACATAAGAGGGAGAGAGAGAGCTCTTGAATAGGCAAGGGAGGTTGTAAAGGCAGAGAAAAAACCCGCAATGACTTGTTTTTGGGCTTCATAATGGACATCTAAAGTTAAAGCAACACAAATTCTCCCTCTGTGCCTTCACTATAAGCTGGCACTTTTACAAAGCAGTAACATTCAAAACAATGCCAAAGTAAGAGAGGAGTTATCTATATACTGTATTTTGAAAGATGTGTTTTGGCATAACAAATAATAAATGTTTTTGCATTTTTAAACTGTCAAAATCAGTTCTTCTGATAAATAATACCTTCCCTCCCTGGCCTTGGCTATTGTACATTACTAATTAGACATAGTAGTTTGTGGTTAATATCCTTCCCCGCAGATTTATTATTAGCTTGTATATTCTTTTCAGTAGAATTGTGCTAATGGTAAGGTCTGCTGGAGGCCAACTGCATGAAGCCACTGGGAGGAGAAATCTGTTTGCCTGTCAAAACAGTGGCTATCAATTAGAACTGTAAATGTGATTCCTTTAAGTGTCTTGGATGGTGGCAGAGACTTCCAGTGATGGATTAGGGGGCTGAATCACTTTCATATTGTATTAAAGGAAGCTTTCAAGCAAACAGTTATCTGCATGAAACAAATTCACCACTATTTCTGAGCAAGTCTAGAAGAACCTGTCTGACCTGCCAAAATTCCCCTCTGCTGTTTTCCCAGAAATCCCCACAAATACAGCACTTAATGTGGAATACTGGCAAAATACTAGATTATTCTGTGGTTTTCTTAGGAAAACTTGGCTTAGGATAGCTGCAGCAATAGAAGAATAAAAGATCCATGACAAAGAACCAGTGAGACGATGCAATTCCACTGCTCAGTGATTTGGGATGCAGTCCTGGCACACAGATAGCAATTTCCCCTCTGAAACGAGCACCCAGATCTCATTAGCATCACTAAGAGTTGTGAGGACATACTGATGGGAATATGTTCCCCTGTATTTTGCAGGAAATTAACACCAGTCGGGGACTGAAGGAGGCACTGTCTGTCACTCTCAGGCATAGCCTCTGCCAGTTAATTAAGCAAAAACCTCTGCCACAACTCTCAAGAGGAAGCTCTTCCCTATTGTCCTCGGTACAGCAAACCTGACACAAAGCAAAATGTCAGGAGCAGGAAGGACCTAGGAAATGGGGATGTTCAGGGAAGGTGAACTTCAGCTTGCATTTGCCAAGCTCTTGTGCCACTAGGTTTTTGGTGGATTTCGAAAATAGTTATTCGGAATCAAATTGATTCGTCATAGCTGAGTTCAAGTTTGAGAAAGTATCTTCAGCTCTCATACATTGTGGCTTTTGGCTACTGGTTATTTTCAGCAGGAGTAGTCCTAGATGGCACCTATAAAAAACAGTCAGCCAGGCTGCTAACCTTCCAGGACTCCACTGCTGTTTTCATGCCAAGAGAGAGGGACTAACCAAAACAGGAAAAAGCAAAGGACTCAAACATACTCACAAAACATGGCTCTGGCAGCTGAAGGACAATGGCAGGATGGGAAAGGTTTCATTGAATCATTAAAAAACAGACTGTCTCATCAGGCTGATAAACTAAACTGAACATATTCAAACCCTTTCCTTGGTACTTTATAAATAAAAAATAAATACTAGAACTGAGTGACTGAAAGCTTTAGTCAATTATATGAACTACACAGCTCTGTCATGTCTGTTTGGAATAGTATTGCTCATGAACTGTGAGCCAGAGAATTTCTTCAAAAGGTTTCAATGAAAACCTGGCAATCACTCCTGTTTCTTGAATCTTAAAAGAAGTAATTCTGGTGCAATCAGATAAAGAAGTACCTTTGACTAGACCAAGTCAGAGAAAATTGCTAGAATAGTGTTTAAAACAATGAAGTACTTTTACTTTGATGGCTATTACAACCATATACCTTGAAACTGTACGAACACCATCAACAACCCAGATTCCCAAAACTTTTCCCTTCTTGTATATTTCTTGCCTTTCACACACTGGCTCCCAAACACAAATGTTCATACACTATTTTAAAAATAATTATTTGTTATTGCTATTTATATTGCCAGACAGTTAATTTTTGTGTGACACTGTAGGGAAAAAAATCTCTACTTTCTTGTTCGGATACAGCAATGCTTTGTTTACCACACACAAAGGCTATGACTTCTTTTCTCCCTACCTCCACAGCTCTATATCCTAAGGTTATATTCACTCATTCAACTATTTGTAATACCAAACCACTGGTGCTAATTTTACCTAGACACCAAAATGAGAACAGATACCTTAAAAATTCTGCATATTACCATCTTAGCTCAAAGAAGTTGCCCTAAAAAAGATCATCATCATGAGGGTGATAAAAAAAAAGTTAAATTCAAAGCCCATAGCAGCATAGAACATTGAAGAACACAGATGAAGTCTATCACTCATTTCATTAAAACTTCTGCCACAGGAGCTGCCAGTATCACTGCATGAATAAAAACTAAATGGTGTTGATAAAAAACTACTCCAGGGTTTGTAGTCAGACAATGAACCCAGGTCTCTTTTGTTTCCAAACTGTGCTTGATACAATCACAATTTCTCCTGAATGTATTAGACACTAGTCATTGCCCATCAAACAGTTCATAGGGAAAAATTCTGGCTTTCAAGTTACCCATGAATTACTGAACACAATCAGTATTCACTACCATGAACATTCTGCTTATTCATCATTAACTGTAACTGATCACATGTACTGTTTCTGTTTCTTAACTTGATAAATCATTGCTTAAAAACTACCTTCACAAGCACGGGGGAGGAGAAGCCACTCTGCACTTCTTGAAAAACATGTTTTGGCAATGGGCCTGAAAATTTACTGCATTAATCCCCCCCCAGCCATATGAACACAAATTGCACCACACTAGTGTTCACAGTTGATGAATTACATTTAGCTGAAAGTATTTAATCTGTAAAACAAACTAGAGACCTGACTGTGAAACAACTTAAGCATCTGCATTTGCATTTCTTTGGCTGCATGCTTGGGCCCCTATCACAGGAAAGAGTGAAGAGTGTCCAATTTATCAACTATCATATATACCACTATATATATACTATATATACCACTATATACAACTATATATACCACTCATCATTTGATCTGTCTATACCACTATTTATTTTGATTTATTAGTTACAACATTTAAACCAGATCTTTTCGTCATGATAATTGAGTTGTCTTTGTAGTCTTATTGTTGTGTATATACACAACTGCATCAAAGATAAACAGAATTTTAGATGAAGTTGCGTTATTTAGACTGCCATGATGACGTTATTTTGTTGTGGTCTGATAACCAAAAAGCCCAGTTGCCTGGCTCCAATTTTATTTTTCTTCTCATGTGGGGAAAATGAAATCCTTTTACCCCTCCCCCTGCAGTCATACATCTTCTTGCCACTTTCTGTCTCACTTGTACCACTGTCTCTTTTCCAGCTGCTGCTGGAAAGACAAGTATCACTACAAATAGAGTCCAATATAGTCCAAATACAGTTCAATAACCGTACCAAAAAAAAATTAAAAAAAAAGCTGTACACGTGGAGAAGACATTTCCCCCAAGTCCACTCATGACAGCTGGAATTAACAACTACAGCTTTGGTACTGTTAGACATACTTCCTCTAGCAATTAGCTGGCATATTCTCTAAATAAGCAGAGTTGTAAAAGCCAGCTAATGCCATGGTGCTTCTATTGGAAATCTTTAACAAAAATCGCTAGTATTTAACAGATTGGTTGAAAACCGGTTCCAAATAGGGTACTTTCCTGTTATGCAGAGGACAGTGAGAATTTCATCTTATGTAATGTGGCTAGTGCTGTTTGAAACAAATGAAAAAGCAAAAGTAAAGAAATGAAGGTGCCTAAAGGTTCTTCCTGCTCGAGACATATCCAGAAGATAGAATGGAGAGTCTGAAAAACAAAAAGCTGTGCACTAAATATCTTGACCTGTGAGCTGATCTTACGTCTGCTACCAGCATTTTTAAAAAATGTACTTAGTTGACACCACGTTCCAATTTGTCTTAGTAGCACAACTAGTCAAAGCCAAATATGAACAACACCCCACCTGGGACAACCCCTCTCCTTTTCCAGTACCTGCTCCCTGAATTTGAGCATGGCCTAGGAGATAAGCTCAAGATAAGCTTTCTGTGTCATTGTGATTCCAATCACAGCCTATCCTAAGGAATGGCCATTTTCCTGAAGCAAGGTCAAAAAAGAAAGGTCTGTTTCATTCCAGCCTATCTTTTTAATTCCCCCAGTAGACACAGTGTTTACCATTTTACAGAACAGCAGCTCAAAACAAAAGCAAACACCATGTTTTTCCTCTGGTATTCAAGTTCTCACACCAGAGAAACTCCGTGTCTTCTATAAAAAAAGATGGTATTTCTCAGATGCATTATTACCCCAATGATCAAAACCAGCAAACTGGTTGAAAATATGAAAAAAAAAAAAAAAAAAAGAATTTTAGCAGGACATAGAAAAGTTTTTCTAAAAGGAAAATCATTAATATAAATCAGAAAAAGTCTCTCTTATCATCATTAAACAGTAAGTCAAGCTCAGGATTAAACTTAACCAGATCACTTATGCTATCGATGACCTATTTTTTTTAATCAATCTGAATCATATCCCTTGATGTTCCAGATATAAAGAAAATTCTTAGAACCCTTCCCTCCTGAATCATCCAAGAAACTGGCATGTTCCTCCTTTTCTGAACCTTATACCTAACCCCAAATCAGGACCCAAAAATAACAGCAAGCTGTATTCACAAGATGAAGACTCATCATTCCTCCTTAAACTCCTTTGTTACTGCCTTCACCATTGGCCTCTGGGCCCTTCGATAGCCAGCAAGAAGCCCCAAGCATTCAGTTCTCCTCTCAGATCCAAACCACAGTCCATTACTAAGATTGGCTCACCTTTGCCATGTCTAAGCCATGTCACTGCATGAATTCTCCACCTGGGGACTGACAGGAACAATTTCTTACTTCAGAACCAATACCCGTGAAACACAGTGAACTTGGACAACTGCCAGGTCCAGACTTCAGTGATATTCAGAGAAGAAAATTTTCTTCCAGTTTTTTATTTATGTTTTTGTGTGTGTGATAGTGGACAGAGAGGGGATAGAAGAGGGAGCTGATGCAGATTGATACTACAGTCAGAAAGCATATGATAATGACCAGGAAGTGTTTCAAAGCTTTCTAAAGTTTTACAAGATGAGCTATGTAACAAGGTAAGTGCTTTAAAACAGCACTAATCTGAAAAGCACAAGTTATCCTCTTATTTCCTGGAAAGTCATCAAACCCTAGGACAGAAAAGAAGGATGAACTCAGCGGGATAACTCATTGTTAAATAAGAACTAATCTGGCTTCTCTCATGAATTTGCCATAAGGTAAACTGTGTGATCTTTCCACTCCGTCAACAAAGCGAAAGTTTAATCCATGTGAATTAAGTTAATGCATCAATTTCTATGACTATCTAAAGCTCATGAAAGCCTGAAAAACTGGAAAAACTGATGTCTTTGACAGGCTTTTGCCACTGGTGTGAAACATGTCCCTCCCCCCTCTCCTTAATTTTGCTTACATAGCATGATTTCCAGGGGCACAAAGTGTGGCCTCCCCAACTCTGCAGAACCTGTCAATTCCATCCTCATACTGCCCTATGTATTTTTGCACCAAAGCAGGAATGATTTTTTTTTTCCCTGCACTATCTTAGAAAAGCGATTATTAATGACAGAGTAACGCTTCTGACCTGAAATACATAGGACCCTATAGCAACAGATTCTTTTCGTACTTGGGAAGGAGGCTCATCAGCAAAACAGCAAAAAACCCTAAACCTCAAGAACTGACAGTTCAAACTTCTTTATCTGCCTGTATCCTCACAGCTCTGCCTTTTCTACTGTTCCTGCCTGTTACCCTTATCTAGAACAAATTACGTGCAAAAAAGAAAACACTATTGTTGTCCACATGGACAGTCAGCAAGCTTCCTGATCACAGGAGGATGTGATGTCCCATAGGCTTAAGGAAAAGCCTGGCACTCCAGCTGGAATGTGGCAGCAAAGGGCTGCCAAGGAAGCAGTAGGCTGCAAACAGAGTCTTTCCCATACAAATTCTTCTCCTGGGCTAGAGGTCTTGAGGTAACAAGCAATATTAGCTACTCTGAGCTTAACCAGTTTTCAGCTACGCTGCCTGCATTCTGATACACCATTATCCACACCCCTCACCTCACCTTGGTATTGACAGAAGTCCGTCGCTATTGGAACAGGTGGAACTGAAATCAGAATACACAAGACTGTTTTGATCTGACATTAACTTTAGAGTAGAACTTGTTTTGTTCAATGAGAAAATCATGCACACTGAAGTTGGGAAAAAAAAGTGAATATAGTAAATATGGTCAGAACTTTCGTCCTACCTGCTTTTACTTCAAGAACTCCTTAGAACTTCTCAGCTGAACTCTTAAACTGCCCCCCACCTCAACTCATGCAAGACCGTGTCTTGTACAACACCACATGGAAAAAAGACGTTGCAAGGCTGCTGTCCAATTTTCTTTTCCAACATCCTTCTCCTAGACAGAATGTGTTCATAACAGAAATGGCATCACTCCACTTTTCATTCAATGCCAGAAATGTACCTACACCAGTCTAGAAGTCCATAATGCTCTGTTTGATAATGCCTGAAGAGCTGGCAGACTTGACTATATTCCATCATCTCGCCTAGCTAGTATTTTTTCCTGTTAGCAACTCATTGATGGTGTAGATTGCCCAAGAGCTGCAGAGAATCAGCTGCAGTTGGATAGAAGGGATCAGCACTAGCCACAGGGATCTCTCTCCCAAGGCTGTCCTAGAAGAACATTCCTCCCAGCTACCTCAGATATTACTGTGCTTTCTCACTGCTACAGTTACAAAAAAACCTCCATCCAAATCTTTCCCATCCCTATAATCCCAGTATCTCCCCCTTTATAGCTTGGATCTGCAGCCAGTAACTCTTACGAGTTCCTCTTATTAGTATCATTGAAGCTTACACTAAGAACTTGACCTTCCCCTTCAAAGGATTCAAACAACCACGCGCCTGACACATCTCTCAAGCCATTCTGCACAGCTCCAGCCAAAACATGGCTCAGCATTCCAGAAATGAGGGCTGGCACAGCAGCACTTGCATCAGCAGGCACAGGAGAGCAGGGCTGCAGCCAAGCACACAGCGGGCTATGGCCAGTGACCGGCACCAGCGGCTCCAACCAACAGCAGCACACAGGCACCTTGAACCCAGCTGTGCACCCGCAGCCAGCTGCAAATGTGTCCTTTCTCAACTGCCTTCTGAACTAAAAATAAACCAACTAGCCCAAAGCAAGGTCTGGGGAGAATATATCTAGAAAGTTATCACTTCCAAGTGTCAGAAATAAGAAAAACATCTATCATTCAAAACATCATTATTATCTCTGAGGTAGCTAGCCCTGCCTAGTATCAGATATACAGGGAAGGATGGTAAAGCCTGACTTAGAAATTTAAGGAGTTACTTCTATTTAAGAGACAATAAATGATCACTGAAATGATGTCTCCTGATCCTCACAAATGCCTAAGTCAGGAGGGATGGGAAGTGAGCTGTGGTGTTGCCCACAGCTGGAAGCTGCTTGCTGGCTGGAGGCGCTGTGGGAAGCATCTCCATGACCAGGGCACAGGGTCCTCGTGCAGGTACAATGGAAATGCTTGCCTGCTTAGCTACAAATGTATTTAAATATGCACACAATCATACCCATATGTAAATACTCCACATTTTGCAGTACACACTTATTTAAATATGTACATACTTAAATCTAACTTGACTCTCTCTTTCATCAATATGGGCCCAGACCAACTCCTGATGAAACAAACAGGAATTTGTAAATTGTCTTCACTGAACATTATGCCTCAGAAGTCCCCCACAGCTCCCTCCTGTACATACACTATCAAAATTCTTTAACAGCTTAATATTTCCTGTGGCCACATATTACAGTGATCAGTTCAGACAAGGGAATATCAGGACACAGAGGCCTTGTGAGAAGAGAGGCCTGCTGGCTTCAGGCTGGTGAGAGAGGAGAGATTTCCGCCTGTGCTCCTTTCAGCACGTACTTTTTCATCAGATAAATATAAATAAGTAGTACAGCAGTTGTTTAGTGAGCAGCTTAGGGACATATTGTTCCCGGTGTCCTAATTTTCCTGACACAATTGGTAAATTTAGACATCTAATTAACAGTCTGCACCATTTATCAGGTTACTTGTTGCTGAGGCTTTTTTTAAGGCCGTCAATTAAGCTTTCCATACCTTTGACATATTCTTCATTTCCAGACTGAGTCCTAGGCCTCTCAGAATGATTATGAATGCTTCTAACACATCTCTGTTCTGTTTATGTGGGCTTTACACAGTCCCAGGGAGAGGAACCAGGGTCATCTCCAAAGCTAGTTTTAAAGTAATACTGTAACACCTGCATGTGTGGGATGGAGTAGTCCAAGCAAGAGAAAAAAGGGAAGAATTTACAGCTCATCTCTAAAAAGTCAGCTGGGGTCCAAGTTCATTCATTAAGAGCCATTACAAAAGAGCTGCATATTTGTTGACATTTTCATAATTACAATTCCAACTCTCATATTTTAGGCCTTGCTGATCTCAGTTTATAAATGCACATTTTTACCTTTGTTTTTTTGATCCTCTTTTGTGTTAGTAGCTCTTGCCTCTAGCATGTAAGACTTTCCATAGTGAAATATTTAAGCCAAATGGTGACATTATTGGATTTCAAGTCCCTTTCATCACAGGAGGAGAAAAGGAAAGTAAGAGAATTCAAATAAAAAGAGAGATCTATTACAGATTCATTGCCACACACATACACAAAAGTAGCTTGCAATGCTATGACAGATACACGTTTTGTTTGCAAAGGAAAGAGTTTTTGACCAGACCAATGCTGCAGACCTGCCTTCACGTGAATCCTCTTTACAGCAGCGTGTTTATTGTCACTTCTTTACCGAACAGTAACTAACATTCATGTAGCATACAGAATATACCCCCTCACTCATTTTCCCCACACAGTAAGGTAAAATGAGTCTTCAGCTTCATGCTTAGCTAAAAAAATACAGCTAAATGTGTGTGGGCATCAAGCTTCTATAATGATATTCCGTTCTAGAAAGGTAGGTATGGCATGAAAAAGAGAAGGTCCAAGACAAAATGAAGCTCTCTTCACCCCAGATATTTTGCTCCTGGACCATGCTGATAATTGACAGAAAACCAGTACCAGAAATAGGCACAGCAAGAAAACCCTCTGCAGAAGTATCTATTTGTACCTGCTCAGATGAGACACATTGCTTTGTTATGTCAGTAGTAACAACCCAATTAAAACCCCAAAGGTAAATTATGTTCAGGATCGTGCACTGACCACATGAACCATCTTCACAGGAATGCAGGACACCAAAAATCAAAAATGCCTGCAATGAATGTTTAGCAGGAAAAGACACTCCCCAGCATTATGCAATGCCAAAGAAAGCTTTGCTACACCTTTCCTTTTTTGCACATGCTTTAAATGTTCAATTTTTAGGGCGGAGTTGCTGTTTGCTTTGGCAGCTTCTATGAAGCCCCTCATGGCCCCCCGCAGAACAGAAAGGAAAAAAGTCTGACAAAGATTTGTAATAGATTTAACACCTTGTAGTGAAAAATCCTATCTGACACCAGTCTAACATCAAATAAAGAAGGCCTCCAACTGTGACTCTTAGCAGATCACCTGACCTCCTGTAAGGAAGGGTGACCTTACAGCTCCAGGGCAGAGCAGCACTTCCGCTCTCCTGCATCCCAGACCCTTGGAAGGAGCTGTCCAGAGCAGCCCCTGAGTTGTCTGCTGGGATGCTGCCCAAGGAGATGGGAGGAAACCCAACCATCCTGTCTCCCTCCACACCCCTGCTAGCAGCATTGCTGCTACCCTGTGGCAGCTGCAACCTGCTGGGAGAAGCCAGGGCATCCAGGGGCTTTAATTCTGCAACAGCTGACCAATTTTGAGTACTCCGGGCTCCCTAGAAAACAATCTCAGTGTCAAGGCTGGTACCCCTCTGGGGTTTTAACTGGGTTGTTACCACTGCCATAATAAATATAATAAACTGAGTTTTCAAAAATATCACTAATGCTTTTCACTGCCTTCCTCATTCCTCCTTGAAATAACTTTAGCTGAGTTCAAATTTCTGTATTGTGCCTGGAAATGAGGGCTCTTGAACATAATTCAGTAATAATAAACCGGGCAGCATATAACTTTTAAAGCTTTCTCTTCAATTCTTTTGGTAGCTCCTTCATGCTATGGACAGATTTCTACAGGAAAAGCAGTAACTCGACTTTGCTGGGATTGTGTTGCACACATGCTGGAAATACATTCTGGCTGATACAAAGAAATTTGTAGCAATTCCTATCAAGATATTCACATTGGAGATCATCACAAAAGTTCAAAAATTCAGGTCACGAGGAATTAATTTTTCTGAAAGGGATAAAACAATTAGGATTCAAAATAGAAAAAGCACCTTACAAATTTAAGCACAAGGTTGGGACCAGTGGCGAGTGAAAATCTACACAATGTGTGTGAAGAGAATAATTATCACTGGTTGCCAAGGTGAAAGGTAGCACCTTTGACTGAAGAGTAACAACTAACTTGGGTTAGCAGAAACCCTTGATTGAAACCATTGTGTTTTACTCACTCTCTGTGGTTGATCATGCCTAGGGAGACTTCCTTCATTATATAAAGCGTGTAGGAGATAAATGGAACAAAAATCTCTAGGATAGTTAGGTCAGATGACATACACCACAGTGACACATTTTCCTTTATGAAGCCAGAAATTTCCAGTCCTCAGACGTGACAGATGTGTCAAGTTTACTTTTCAAGGAGGAAAAAACCGGTGCTGTTATAGTTCTGGCCAACCTTTGTAAAAACCCTTAATTCACAGAACAAGTGTGGGATCTTGTTTGGGAAAAACTGATCTCCTGCTTCATGCCTTGAAGCTACTACATGCCTTAAGTACCCTGACAAGATTTAGAATCAGACAAGAAGGTTGACACAGAGGAAGAGTCTGTTGGGGCACTGAGAGGAAAGGGCGGGAGGGGCAGGATGAGAACAGCAGATGGTAACATTTGTTACATTTCACTTTTACAGTCCAAATAAGTCTAAAACCCAAAGCAACTATGCTGCTCCGATGTAATTAAGCACTTCACTAATGTGAAAAACCTTTCTTTATGAGACACATCAGAGGACAGAAAAAAGTTGCCTCTGAATGGCCACTCCGAAGAAACCCCACCCTAATCAAAGACATTTGCCAGCCTTATCAAATACAGATGCACGAAGTTAGGGGCTGGAGAACATCTCTGCTAGCAACAAAAATTGGCAGCAAGTCCTGGGTAGATTCTAGTACCTTAAAACAGAATTTAACTCTTCATCATACAAAATCCGAAATAGAATTGGAGGTTCTTCAAAGTCCAAACACACAGAATAATGCTGAACACATGTCTGTCTTCAGTGTACTTTTAACTCAAACATTTAATCCAGACTAGTACTCTATAGTACATGAGAAATGAGTATGAAGTACTGAATTTAGTGGTGTGGAGGGGGAAATGCAAAAGTTGCAGAGGATCCAGCTGTGTCCTCCCCACAAAGAAATGCCCAGCTTCCACAGCTGGCTGTTAAGACCTCAAGAACATTGGTTTTGTAGAGTTACAAGCACATTCCAAAAACTTACGAGGCACTGCACTTACCTCCACAGTAAGAGAAACCACTCTCTTCCTTGGAAAAGAAAACAATAAACTCAATTTTCTAAAACACATCACAGGCAAGACTTCATTCTATGTTATCTGTGAAGAATTAAGTACAAATACCCAGAGCACAAAATATAACTCAAAAGTAATGGGCTCTGTGATAAATTAAGACATTCCTTTCGTAGATTATAGTGCATTCCTGTCACATTAAGGCATTTTTGAGCTAAGAAACCAACCTAGAGATTGATTGGACTATTTTTTCAATAACTGAGGGGATTATATGCCAACATTTATGTTCCAAACAGTTTTCCTTAAACTTCACTGAGGATATTTTTCTGAATGTTAAAATGAAATAAAATCAGATTTATGCTTAAGCACTGTGTTACCAAACTAAACTCTGGAGCAATGCTACAAAGCATGAGGAACAGTGTGTGTAACTGACTCATATATTTGAAAAAAAGTAAAAGTTCCACCAGTACAAACAGTAATATTCAAAAACTCCTTAAAATCACTGTACCTCCCAGCAGTGTTTATCAATATATAATCCATTTTACGTACCTATGTAGAAGTCAAAATAAATAACTGGTATTTATAAATTGACATACATATATTTTTTACTAAAATTATTACAACACTCCACCCAGAGCAGACTAGCTAAATCTTAGATGCAATTGAAAAAACCCACCATAAAAAACTTACTGGTTATCTGTTTGCTCTTCAGCCCAGCTCATAATACCCACTAAGAAATTCAGCTGCCTGACCTATGCTGCCCAAGTTCCCCAAATGAATACTTGGGAGAGGCAAATAAACAACATAAAACAGTAAAGCTAAAGAGATTACCAATTTCTCTCTTATTTCCTGCTGATCATTGCCAGACTATGTTTCTGCCCCAAAGTGCAGGCTTCATTATTAAAGATGGACAGAATACAAGCATATTCAGCGGAGGCCGGCTGTTCAGGAAATAGCTATAATTTGGTAAATAGCATAATAAACACTTGAGCATCCTTGATGCAATGGGTAATGAGCCAGTGCAGTCCTAAGTATGCACATAACAATGTTAAGATTATACTGTATTTCACATTATATACCTACACACACACGTGTAGATGTCCATATAATATTTCAACTACCATGTTTCCCTTCTCAAATACATTTATTACTTTTTCCTCTGTACTCAAGCAGTCATTTGTAAAAGAAAGCAACATTTTACTTGCATTCTTTGCTCTTTCTCTTTCATTTCACTCCTAGTATACCCACACAAACCATCAGAAGCTTTTGTTCATCATGGCAACCGAATGCATTACACTGTGAAGCACCAGAGATCCTGGAACTAAATGTAATCTCACAGCAAGTCATCAGCATGTCTATAGCCCATGCGGTGGAAGGCGATTTAAATCCCCAGTCTGTTCTCCTTGCCACCATGGAGAATAATGACAAACCATAACATATCCCATTCATCTAACAGCTGAAAGGGTAATGAATTACAGAGATAGTTCAGCCACTCATTATTAAAAGATTACAACATTAAAAATGAAGTGGTTTTTTCTTTTTTTTTAAAGGCAAATGATCACGTTTTCATATAATGCAAGTGAAACTATACAATATCTTGGATTCCCAGCTATATCGTAAAAGGCAGCTTGTAACAAAGGCTTCAAATTGAATTAGATTTAAAGTTAGCACTTCTCTAGCCTGAAACTCAACCCCAGTTCATACTATTTTACTCTAAATACTGAAAATATCAGTATTTTCTAACGGGTGTCTCTAAAATTTCTTGCTACTTTTCTCTCATTACCCATTTTTCATGAAACTGCACGTGCACATAGCCAATTTTGATTAATACCATTCTTGGTCAGGATTTAAAAAAAAAACAAAAAACCAAAAACCCATCAAAAAACCCCAAATCACCACCAACAAAAAGAAAAAGAAAGCTACCAAAACCCCCTAACAACAACAACCGAAAAAACCCCACCACAAAAAAAAAAAAAAAAAAAAAAAAAAAAAACCACCAAAAAAACCCCCACAAAAAAAAAAAAAAAAAAACCCCCCCAAAAAAAAAAAAAAAAAAAAAAAAAAAAAAAAAACCACCAAAAAAACCCCCAAAACAACCAAAACCCTGCCCCAAACCAGTCTACATTACATGGTGCAAATGATGAAATATGTAACTGGAACAAAGTCTCTACATGACATGCTGGGCTTTTAAACTATGCAGCCTACGGTTCCAAGAGAAATACCAGTGGCTTCATTTTAGAACAAACCTGTTAAGTTTTAGTATCAAAAAAAAGTTCTTTATCAAACAAGCATCAAGTGAACCCTTGCATCCAAGGGATCTGGTTACCTATAGACTTTTCAGGTTAATTCAGTGACAGATGAAATATGTACATAACTGAAACCGCTCAGAATGTACTATGAGTAAATGCATGTTTCCACAGGAGACTACTCAATCATTTGATGCAGGACACAGCATCATCTAATATAAAGAGACTTTTTAATATAGAACATCTGCAACCTTTCTATCAGCTCCATCTAAATGTCTACCCAGGGTCAATTAAAAAATACCTCCAAAGTTTGATTCATAACTTTTTCATTTTCCCAAATACATTTCTGCTGTTTGCAGGGGAGGAATTGGGAGGTGGCGAGAGGTGGGAGGAGAGCAGAAGGTCTACAAGAAAAATTAGGTTGTCAGAAAATGTCAATAGTCACAGCAAATCTTCTGTAAATGATTTTTGAAAGTCTGTTTCACTTTATGTGCAGCTGAACAACAACAAGCATAACGTCAACTTTCATTTTGGAAACAAGCTGCAAAGGGCATCTCTATATATGGACACAAAGTGTTACCAGTTACGACATAAGAAAATCCTGCACTGGGACTTCCGTGGGGCAGTCTTTGAAGAAAATATATCCTTGGCTAGCACAGGCAGGGGAAGCCTGGAAAGCTCCTGCTACAGGGCTCAAAGGAAGGGAATGAAAAGTGATTCTTCTATCCCTAACTGTATTTCCTTTGTTCATTCATTCACATACAAGGCAGATTTCCTTGCAGTGACTGGGAAGGGCTACTGGAGGGCGGATGCACTTCTCTTCTGTCTCTTACTCAGCAGGACTGGGCACTGTTGTCACTGTGAACACAGGGTGGGGCTCAGGGGACCCAGAGAGGAGAGCACTACTGGGGGAGCCCTTATATCAGTATTCTTCTTCTCTTTAAAGAAGACACACAGTGTCAGCCTCACTTTCAGCAAAAGAAGAGGCATAAAGCAGGGCAATGATATGGCTTGATTTCCACATTTAGTATTCCCTCTCCACTCCTGGAGAGTTGCCATCATTCTTTAATACTCATTTTCATCTCATAACCTTTCAGCTGAATCTGCTGAGTGGCCTTCCTATGAGTATGTCTATTAGCCCATGATGTTCAGTTTTACTTTGAGCAGGTTTCTTACTTTCCTCAGAGCGCTCTGAATGCCACAGTAAATCCGAGCAGATCCTCATGGGCTGCAGCAGGGCCTTGACGGGCCATCGCCATCTGTTCCCACAGCCATGAGTCAGTGCCTTATCAGAAGCTTATTATTACTACTACAGACATTTTTGGAATCACTGAGTTAATTTCACATAAAAGTTCTTTTTAGCTCTGCTCCGTGTTCTAGAAGTGTCACAGGCCAGATTTTTCGAATCAATAGCAGCAATGACTACACAAAAGAAGTTACATTTTTCAGTCCCATCATGCACACTTTTTATGATGTTCAACCTTGGGTATGATAATCGCTACGGGCCTTTTCCTGAAGTACTATAAAATACCATTTCTCTTTCCTAGGATGGGACTAAGCAAGCAGACTGTGAAGATTACTGGCTGTGTTTGGTAAGCAATTTTTCTATGTTATTCGGTAATGTCACAAATGGATTTTTTAAAATTGTCAAGTTTTTTTGTATTCTCACAAAAAATATTTTCACAATAAGTAAGGGATTTTAAACAAAGCGGCTCTTTACATTAATATCTATCTCAGTCCTTATTAAAAGGGTCTAAAAATGATAAATGAGAATAAAAATGCATTTTTTTAAACTGACCCAACCCTTTTCTTTTCAGAATTAACCCAATAGGAACATGTGAGTTTTGAAACTGTTGTCTGAACACAGGCAAAATATTATATGAAAATCTAAAAATTCCCAGGGACAAAAAGCCTGTTTCCTCTCCTACCCAACACAGAGTGCTACACAGTAGAAACAGGACTTTCACAGATCTGCTGCTTCTGGGAATTCTGCCATATATTAACTAAATAAAATTAGTTTCTCCCATTTTTTTACTCATTTTAAGCCTAAACCCCAGCAAACATAATAGACAAAAACCTGCCTTTTGCTCTTTTTTATGAATTACAAAGGCTAAATTCCACCTGTAATTATTCTTGTGAAATACAAGTAGAAAAAATGGGATTATAAAGATGTGGCTACAAGATTAATTTGGTCTCAGACATCTTTGTATAGGAGTAGGAATAAATGAGTAGCAGAAATATCTCTAAGTTTAGACTGCAGTTTTCAGCGCTATCAGTTAAAATGTATTTCTGAAGAAAAAACATTTTGAAATTGAGTTATTGAAAGAAATAGAGAATTACAATATACTGGTTTTAGGTTCCCTGTTCAAGGAAGAAGTGGATCTTACAAGTTCTCACAGTCTCAAGCTAGGATTTCCCCAGCAAGTCCGAAAAAATATTCATCACTCCAAAGTCCACACAGAACTGGGACTAGAGTTAATTCTCTTACACCCTTACAATGCAAAGGAAAAAAAAGCATTAATCACAACTTCATGCTGGTTCACTTCAACATGACACCTGTTTGTATCCAGGAATAATCTGTGGGTCTCATCCAGCACAAGACTTCCATGAAGTTCAGCAAGCTTTGACTGGAAAATTTTGCCACAAAGCCACTACATGTTTGTATTTCTGAGGCTTAGGACCAATCCATATCTCTTTGAAACATCTGCTATTATTTATTTCAGGAAGACTGACAGGCTCCAGGATGTTCTCCACTATTTTGAAATGACTGTTGCTTATTTAAGTTTCCCAAACTCTTCCTTCTGATCACTCTGCTCTGTTCCACTTGGTATTTCTACTGCATTTTCTGCCACCAGGTCTGATCACTTCTGCAGCTGATCCCTATTCCTTCAGCTTTTGCCATGAAACAGTAAACAATTTTACTCTAAATCTTACTGCTGGCC
Organism: Dasyornis broadbenti; assembly: GCA_013397935.1. Lineage (NCBI taxonomy): Eukaryota > Metazoa > Chordata > Aves > Passeriformes > Dasyornithidae > Dasyornis > Dasyornis broadbenti. Next base: position 1,719,562 of record VZRN01005202.1, on the reverse strand, counting down.
ACGCAAAATTCCGTCTATCCAACTGGAATTTTTGTGTTGCCATTTAAGTGCACAAATGGTATCTGTGCTAAAGTAAGAGGTTATAAAATCTGCTTGCTGCAGTACTTCATCAGCTTTCTTTGTTCTGTGTTTGAGAACTGCTACTGTATATTGACTTTATTAAAGTTTTGTTTTTTCAAGAGACCAACACAATTATTAGAAGTCCAAGTTCCAAAATGGACAGATACTGAACTGAAACTGCTGGATTAAAGGTCTGTAACGATCTTTTTTTGCTCAGCCAAATGGATTGTCATCTGTGTTGATTCAATGCAACTCCTCTGTGCCATTCAATACGATTGATCACAAGATGCTTTTATAGAGCATTTGGTTAGCCTTGAAATTTGGTACCTAGGGGTCCTGGAAAATGCCCACAGCTTGAGCTGTTTTTCAGTGAACACCCTTCTCTACAGATGATAGTAAAATTGTAGTTTTTTGTGTCCTGCTCCTAAAAGTCCCCATACACATCTAGAGAAATTCTGTTTAAGTCTCACTGTCTCATTCTTGATAGCAACATCCACTTGGTAATTTTAACTAAATCTCATGGCTTCAATTATCTGTATACAGACACTGTATCAATTTAAGTTGCTTTCCAGCCTTCTTTTTTTTTTTTCCTCCTCCCTCATGTTTTATTTTGGTTTCATTCTTCTGTTTGGTCAGCCTTTGAAACTGGGTCCTTGAGAAAGCTACCAACCACAATTTTTAAATTTTAGGTTCTTTTTAAAGCTCACGTTAAGTCAATATTTACAAACAGAGTGAAAACCTTATACTTCAGTGCTTAATTTACAATCTTTTCCTTTCTGTTTATAAATTAGTGCAATGTTTTATGCAACTAGTTTAATTTCATATTTTTTCTCCTTGTCTGATCAATGCTAAACATGAAGTTTTCTCTGATTTATATTACAGATTTCCATATCAACCTTTGTACTGTAGACTTTGGCTTAGGTCTGTAGCTGCTCTGCATGGTGGATATTAAACAGAAACCTAGATATTCAACATAATTTTCCATTTACTTTGTGGAAACTTAGGGACAGAGCTGGTCTAAACAAGGCTGGACAAAATAAAGTGTTAGTCTCTGTGGACAAGAATTTCTCTACAGAAACCATGCTCCCAGTTTCAATCTGACTTGCATTTCCGAAGTACAACACATAAGATTCCTCACAAAGAAATCTGCTGGACTAATGAGAGCCCAAATTCACCAAGGAATTTGTTGTTGTCTACCTGGAACGCTAGAACTTTCTATTGAGCTTTAATGATTGTGCAAAGTCATCACAATATTACTGCGGTAAATATGGTATCAAAGCCAACAGACACCAATGCTATCGCAGGCAAACAGCCTCATGAGAGTGACTTAACCTTTGACCAGCAAATTTGATCTGTTACAGGCAATTTGTGTCCCAAGGTACGCAGTGAAAGGCTGACGTACACAAAATAAACAAAGACTGAGAAAGACAATAAACTGACAGCCAAGATCAACAAATGGTCCTGGTGTCCCACAAAGCCATTAATACAATACTCTGTCAAATATGCTTTTCTCCAGGCGCGGGCCACTTCAGCGTCTTCGAGTGCCTGCGTGACCTTGAGAAGATGAGGCAGATGTAGTGATGTGACAAGACTATTCTACCGGAAAGAAGCTCCTTTTAGCTTATGAGGCCCCCAAGCACCTCCTGGTTCCCCTCCCCTAGAGTATTTATGGTATATTATGGTATGCAAATGTAAATCCATCACCTCCTCTCCTAATCTTTTTCTGTTCTTACAGAGACAGAAATAGTTTCTCTAAAAGAGAGACCCAGCCTTTTACTTGATATTCTGGAAACTAATATACAATGCTTTCAAAGATTCATGTGCTAAATACACGAGTTCCACAAAAATACAAGTATAAGGTACCAGGTTAAAATAGCAAAGGTAGAAAATTTTGAGTTTCTACACGCGATGAGTGAATTATACTCACACACACGATTGTAACAGACAACAAACACATTTCCCAAAAGAGTTACCTATGTATTTTAATTTTAGCTCCACTGTAGCCTTTTACTATGGCGTGAATGCATTGTGTTAATAAGGACCTAGAACAAAGAAGACAGAAGCACATACCATACATCTGTAGTCTATTGCTTTATTCTGCTGGATTGAGGCCTTAACACCCAAGTAGATCTTAACTACTCAGTTATTCTGAACCCCAATCCTCACTTTTTTCCCCTGCTCTAAAGGAGCTGGTTACTTTTTTTTTTTTCTTTTTAATCTTCTCTAGTGAAAGATCATTTTGTCTGTGCTCCACTTTCAATTCCATACAAGTGCATGGACAGCAGTTTACGGTATAATGTAAGTTTTCTGCAGCAGATCTAGGGCCAGCAGTGATCCTTCTTCCCACTGTGACAGGAACATCATCTTTCAATTTCTTTAAACTCTAGCCTAAAACCAAAAAAGATTAAATTCATTCTCTCCAATCTGAATATCCCCACAAGACAGAGGAAGCTGGTATTTAAACCAGAATAAATGTTAAGGATGAACTAAATAAATACACTGTTATTGGAGTAATTTTTTTAGCATATTTTAGACTGCCTAGAACTTGGTGTGTTTCTAATTAGATGACTATAACACATATTTTGAGTGTGGCTTCCTTCCTCCATTCCAAGTACGCCAGAAACATGTAAGTCTTTGTGAAATACCGAAGTATCTCTAAGACACAGATTTTTAACAGTATTCTCCATGCAGGAGATGCAATAACCCAAGATTTGTTTCATTTCAGCACTGCGGACTAAAGCTAGTTATCCCTTCAGAATTAGTAAGCTCGCATGGTCAAGTCAGTTTTCTCTACTCCCAGGGTGACACAGACTTCACAGGTAAGTCAACAAATGGTGCAGTTTAGAGAGGACCAGCACCACAGGATTTGGAGGTTCGCGTAGTGGCCTTACAGAACAGTGTCAGCATTCAAACCACACACATGTAAATACACCTTGCACTGTGCACTTACTGAAATCAGCAAACATCTGACACATAGGAACGGAGCAGCTGACACCACTGCTATAGGCAGAGAGGATTCAGAGCAAATCCATACCTCGAAATTTCTCTTCTTATCTTCCCAAGCCATTTCAGCCCAGAGCTGCTGGAGCTCTGCCTGGTCCTGCCTACAGCACCCTCCACTGCTGCAGATGACTGATGGTTTGGGAAGCGACACATGACAACCAAGCTAAAATAGCCTAAATAGGAATTAATTACAAAAGAGAGGAGGCGGAGGTCTTCAGAGATGAAGAGGTACATTAACCTATTGCAGCACTTACAATCGTAACAATCTGCTGTTTTAAAGGAAAGAAATATTCGCTAATTTCTTTTTGAGTTACTAAGATTAAGTCACTCTCTGTGTATCTATACACACATATAGTCACTAAAATTAATCTGCAGCTGTACTGGGGAAATTTTTTCTCAAAAGCAGTGCAGTGTGGTTTTGTGAAATCTTCATTTTGACAAAGATTTATACTAAAAACATTTACATTGCAGCCTGTATCAAACCAAACAGACCAAAAAAAAAAATCAATAATTTAAAAACATGTACTGCTAAGAAGACTAAATGAATAAAAATGAGCTTCCTTGAAAGTCCTTCCTCGCTGTCTGTTCAGGAGGCTGAACAATCCAAGCACATGCGAATGAAAACAAACACTTCCAAACACTGAAGAGGATATGGAAAGCATATTTGGGGGGGGGTGGGGGTGAACGCAAAAAGGAAAGCTAACTTCTTTGAATTATTTCCTCTATCTAATTTTAATTAAAACCAGAACATTAGGATGTCTGTTACACTGAGCTACTGTAATACACATTTCCACATCAGAGGATAAAAAGCTAAACGCAAAGATGACAGAGGTAGAACGAACAGTGCCTGACTCATTACTCACTAGGCTTCTTTGGTTGCAAGGAAAATAGCAAACAACAATGGTGGCCTTCTGTCACCAGAAAACAGCTTTACAATTCTATTTACACATTACTACCAAGCAATCTGATGATAATCTGGGGTTAGTGTGGGGCCAGGTATTCAATATCAAATAAGGGACAATGAATGGCACGGGCATACAGTTCATTCCTTCAAACCCAATACCGAAGCCAAACGCTAAAGAGCTATAGCAGATACTTAGTGGCCCATGTATCTTGTAGCAAATGTATGCACTGACAGAATTTTTAACACACAGAGGGGGACAGTTTTTCATGTCAGCATTTGGCTAACATTTTATATTTGCCCTGGTTACTTTTTATCCATTCTTTACTGTTTCTTCTCCACAACAACAACAAAATAGAGCAAAAGTGGGAAGCTGCAAGAACAGAAAGGGGGAAAGGGGATGAACTCTTTATTTTCACCCCTAAGAATTACTCAAGGACCTCTAAAGAGCAAGATTGAATTCTCTCACAAGCACCAGGGCCAAGCCAAGACCCTAGAGACATCATTTTCATGAATAAAGGAAGCGAGCAGGGGATGATTTTTTGAATGTAAATATTTTTGTGAGGGGAGCACTCAACAGCGTAATTAACTTCTATGGTAGGTGCCAAACAGCACTGTGACCACTGAGAAACCAGAACAGCTGCTGCTCATGACAAGGTGCAGAGTAGAAGCAACGCACACAGAGGGCAGAGCCCAAGCTAAGGAACTCTGCTGGGCTTATTACTCAAGGCTCTGCATAAGCTGGGTGGCAACCAGGACAAGAGAGAGCCCAGGGTGCTGAACAGGGTAGAGAGAGGAAGAGAAAGTAACAAAAGCAGAAACCTGGTGACAAATGAGCATTGTCCAGGATGAAGGTCTGGAGGTGACAGGAACACCAGTTAGCTGCTAAGTTAACAGCTGAGTGAGCTGGAACTGCTGGGTAAGGATCAATCCTGCACCTTCGCATTCACAGCCAAACAAATGAGAGGTGGAGGTGAATGGGACACGGCCAAATGTGGTGCAGAGCAGGAAGCTGTAAAGAGCTTTTCTCACTACTGTTGGACAGACATGGAAAGCAGGAGCTGGTGTAGAAAGGATATAATGCCTTACTTCATCATTCATTTAGCCCTGCCGGTGCTCATGTACACAGTGGAAGTTTTGCAGCAGAGGCAACTCTCAGGGAAGTTGAAAGCTGTTTAAAACACTCTCTGCCCAGACTCACTGCCAACATTGCAGTAGAAAGCCAAGTGCTGCTGAGACAGGCTGGCTGTGAGTGCTCGTGGCTGCTCAAAGCAGGTTAGCACACTGGTCAGTAACACAGACCAGGGCGGGAAGCGAACAGAGCTGGAGCTCTGCTGACGGGGCAGGCGTGAGCACTCAGAACCAGGACCCAGCAGTGTGCTCCACCAGAGAGACTCTTATAAGCTGGAAGCAACAGGAGTTCAAGCAGAAAGGGAAGAAATTCCTGTGTGGTCATGTCTTCAGTGTGCTGTGTAGCAAATCAGCAAACTGTAGACACTGCCCCACTAAGCGGATTTAAGAGTCACAAAAAGATGACATCCCATATAGGGGCTTTTGTGAAAGATACTGCTAGTCTTCGTGATGACGGAGTAAGGACAAAAAGAGGGCTAATCTGCAGAGAAAAAGTAATAGTTTGCCCACATTACATTTGAAATAACCTTTTTTTTTTTTTCCTAGTAAGACAGCATAAAATCAGGGTGAAAGACAGAAAGCCGGATATAACTCTGAGGCATGATATTCCAAAAAGCATTTCTGAAGGTGAGAGTGTCTGTAGCTAGGAGGTAGCACAGGGAGAAGGAGCCCCCAGTTTGGCACCACATGCTGCAGCTGCAGCAAGAACGGCTATGGGTGAGCAACACAGCACTGCCACACAGCTCTCTGTAGTGCAACTCCAGAAGGTTAAACCTGCAAACCAGGATAGGCTCACTTTGCATTTTTATTCCAGGGAGAGAACTGACCAAAGTTTGCTGCAGGTGGATGGGAAGGTAAGCAATAACAAGATGCTATGAGGAAATAAGACACTGGGCAACAGGAGATTAACAAATGGGAAAGATCAGTATCACTGGGGGAAACGTAAAAGGAAAGACAGTAAGTCATCCTCTGGGAGAATGGAAAGAATCCTAGAGATTGAGGGAAAATAGTTCAGGAAAATCATATGAAAGCTTATTACTTTTTCATTTTCTTAAGAATAAAACTATTTGCCTGCTATACTGTTACAGGAGTAACCAGGCTAATTTTAAAACGCATTTAATTTTTAACAGGTTTATCTGAACAATGATAATATGAAGCAGGGAAACGTTATTTTCATTTTTTACAAGCACAGAGAATAACTTTTGTGCAAAAACTGGGGCTCAGAGCAGCTGAGCTAACCAGTGATTCCCAAGAAATCAGTAGCAGAGCAGGCATTTGAAACAAAGCCTCTCTCACAGGATATCTCCTAAACCTTTTCCTATCTAACCCCAAACCTAAAACTTTTCCTATCTCCTAAACCATCTCTTCATTTTCTTTCAAAAATCCTGTGTGGAAAAAAAAGAGGAAGAAAGAGACAGAGTGGTTCAAGGGGTCAGGTTTTTTCTGAAGCTAGCATACTTCATATGCTCTGAAATTGTGACTACCCCAAAAGGATCTTTGTTCCTTTTATATGTCAGCAAAACAAAAGGTCAGCCTATTGAAATATTGGTCAGGTCTGACTTTCTTCTATTAATAACAAGTAGAGACACATTTTTTAAAGTAATAGTTAAATAAATGACCACATGTCTGCAATCATTTCAACTTAAAATGTCAACTGGATTTGAGATGCCATGTGCATTTAATCAATGACTCCGCACTATAATATAAATATTACTTTGGTTTGACTGTGTTGTGCAGCATAAATCATAATTCAGTGAGATGAGTACATTTAATTTTCTCTACAGATGGCTGGTAACAGCAACACCTATTAAACCAGCACCCACCAGCACTCTCTAGTTAAGGAATCTGTCAGGAGTCCCCTTCTGTAGAACTCCTCTGTCAATTGTTGTCTCTCCCCCTAGCCCCCGCCATTTACCAAGTTCATGTTACAAGAATTACTGAATCAAAATCTGCAAAAACATGTTGTTTCTTTTGGTCTCAAGGCAGAACTTATACTCTGCACTGTATTCCTGAGCAAAACATGCATTTATTGGTTAAAATGCAGCTCAGGAAGCCTTAATTCGAATTCTTATGGGCATGACTTTAAACCCTCTAGGGCCTTTAACCATAATGCATCTGCAGTACCTACAGAAATAGCCAATGTACCACAATTTATAAAGAAAACATAGAATTCAAGCTTTATCCTCAGCTAGAGCTTAGGAGGCTTTTAGAGCAAGTAACAGCCAACTCCAGTGAATGACAGACGAACACAGTGCTGCGGTGTTTGGTATTCCTCAAGAACACACTCTGCTTTCTAGGACTCTTCTTGCAGAACACACTTCTTGGGAGATTAGAGGCTGACACTTAGAAGAAATATGCTACCTCCTGAAAACACCTGGAGTTTATTTTTAGCAGGTGTGGCATGCACAGAGGTCAGTATTAAATAGGCGAGCATCCACTTAAGTAGAATTTAGTGCACAAAGTTAATCCTTACAGACAAAGCACACTGCAGGGTTTTTTTTTTTTTTTTTTTTGCTTAGTAATGACTTGAATAATGATATTTCGACTTGAAGTGAACATGCAAGTGTTTCACAAAAAGCATGCTCCTTGCAAACAGTTTGTAATTTCAAGTCCTTTTAAATAGTCAGAGGGAACTTTCTGCTCTGATCTGTTAAGTAAATATAAATCTTGTTATCCAAGTTCAGTAATGAGAGTGAGGGGTCTATTCTTCACTGCACTTGCATACATCTAACGTTAATGAGATTTATGCATGCATATTAAGGGGAGAACAGATGCTTAATTAAACAAATCAGCCTTTAGTAGGCAGTCCGCATGATCATTTTTAGTACAAAACCCCCTTATTTTCTCTGCTTTGGTCTGACTATGAATGCAGCCAAGGAGGAATTAATATGGTGGAGGAAAAGAAAAAGCCATACATGTAAAATGAAATGTTTGTTTGGTTTTTTTTAGTTTAAAATACTTGACAAATTTGAGGTTCATTAAATTGACTAGATCTATCCTCTCTCTCATGGTCTTAACGCTCTTCAAAGGAAAGTGGAGTTTTATTTACTAATTAACCTAAATGAAAAGTGGGAATTTTATTACGCAAAAGGAAATCAAGGCTTCTAAATAACTCATCTGCCTCATTAACTGATGCTGTCTTTCAAATACACATGATCCATCTCAGATCATTTTGCAATTGAGGACAAAAAATCTAAAAATTTAGCCTAATTAAAACATAATTTAATCTAGTCATGATTTATTTCTAATCTCTCCATGTCCATATTGATTTCCAGCATCATACACACATAAATACATTAAAAAGTTATATAGGTTGTCTCTCTCAACAAGTCACATCTTTATTATTTGCTCCTTCTTCATATATTGCTACCTTTTCTTCTACAACACTCAACTTCTAAGGGATATGGAGTAGGAAAAAAAAAAAAAATCTCACCATAAGTTATCATAGTGCCATACTTAATGGAAGTCAATATCTGTATATTATGCTATCTACACTGCAATACCATTACAGGCTCAACAGTGCTGGTTGTAAAAAGTATCATTCTGAGCACAAGGCCTATAATAGTAGTAATGAAAAAAGGGTCATTTCTGTCTTCCAACTAGAATGAAAAATTAAAATCACTAAGGCACTTAGCTCAAAGGAAAATTGGCAAATTAAAGGGACAAAAAATAAAATATTCATGGCTCATATTGTGAAATGGAAGGTAAATAATTTAAGATGAACTATTATGTGGGAAATTGCATCTTTCTGAAGAGCAAAAAGCAAATCTAACTAATACACACATATATATTCCTGCTGCCTGGGCTTGCAGTTATACATATATGTGCACAAATATGCAAGTCATGGTTGATGGGCAATACTGGTGGGGGATAGACATCTTCTTACCTACACAGATTTTAAAAATACTTTCTAGTGAAACAGTCATGTTGACAAGCACTGCTTTATATGGAGAAGATTGTTCTTTCTTCCCGAGTCCAGCCTAGAAATGAAGACTGAAGGAGAGAGCGCTCTCCCACAGCACTCCAGTTCAGCACAGCTCTTTACCCTGAGTCACCAATTACATACTTGCTCTTAGATTTTTATACCACAAAAAAAAAATTATGACTTCAGCCTCCTGGTCTCTGCCTGGGGGAGCTACCTATTAAAATGCCATTGGTGTGGCTGCAGTCCATTAGCTATCTTACCTTCATATCCATAACACTGAAAGGGCTGCCCAGAATTTTTACAATCACTATCTGGAAAATGTAGAGAGAGCCATAGACTTATGTTTATTATACTCCAGCACTGTAACAACTGCTGTGGGATTAGGATACAGAACTGCACTGCACAGCAGAGGTCACATTTCCCTGGTGATTTAAAGGTTCAGTCTTCTGCCAACTCAATTTAAAAACAAAGCCTACCTTTGTTAGAAGAGAATATTTTGATAGTATCTCAAAGCAAGGCAATTCAATAACTAAAGATCGCAAATTTAAAATCTGGAGTTCATCACCCAGCAAAGTGAGGAATAACTTTTTTATTCGTTTTATTAACCTGTTGGTTAGATCAGCTTTGCATTCCCAGTCCTAAGTGATAATACATTTTGCATTAGTGTTCAGCATCAGGGATTTCCAACACCCTGCACCAACGGGTTAATGAAGCCTTCCAAACACAGAGCCCTCCTCACAAAGCTTTTGACAGTTCTAAACCAATGACACCACAAACTATCAATTATTCAAAGGCATAAACATGCTGTTTCACTAGTGTTTCTCCTGAAAATACTAAACACCTTCAAGGGAAGCTCATTTGAGGTCCAGCAGTCTTTTAAGACTCACAGTGCCATGAAAGAATCAGTCAGCTCAATGTGAGCAAAGGGATGAGGCAAGAATCAAATGCAGCATACCACAATCTTGCTGCTTTTATGCTGCTTTTACCTGCACAGAACTCAGTATTATTTCTGTTCTGAAAAAGATTCAGTATAGATGCTAGACACCAGCTTTTTCCTGAGACTGAAGTATACATTTAGTCACAGCCCCAGCAATGGAAGTATTTAATGCAGTTGTTTTCCTGATACACAATAACAATTTATTGTTCTGTCTGTTGTCTAGTAGTCGGTTATTAGTGAATAATGACAGCACAATGTGCCAGGAAACATGAAAAGGTAAAATATAATGCTCCTTGGCCAATGTTACACAAAAGCAGTTAACAGTCAACTTCTGCTGTTCTTTGGACAGCACACACACACACACCTTCAGAACTGAGGCAGGCAATATATGCACCAGAACCAATCAGCCAAGGAAACAAAACACTATGCAGTCGGCAACATGGTAAAATTGTCCTTTGGATTATAGAGATGTTAACCACTGTCATCTGCATTTCAAACCTCCGGTACATTAACCTACTTTGCCCAAAAGCCACAGTTGTTAATATGCTGCAGCCAAGAGTTTCACTTAATACTGGGTGAAAAACAGGACTTTTAAAAAATACAATGATTACAAAAATAAAAGCATAATTTCTTGATGGTCTCCCTGAATCACAGTCACCTAAATAAAGCTTCAATCAAGGAAAAGCTTAGCAGGAAAGCAGTCATTCTTCTTTTTGTATGTGTAAAAAAAGACCAGGAACTACAAGTAAATAGCAGCTGAGCAACAGATGAGGCACTAAGTGAAATCTGTTAGCAACTGCTAACAGCTTTGCTATTTTCTGTTGTTAAATTAAAAAAAAAAAGGCAAAAAACCAATGCAGTAGCAATTCCAATATGTTCAAAAATCTCAGATGCAAAAGACTAAAGCTCAACAATTCTTGTACTACAGCTGAATGCTTGGATTTGGTTTTAATATCTTGAAATGCTTTGTTATTGATTATAAAGGAGAAACCAGCCAATTCATACGGCCTCTATCAAGGTAAAACTTGTTACATCTGTATGTGCGACCCAGCAAGTATAGCACAAAAATCCCACCGCAGACAAGTGGGGCTTTTCCAGCAGCTGTTTTAGCCTCAAATTCTACCTTCTTTTGTCCTTTACACCTGACCCCACGTCATTCACCAGAATGTGCATGTGTCTTAATTAGCACTGAGCTTTCTGGCAAGATCTCTCTTTTTCATTGTCCTTCTGGTCCTGGAGCTTTCACCACAGATGCTCAATTCCTACTTATCTCAAGCCAATTTTGACATGGGTTCAGCAAGTCTGTTTTTCTGTTTGGATGCATCTCACAGCACAGCAGAACCAGCTCTGAACAAAGCTGCCCACGAACCACAAACAGTATGGACATAACCAGAGTGGGGGTTCCAGCTCCCGCTAGCATTGGTCACATGGCTGCAGTCACCAGACTAGCTGAAAAAATTCACGACATCTCCTGGTCCCTAGAATATGATTTCCTTTTCCCACCCCTGCCACTTGCTCTCATAACTTCTTTTCCCTTGGCTTTATCTCTCCTGTCAGTCTAACAAGGGCTCTGTTCCTTGCCCCTCATTTTGGTGGCCTCACGCGTGGGGGATCACAGCACAGCCACCACTGTACCTATAAAAGGCACACACTGTGGATTTCTTTCTCCATCAAGCTTTCTGCTCCACTACAGTGTTTACATTTCTAATGCCCCCTGTATGGCAAGCTCCCTTTCCAATTTAAATTCATCATGTCAAAAACCGGGCTCATCTCAGTTTCTAAATACTTCTCTCTACTTCTTTCTCTTAAGCTACCAAGAATTAGTAGTCACCTTGCCTGCTGCAGAAGCTCACAACTTTTGTCATCTTAAACTTCTCTCATTCCTTCCACAGATGTTCTACCAATAAAACATGCCAGTTTCATTCCCACAACGTCATAAAAAAATCTGGATGTGTCTTTCCATCCGTGTTGCTAAAATACTTATCATTCAAACCTCCTTACTGCATTCTCCTCCTCCCCATCCCTCCTGACACTCTTCACATCCGTACAAGACTCAGTCTGAAAAAGTACCTCTTGAATCTAATATTTAGTTGGTATTTGACCTGTTCTAAATTCCACTACTAGTTCCCTATTATTTCTTTTAAAAACATTCAGATCAATTGGTTGTGTTTTTCATGTCATATGCAGAAGTTTCTGTCTGAAAAAATACCAGCCTGGATTTTCTCATCTTGCCCAGGACATACTGTCCCCAATTCTTTTGTAAACTCATACTGGTTGCTCTTGTTCAATTTTTACTTTACAGGTCTGCACCTTTCTTTCACTTCTATCATGGCTAGGATTCCCTAGGACTCTGACCTTTTCAGAAAGGAATTTCTTTTCAAGTTTTATAAATTCTAGAAAGACATTGACAAGGACGCAGAACCTCTAAAAACCTCCCAGCTGAACTGTTAGTTCTTACCTAGTCCTCCTTCTCCGTTTATTGTAACGTGTTGCTTCCATCTTTGTCATTTCGTAGATTTTCAATGGTGTGGGATAGAAATTCCCATTCTGTCCTGCCATACTGATAAATATTATTAACAATTACTGTCAGCTGGGAAGACTACCAATCTAAACCAAAGAGAAGTTTATGGAAGGAGCAGATGTATAACCTCGTGTACTACCAAAATGTGGAATGTATTCCGAAAAAGGGAATCACTACAAACAGTAACCTGTTGTTCCCAGCTTTGCATATTGATCATTATCAGAGTTTCTGTCAACTACAATAACTTGCTCTGGATTCTGATGTCATCCCATGTTCCTTCTGGCCCTGTAAGATTTTGTAATTCAAACTTTGAATCTGCTGTGTGTCTTTGATCCATGAAACAATATTCATCCTTTTGTCAAACATCTGTGCCACTCCCCTCCTCTTTCCTACTCATGCCAAAGAGCTAAAAAGAAGAATGAAAACAGATATAAAGCTCAAGATACACAAAAGTTTTTGATGTTATCCTCTTAATTATTCAGGGTTTTGACTACTGTTCCATGTTAAGCCCTATTTCTCTGAACAGTCTGATCACAAATGCATGTGCAATGCACAGGTGTGTGTACATGCCTCCTCTGTTCCTGAAGAGCCCAGCTGAAAGCAGACTGGTATAGCCAGGAGCCTTCATCTTATGAACGCTAATAACTGTTGAAATCAAGCAAATCTGCCACACATTGGCATGCCTGTATATTTTTGACAGTACCTCCACAACGTTCAAAAGTTGATAGGACAATTGCTAATACATGGAAGAAAGTCAGCTAAAACCTTCCATGTTAAGATAACACAAGTAAATTTGCTCTAGAGAACACAGCAACAGCAAGCTGCAATGCAAGTTCATACATTATATGTCCTAATGAAGACCATTATCAGTGAATGATCTTGCAGCTGAATTTCTTAGATTACTAGTTAAATGTATCCTTGCCTAAGCAATAATTGTGGCTTTTGTATATATGTGGCTTGCCTACAATACAGCATGACAAGAAACACCAATTAGGTGTTCAGTGCCTTCAGTAACCACATGGTCCTTCAGTTTAATCTCCTCCAGGTGACCAAAAAATTTCATCACATACCCTGTACCAAATGCAAAGAGCCACTTAAACGGAAACACTTAAATCCTCAATAGAGTCAACAGGTACCAGAGCGAAGGGTGATAGCGACCAGAGTGCCTACAGCACCAAAGGTGCCAGCAACAGCAAAGACACAGCTTGAAGAACTCTGATGATTCCAGAGTATACAGAGGCACAGAACAAACAGCCACAGCAGAAATCCGAACACTTGCACGCTGGGCAGGGAGGACAGTGAGCTTTTGCTCGCTGCAGGCAATGGCTGAAGCCACGAAGCAAAGGTTTATCATAGGCAGTGGTTTTCAGCAACTGCAAATGTTAGTAGACCTTTCACAGTAACACAAGGAATTCTGCTCTCCCCGCAGCTTGTGAAGGAAGCAGACAAGCAAGGGAAGAGAAGGCAAAGGTCTGAGTGTGGGAGCAGGTCTTGTATTACTCAGAAATGCTCCCCACAAATCCTTCCCCACCGATACATGCTTGTTTGAAGCCTGAAACCTTGAATCTTTTCTGACATATGGGAATGCATTTCAAAGGCACAAAAAGACATTTTGTCTGCCAAATGTCTTCTGCCGCAGTTACAAGTTTGGTGTAAAAGTATAAACTGCTTTCTTTTTCAATAACATAAACATTATTTGAGTCCAAGTGAAATAATTTTTCCATTACTTTATGAGAGCATTGGTTGCTTCCCATCTTATAATGAGAAGGGGTGGCTACTTTGCTTTGTAAAATGCCATACCTCAACATGACACCAAAGCCTTTCTTCTTTTTCTTTTCTGGATCTTCATTTTCTTCCTTCCTTTTCTTCTCTTTGATTTTAGATTTGCCCTTTTTCTTCTCTTTCTCCCTATTCTTTTTGTCTTTTTTTGCTTTGGTTTCTGCATCTTCTATTTCAGGGTTCCCTGGAGGAGCAGATTCCACATTTTGAGCTTCTTGACCACCATGAGAGCTCTTATCAGAGCCACCATCTGCACAGAATGAAAAAGAAGCAGTGAGGAAGGCTATGGGCCACTGAAATGCAAACATGTGAAATGCAGCATGAGTGTCTACAAAGCGCTCAAATGACTCACAATACTTACTCATTTAATTGAATAATTTAAAAAGCAGACTAAACAGATCTAGTGGATTCGAACAGATTTGTATTGCAAATTAAACACAGAGTTATTTTAGTGAATTGTTTGCTAGTTATTATTCCTGATATAAAAATCCTGATGCAGTGAAGCACTATTCTGTTTGAAATCTAGCTTGTTAACCTCCACCAGCTCACGAAAACCACACGCTGGGATTCAAACGCGGAGAGCTTACTTCAACAAGAGATTCTGGTGACTGACATAACCAACCTATGTAACAAAATAACTTCATTCACTCCCTGGAATCTTTCTGTTTTAGTGGTAGAACAAGAAATAGATAGTATGTTCTGTCTGGCTGGAAAAGAGCCATGTTCTTTCTGTCTGGGGGGCTCAGGATCCAAGCACAGCTTTACACTCCATACTAAAGGAGATATATTTCCAGACTGGGCTCTATAAAACCCATGGTGACAGAACGAGCAGCAGGGTGCTATCAATACACTCTGCCTTATCTACAACATGAAACAAATTTCCTGGCTGGAAAAGGGGGAATTGTAAAACAAGAGAGATAATTTTTAATGTAATCTGAAGAATGCAGCTGCTTCTTGAAGTTGAAAAACGTAATTATTTAAGGATTGAGTTCTAAATCCTCCAAACCACCCCTGCCCCAAAGGAGATCAGTGAAAGACTTTACACTAAACCCAGTCAAGGTTGGATGGGGTACTGCAAAGACAGCTCTATTCAGTGGAAGATGTGAACAGCTTTCAAAATGTGATCAGCTTCAGCTGGACTAAATGACTTGCTCATGGTGCTCTGCTGAGCCGGCCCTGAGCAGCGCTGAGTGAAGGCGGCTCCCTCAGTCAGTGCCATTAGCAACCTACCCTCTTCTCCATCCTCAGGTCCATCGTAAGACTTGTCAATGGCAGCTCGGAAACTCTCATTACATCCCCGACCCCGCACCACGTGAGGCCTGGGTCTGTGAAAGGGGAGTTCATTCTTCCTTACTTCAGCCACAGCAGTCTGAAGACTCTCAAGAGAACTGGACTTCTTTAATCCCAGAGTAGGACCAAAATCTTTGCCAGAAGAGTCTGGAAAACAAATGGTTAACTTCTTATACCAAAAACCACACAGAGAAATTAAACTAGTCAGATACATTTAATTGTGTACTTTATTACTTGGGGCCTTTGAAATAGTATGCAATCAATGTAATTTGTTCTAAAAATAACATCAAGTTAAACCTAGTTCAGCAGATATCCCCATTCAGACTTGGAGGGAATGGCACATAATTTACAGACCTGACAAAGTGATGGGCGATAGCTGGCTCGCTCTGGGCCACTGTAAAGCCCACAGCAGTGATGAGAATGGGGCTGCTTCTTCCCCCTTTGCCAGTGATGTCCAGCTGGACATGGCTAACAGTCTCAAGGAGGGCGTTACCTTTATACTCCCAAAAACAAACACTGCTACACAAGTTTTGGTTTTTAGAAGGAGACAGGTTGTATGAAAGGTTGATATTTTCAAACACACTATTACTGTGAGAAGATATGTTATTAGTTCTCTCAAAGTTTTGTCCAACCTTTTTCTTCAAGCTGAACCTGGTGCTATGATACCAACATGCACAGCAGGTTTTTCAAGAAACAAGCAAAGTACAGGTTAACATAAATGATGTTGCTGTTGCTGCCTCATTCTCTGATTACAGGCATAAGAAAGCACTTCATAGAAAAACAGAGGAAATACTGAGTGTTGCAAACCCTCCCTCTCTTTGAACGCTTGACTGTATGACCTTAGAAAGGCTTTATTTTGTGGCAGCCTTTGTGTTAATTAGTATTAATAAAATGATAGCGGAATAGGTAAAGAACAAATTCAATGAATACATGCACTCCAATCAATGAAGAAATTCGCAGCTTAATTTAAAAGCCTTTGTAACATCTACTTAGTTTTAATATGGCAGAACAGTAGATGTGTCATAGAAACACAAGGAAGAGATTTTGCCTTGCAATATGCCTTCTGCCTTTGAGAACTCAAGTGCTTTTGCTTTCAACTTTTAAGTAGTACACACAAGCAACAGGAGAACACAACAGAAGCCCTTCACCTACGTGTCCATACCGTCATGCCTGAAGAGATTCAAGGGTCACGGAAAAGACAGATATGTTAATATGATATGCTCTGATTTTAGCAATCCTAGAGTGCAAGTAATTCTGAACAGCATGTTCAGTGAATTCTCCAAAGCAAAAAAACTGAGAATTGGCACCAAATAGAGACATGTCAGTAGTGCCCACATGAAGCAATTTACACTTCCATTACCTGCAGACTGATACATAGGAGAAAACAAGTGGGGGATTGGGTGGGGGTGTGTGTGTGGAGACAAACAGGTTTAAGGGAAGCCTTGCTGCTCCGTCACACAGTGCAACTTTCTTCTGTTCACTAATTGCCATTCTGGAGACTACCATTACTGACAAATCAGCAAGTGCTAAACAGAGTTAGAGCAATGACCTGCACTGGTCAGAGAGGTGCTTAAAATCACTAAAAACTAAAAACTCAGTAAGAGGCACTGTGGTGCCTCTCTCAGGCTGAGGAGAAAAGCCAAGGGAAACACAACGGTGTAAAAAAAGGCAAAGTGAAAGGCACTGATCAGCAGAGAAGAAGCTCTCTCAAGTCTCAGCCAGCAGCCAGCCTTGGTGGGCTGTTTGGCAGGACACAGGGCACAGCAGCCCACTGGCACAGCTGCTGGCCACGGGCAACCCAGCACTCAGGCAGGCTGGGCTGCAAAACAAGGGCGGCCTGGAGAGGAGGGCAAAGGCTGCCAGGGGCCACGATCTGGGCGCCCTGCAGGCAGTGGGCCCCCAGCACGCTGCAGGTAGAGCCCCAGGGAGGAGAATCCACCACGAATGGCTTCCAGGAGACTGCAGAGTCTGCAAGGAAGCGCTGGGCATATCCCTGCCTCCAGCGGGGCCCATGTGGGCCCACGGCTCGGGGTGGTCCAGCAGCCAGTGCCAACTCCAGACTGCTGCTACAGCTGCCTGGCTGGCCAAAAAAGCACAAAGGTGTTCACACACATCCCAGTGCAAGTTGTACTATGCTCAAGTACTGCCCTAAGCCCCATTACCCGAAAAGAAAAGTCTCAAGTTAAATGCTGCTTACAGCCTGTTTTATATGAAGCTGAGCCGGTTACTAAGCCTGGAAGGCTGGAAGGTATGAAGGCCATTCCTATGAAAATCCAAGTCAACACCTGATGTTTGGAGTGATGCACTCACATGTAACAGACAGCAAGCCGTGTGCTCAGCCTCCCCACACACCCTGACTCAGTCCTGAGACACCTGGGCACACTGAGATGTCCTCATGTATTCAAAAACCTACCAAGAACCCTTACTCACGGATTAGCATTGAGCATTCAATTGATCCGTTCTAAGACTGTAATAATTTAGTATGAAATTTCACTTACAAAAATATGAACTTCATATTTTTTTACAATTCAGCTTTTATTCTTCCTCCACCCCAACCCCCCTTTTACTGTAGAGCTGCAGTAATCACATATTACAGCACAGCTAAAGGTACAGGAGCTAAAAAGCTTCCCTAAGCAGCAAGACCTGTCCCTTTGCTTTCTGAGCCAGCATTTACTTCTGGACGCTTTCCAGAGAAATGCACAAGACTCCATAATGGACAAGGATTGCATCCCAAACTGGGAAATTTCCTCCCTCTGCCCAACCCAGTACCTTTTTCATTTCTGCAGACCTTTAGAACTCCTGGAAGCCTGAAAACATGATTTTTTTATCTCATGGGTAAAAAAAAAACAAACGCAAACCAACAGACAAACAACAAAACCCTTCTCTTACATTTTACAAGTTATTAACAAGCATTTCTGGGGATACACGGTGTGTGTTTATATCTAGCCTTACCTGGATTTTTAATACAAAAACATAGTTTGGCAATGAGAAATTCAATTGCTCACTGTGTAAAAATGTTTCTTTTTATGGATTTTAAATTCTTGAGCTCTCATTTTACTGCTTCTTGTAGTACAATGATAAAAAGCCAACCGAAGCATCCACTTTATTACTTTTACAAATGGTGAATTACTTTATCCATCTCTACTGAATCTATAAGAGAAAGCAACTGACATCACTACCTGCCTAGACTGGCTGAAATCAAATTCTTAGATGTTATCTATAACTGATCATCCTTTAACTGAAAGATGGTGTTACACATGCCTGAATTTTCTGCTCAGTGCTAACATGGCAAACACAGATTTTTTTAATTCTTAATGTACCAATAAAAGTAAACTTGCTTGCTGTTCTTTTATTACTATTATTATTAGTCAGGTCTTTCCAAGATTATCCCCTTCCCACATCTGCACATTCCTTTCTTTATTTTATAGCCCAGCGGAGGGAAATACGCCAAAAGCAAGATGTCAGTCATGAAAATCAAAGGGAAACAAATGACACAGTGTTGTGGGCAATGCAAGCCACCCCAAAGGCAGGCGCAGAAGGGGTAAAAATGAAGAGAAGCCATGAATCACTGCCACTCTATATGAAATACAACTCCCAAGACACCCTAAAGAGTAAACATTTTATATATTTATAATTAACTTTATTTTTTAGATAATGTTTCTTCTTGAAAAGCAAAACTACAGGAATAAGCGTAAAGGAGACTATTTAGAGGAATGTATTTATGTGAGCTAGACAAACCTACTATTTACATTTTGAAAGACACAGTGAGGCAAAAAAAAAAGCTAAAAAGGAAAAAAGAAGGGAAAACATCACTGAGACTGGGAAAATAGAATAAACACAAAGTTGTAACAAATTCTAAATAATTTGGCTCTGTTTTTACCAGTGCCCTAAACACACACATACCTGGTTCCTATTGCATTGCACATGGTGGGGGTTCATGTGGTACTGGGGAAGAGAAAATGGTTATAAAAACAATGAGTGTTCTACCCTGAGGATACTGGGATGCTGGAGGGAGCATGTGACTTCTTTTAGCAGGCAAACAACTGTTTGATCCTGAAGCGCCAGCGGTGACTTCTTTAGCGGCAGGACTCAGAGCGAGATACGCCAAGAGCTTCCAAGCAGCAGGTACAGCCCAGTGCCCGCTCTGCTTTGGACACTCACCTCGAGTCACATTCATGATGTCCAGCTTGGGCTCACTGAACTCAGGCCTACCCCAACCCAACTGATCCAACTGCTCATTCTACAAGGCTGTAACATCATATGGTGATTTAAATTACTTTACGTTCCATTCTTTCTTAACCATTTTGTTTAAGGTGGTTTCATTTATTTCTTATAGGATTCACAGTATGCACAACTACAAAGGACTTTTTCCTCTCACTTACATTTTTATATTCAGACACTTCTTCAATCATCAACCAATTCAATGCAGAGAATGATTTAGGAAGGAGGAATCTGAAAGTCATTACATCTTTTAGCTTGTGATTTTCAAATGAAGAGCTTTAATTTAACATTTCTGTGGAAAAGCCTTAGATCACGCTGTAGCTTTTTCTTCAACACTAGTTTATATAGGTGGCATAGAAAAGATTATTAAGGGTTTGATAAAAAGCAAGAGAAGAATCACAATCTGGCACTTACATATTAAAGACAAGATATATAGTTTTGCTCATTTTATACCTCAATCCAAGCATTCTAAATTATAAGCAGAAATACCGAACATGGAATAATCCCACAATGGATGGGGAAAAAAAAAAAAATCTCATAAAGAGAAATCAAAGCACAGGAAAATTTAACATGTTCTCTGATTATAAGAGACAGCTACAGTCTTCAGATTTACAGATATTTCTATTTTACTACATATAATGATTGCAATTTAGCCCACATTTGCAGAAACTGCAATTTCAGCTATGAATAATGACAGTTCACAATTTGGGGCCCAGAAGGTACGCTGAGCTTTAGCCAGCTGAAAAGGAAATGCTTGGAATAAGGTAGCCATTAGGCAAGAAGTGAAAATGCACTACTGTCATCTTAGAAACATATGCTGGTGTCGCAGTTTTCCACAGTCTTATCGCTAACAAACAACAACACCGCAAGGAGACGTGCTAATATTTAAAAAAGAATATGTATGGCATTAAACATCTCAAAAATGCTAACAAAGTTTCACAGTGCAACAATATTAAAGCTAAGAATTAGAAGCAAAGGCAGAGGTTCAAGCAAAAGCCTCAGCCAAGGGACGCGTGCACTGCCCAGGTTAGTGCTGAATGTCAAACAAAATGCAGCCAAGCCCGTCTTTGCACAAAACCCCTCTGATCTTATCTGCTGAAGTAATTAGTTTTCTTCATTTAGTTACAAAAGTCTACCCTCTCACATAACCTTCCACTTCACAGCCTAGCTCTGCCTCCAGTGCAGGCATCTGAATCCCTCCTTCTCCAGCAGACTTGTGTTCTCCCTCTAGGTTGGTACAAACTGCAGCGCTCGCCCTCCAAACAGGTCCCAGTATAAATCAAGCTACTTATCTTGTCCAAAGCAGGAGCTTTCTCCTCAAGGGTATTTGTGTATAAACTGACTTTAGACATAGCTGTTACAACCCGCTAGAGGAAAACTGCAATAGCAGAGCCTATGCAGATGGGAAGAAATCCAGTTTTTAGAAAACAGGATTCCCCAGTGGTTTCAGGCACCTTGTAAATTGATCAGTCTGGAACTGAGTAGTAGCAAAAAAATTCCAGTGCCATGTGATTCCTTTATTTCTACTTCCACACCCACTCTCTGAAAAGGTCAAACATTTAAATCCAGCTTTAAAAGACTGGGAAATGTGACACTTTCTGAGACTAATTGGTATAAATTATGCTTCTCAAACTAAACCAACATTTTTGTTCCCAGGCCAAAGTTTAACACGGAGTAAAGAGTCCCTGCAGTAATATTTAAACAGTCACTTCTAATACTATGAGGCTAACATCTACAGCATTACCTTCGATCTGTGGGACAGACTGGGAAACTTCCTCAGTACCAGAACAGAAGAAAGCAAGCCAAACTTTACATTAAATTCATGGCTATGATCTATTTTGATGAGCCTTAAGCCTACTTTGAAATAAGCTGCTAAATTGTTACTCAATCTTAATCATCAAGACTGAAATAATATTTTTTAAAATTACTAATTTAAATCAGAAGTAACAAATTAGAAGGATGCAAGAAGTTCATATTAAGCTTTGTGTTTACTTCACTAATTCAAAGCTTTTTTGAGTTCTTTACACATGAATGCAGAAAGAAATTCATAACAATCATATTATTTATAATTCAAAGAGTGATGTGTCATTTTTATGCATCAATTTTTGGCCTGGGCACATTTTTATAAATACTTATATAAGCTGCACGTTAAAGATTGCTTTAAGCCTTGTTTGGTGATTAATTTAGTCTATTGAAACAAGGAAGATGATTATTGTAAAAAAAAAGCCAAGGCAGCAAAGGAAAATACATTTCAACATTAGCAATTTAATTTGTAATTAAAAAATAGATCTTCCTTATCTGTGAACATTAAGACTAAGAAGAGAGAGACTTTGAACAAAATAACCAGGAAAAGGATACCTTTTGCTAATAATGGCATTGCTGCTGTACACCTGCCCACATTCTCAGCAGTGAATCCTACATGCTTGAGATATTTATGAGCTCTTTTTATTGCTAACCCCACCACCACCGAGCTGCCCAACAGCCGCTCTAATTTAAGATGCTCTAAATATTGTTGCCATGGGTGACACATGAACACGGAGTAAGGCAAAGCTCTGCTAATAAAAAGGCTTTCACAGCATTTCAGTTCTTCCTCATAAGTAAAGTTAAAATTTATGGCTTTTAAAATACTGGATCTGAGAGAGGTCAGGTTAAATTGCTGCTAGTAATAAAAGGAATCAATATGCCACAGCATCTGAAGCAGCCAGCAAACTAAATAAACACTTCATCCAAATCCACTTGGCCCTGAATTAAAAGAACATAAAATACTGTATTTATTTTGTTTGCCCTCCACCAGTCTGTAGTTTGCATCTCTACATCCGCTAGAATTCTACACAGAGCAAGCACCAAACATATGTTGGCCAAATAGCAATTAAACTGTGTGTCAAGGCTAGGAGCAATTAACTGGGCATTAACCTTATCAGGGAACCACTTCTGGATTAGCCAGCTACAAACAGGCAAACATCTCAGTCTGGGAAGATTCTGCAACGTGTATTTACAAAAGCTTCAGAGGACTCAGACTTTCTGTCTCAGGCACATACAGAGTAAATGAGCCATTCCCAGTAATAACTCTTAATTCATAAACCCTGAACAAAACCAGAATCACCTTTTCCAGTGATTAGTGTGTCCTGTTAGCATAGGAATGCAAAACAATTTGTTCCTTGCAGCACTTTAAAATAAAGCAGACCAAAAAGAAGCAGTGAACTTGCATCCTTCACTCCTAACCTGCATTTGGTTCAGTTTATAGATCGATTTCCAGGAGAATTTATGAAAATCTATTTTCTTCTGTTTATCTATTCATATTTCAAAGGAAAGTGCATAGGTTGATTTTCAGTTTAAGAAATTAATGCACATTTTGCTTGAAGTTGCCAGCAGATAACCTATGAAGAGGGTAGACATACACCGGTAATCAATCTATCCCTATTTCCACACAAACACAAAGGTCATTCACAAAGTCATGCATATTTTTGAAATGGCTTTGTTTATGAGTTTAATAATATTGTCTTCAAACAGTTTTGTAAAGTTCATTTCAAAAATCCAACTCTTAAATGGGAATATGCAGAATTATGTCAAACCTACTATTAACTACGAGGAAGAGTTACCCGGCAAGGCTGAGACTCAAAATCCCCACAGAATTTGAAAGGATTATGAAGGTTTTCAGGAAAAGTCCTCAGCAAAGGTTCCTTTTTATTTCCTAGTGAGATTTTAAAGATCATTTGAATGCTTATGAAGTTGATAGCAGTATTTTATTACTGATTCCTCAAAGCTGAATCCATAGTTGTAGTGATATTGGGACTTTAACCAAGCTTTATTTTACATGCTTCAACTTTTTTTCTCTTTTCTTCCCCTTAAACTGTTCTCTGTCCTGAAACTTCCTCAGTTGCTCTCATTCCAGAGATGAGGACTGTTTTCAGAAAAACAAAAAACCTCAAAGAACACACCTCCCTTTTGCCATATCTGAATAACTGAGGAGTGGGAAAAATTCTTCCAGCTGGCTAATAATTGTTTGCCTCTGTTCACCAATAACTCAAAAGAGACTGAAAGGAAACCTTTCAGGCTTTGCGTGCAAGCAGGCTGTGAACCAGATCCTTCACTGCAACTTTTAGGGAAGGAAAGCTCGATTTTCACATCTACATTCCATGTTCTTCTAACGTGAGTTGGATCTGGGTGAATTTGTATTTTCAAGGCTTTCTTCCACAAAACTGAATCCTTAGGGAAAACAAGTCCGATTCATGGACCTAATGGCAAGGAAGTTTCATCTAAACAGCTCCAGCAAAGGATTTTGCTGAACTGTTCTGTAGTGTGTGAAGATACAGACTCACACCCAATAACATCTGGCTTTCCTCTGAGTTTTTAAGAGACATGAGTCACAACTCATGATTACATTATTACACTCCCAGCCTTGCTTAAAAAGAAAGAAGAAGAAAAAAAAAGGACAAAATACTGCTTTAGATGTACTGGTTAACTTTGAGACCTAATCTATATAACTGACCGCATTACACTTCATATTTCGGCATTGTGTAGTACAACCCTCCCTGAAGAGGTTTGCAGCTCCCTTGCTAGGTATGTCATGATGTGTCATTTGAACGAAAAGGTTATATTAAAAAAAAAAAAACCAAAACACTGGCGAGGATGAAAGATATCCAAAAAAACCCATTTCATAAATCTGTTTTTTTGGAAAACTCGTTACAATCTTGGAAGTTTAACAAATGTGCACCTAGCCTTTTATAACCCCCGTGGAAAAGGGAACCTCCTCAGATCTACAAGTTTAGTTTTTCCTGCAGCAATTTTCAGTATTCTCAAGATGGTATGCTATTAATTACCAAGTTACGTATTTAGGATCTTTCCGATATTCAGTTCTTCATTGGTACAGTGTGTTTAAATAGCAAATTAGAAAAGCTAATAGAATTGCTGCATGGAACAACTCAGAATATGATTTAAACAGCAAAGGAATACAAACGTTTCTTACCCATTTTTCTCGCCTGTGTACAAACGACATTGCTCTGCTCCCTGTCACTAGCCCAATAAATGGAGTGTAGTACACGCTCACAAACATAATATGGTACCAGACTGCAGAAATGTGGTGTCAAAACAGAAGAAAGGGTCATGCCAGCTCTTCTTGGTGATGTCCCTTATCAACCCATGGGGACATTTCTGGAGAAATTAGTCAAAATACTATCCTTAATTATGATCAAAAATTCCAAATGTCTTCAGGCTTAACAGGATGGTAGAAGCAGCAGCCACAGTGATACTGCAACCAGGACAGCTTAGTTAAGCACAGTCAAAAGACATTTTAATACAGATAAATCCAAGATAGAATATCTTAGACAAATAAAGGTTTCCTCTAAGCTGGGACTCCATATTACCAGAAAACACATATTTCTGCTCAGTGACCCCGAACACTCTTGAAGCATGAACCAGAGGCTAGCTACAAGTACAGGATAATCCAGTCCTTGGATAACCACATGCTAAATCAACTGTGTCAGAAAACTGGTGCAGGACCACGGATCAGGTGCAAAACTCAGTGCCCAATTTCATCTACTTGGTGTTTGGAGCCTTGGATGAAATTTCAAAATCTGGTATTACAAAAGCAACTTTTCTACAGGAACAGGCAGTTCTTTTAAATAGACAGCAATCCAATCAAAATGCATCAGTACAATGAAATACCCTAAATTAACACTGAACTCTATTTTTTTTTTTTATTGTAGAACAGGGTCCTAAGCAGTTGGTAGCAACTGCAATTTCCAAGGTTCTTAATCCAACATCAAGGCCTAAGTGTGCTCAAGGTAACAGGCACTCCAGAAAGAGAACAGGTAGGTTAATTTTCAGTCTGGTTCAAGCCCGGTGACCAAATCCTCAGCTGGAGTAAATGAACACTTTTCCACTGTCTGCCCGCTTACAGCAGCCGTGTCTTTTGATCACTGTACTCTGCAAGCGCCACACTTTGGCATTACAGCCCTGCCCAGGGAGAGGCAGGCAACAATAACTCATTTTACACAAGTTACAGCCTGAGTGTCGGAGTTAGCAACTTCAGCCTGTAGTGGATTCAAAGTAGTGAACTGCAGATTAAAACAAGCTTTTTGTTATTTTAGCAATCCAGAAAGCCATCTTCAGCTACACCCCGGTCTTGCTAAAAGAGTAAGAAGAAACAAATGGGTTCATGTGCCTTTCAACAGGAACCTGTTTACTCTTTGAAGGCGCTGTTTTCACTTAGTTCAGGGAATCAAATGTCTGGAAAGAAGTAATAGCTTTAGAAGTATAAAGAGCACAAGGATGCATCATCACACATTATCAGTAGTTTTGAAATATTACTTCATGCTTTAAACACATCATCATGTGAGCTTTCTGAGGCAACAGCATCTCTGCCAACTGCACTTCACAAGGATGGTTTGGTGCAGTATTTTCCCTGGGTTATTTTTTATATTGTGTGTCCATCTGGTGGGTGCAGTCCAGTATAGAAAAAAAAAAAAAAACCTCTTAAAAAATTTGGAAGACACTTATCTACACTACAGTAAATTTTTACTGTGTTCTTTTTCTAGCTCTACAGCATTTAAAAAATTAAGAAGTATTTACATATTAAAAAAAACCCCACGCTTTCCAAGCAATGTGCTTTGATTTGTTCTTTTCCTTATTTTAAGTAATGGTTTCCACTGTTGTGCTGAAGTTTTACTGGGTCTTTGGTCAAGATTGATAGAATCTATCCCAAATATGCTGGGCGATGCTAACTTCTGAAATATGAATCTGCAAATCCTTAATCACAGCTTTGGTTTTCCTTGAGACTGACAGTTAACTTTGGCAGGGCCTGACCTCTAGGCAGAGCATCTTCATGGAGTCAAAGTAATGACATTCATGTGCAAAGCAAGAGTTACTGTTGATCATCACCCAACCAGGAAATAAATCTGCGTTCAAAAAATGCTGTCAGATGTATAGCACAAATAAATAGAAAGAACTGATATTTTTATTAACCTTTTCCTGTTAGGTTAATTTGAGAGTTAGCAGGTAAAAAGTTTTTAAATTCTAATATGATATTGCAGATGACATATTGCCATTTAATACCCTGATTCATTTGCAACAGTATTTTCCTTTCTAGTAATGTCATTCTGAATTTTCTATTTTGGTTTTCTAATACTAAAAAGATAGCACATTAATCGCTCCTTGCCCTCAAAATCCAGATATTGTCTACAGACACAGCTCACTTACAAATGAAGGCAAACATATTCGGCTATATAGAGTCATACAACATAAAGCTATAAAACTTCATTCTTTGCAAACACATCACTTCTCCACTCATGCTATGACCACAGAAAAATTAGAAACTTCTACTTGTGTTATTAGCCCAGTAGCTTTTAAAAACTAAATAACAAATATCACTTATATTCTTGAGATCATAAGCTTTTGCTCCAACTCCAATTAAAGTCCATCTCATAAACATTAAGAACAAATAATTTGAAATGTCATGGGTATTAAGCAGCTCTGCCAGATTTCTCTAGCAATATCAGAACATCTTATTTTGCCTTTTTTACAGTGGCTAAAGCTGCAGTTAACTTTTTCAAGTAGACCAGGTGATTTGGGAAAGAGCTCTCATGTTCAGTGATTGCCTTACATAAAAAGTTATTATCCTCTATATGACTGTGGTATTTATTTTCTTATGTATCAAGAGTGAACACTTGCATCTGTATTCTATTTTTCATCAAATATTTTCACCTTCTTTAAGTCTTTTGCTGTGGACCAGTATTTTCTCCACATTCAGAGAGAAAATTGGTTCATCCGTGTAATACGTGCCATTCCATATCCTCAAAAATATAATGCAAAACAAGCCCTACTGCGGCTGAGTACAGACTTATGGCAATCAATTACTAAAGTATTAACACAGTTCTTCAAACTTCACGCATATTAGCGCGTGGTTAATCAGAGCTTCCTGACAGCTTCTTCTTCAGAGCTGCTCCTACAGCCTCTCAGTATGCCAACCCTCATCCTGGATAGTGAAACATACTATGGAATTCACTTCAGAGCAAAAAGCTAAAATCAGATTTTGAAATACTGAGGCTAATGTTATTAGAATAAAAAATGTAATGGAAGTCCTACCATATGCTTAATTGGCCCCCCTGCGAAAAAGCAGTCCCCTAGGAAGGAACTGAAAGCTACTATTTGGGCTCAGATCTTGCTGAAAAAGTCAAAGAAAGAAATGGGTAATCAGTCAATTTCTCTTCACAGCAACAACCCTGATAAACATTTATGTGACTAATTTTTTTTGTTGCTGTGGATACTAAGAGTTTACATACACTAAAAGGGAAGTAAGAAAGCTCAAGAGAAACAAGATCTGTTGAAGATTATCAGCTAAATGGAAGCTATTCTTGCCTTCAGTCTTGAAGTCCCTGAATATCCGAAGGCAAGGAGAGCTCTTGGAGAAAAGTAAGACAAAGTTGTCGTATCTTTGTACTTCTCAGTAGGTATTAGCATTTGATACTATCAGAAAGAGGACACAGGCCATGCAGTCTTTTTGTCTGGTCCAGTATGACCTCTGTTAACTTCCCGGGATGTGTTACAGATGAAAGGTGTCCAGATCAACAAACAAAAAAATCCCCTGAAATAAAGATGCTTCCTGTTCCTATCAATTCCTCATTGCCTGCATTATGAGAACACACAGAACCACCGGCCAAAATCTCAGCGCACTTGGTATTATACCAACGCAAAAAAGAATTAATATTCAGTATCTCTAATAATTTCTGATCAAGATTACCCACATTCCTGCAATACTGGCTCGCTTTTGAGTGGCAAGACTACAGATCTCTGCACAGAATTTCATTGTGTTCTCTTAAACTGTTTTTGCTATTTCTTTATTTCAAGACAGTTCTGAGAGAATGGTCCCTTCTTACACAGATGCTCTTGACAGAATGGGTTAATTTTTCTCAACATAGATTATTAAAAAATGCCACAACCCTCAAAGCTGTTTTAGTGCAGAAGCTCCCTGATTTGGAGCTGGTGTTTTATGGCATCTTTAATACAGTCTTATTGCTATGACACTCTTCAGTGTCTGTACTCTTAACTCTAGAGAAGACGTAGATGATGTTCCTGGATGCTAAAGCATAATGCAAACATACTGCCTTCCAGCTCATTCAGTTTGATCTAAACCAGCTACCCTGAGTAAGAACTTATATTGATATTGCCTGATACCACATGACTGCTCAATTTTAATCACTAGGTTCTTAGTCTGATTAAGCAATTGAATTACTTAACTGAGAACTACAAGGCAATTGATTTATATGAAGGTACTAAGAAATTCTATTTGAAGTTTAAGAACAATTCCTTACCAAAGGTTAAACTCAAATTTCAAAAGTATTTCTCAGTATTAGTCATTCTAGTATTGTTTGCCTTCTCATTGATAATTGTTGCTATTTAGTAGAGCAGTTATTCCTGGCTTCCCTTTTCTAAAAATTACTACTAAAACAGGCATTCTGTTCTGCTAATGCAAATTACAGTGCAACTAAAGACTCTTCATGTGCTGTAAATGTCACTCATCATTAAACTTGGAGAAGAATCGCTGTTTCTGCTTCTTTAGCTATAAAAACTGCCTTAAAAATGTCTAAGTTTCCTTCTTTCAATTTGAATCATAACGTATTTGCCGTAACAAGATCGAAGATAGAAAGAAACAGGTAGAGCTTTTAATGTCAAGTCATATAGGTCTGAAAGGAGTTATTGCTGCAGACATGTGCTGTCACTGTGGCCTGAGGAACACCGAAATGAGCAGGGCTACCTGCGAGGTGAGAAACTGCTCACAACAAAGAAGGGCAGAGTTCGCTCTACATTTTGATCATTTTCCCCGTCTTTACTCTAGGGGAGAAGATTCCTCTATCTCCAGTTGACATAAAGTACTACACACACAGAATGTCAGAACTTCACCAAGACTCCCCTAAAAAACCCCCAAACTGCCAAGAAACCAAAGTTGTGTTGATCTTCATAAATTGTGCTATGAAGTTTTCTCCTGTCGTGTCAGGGTTTTCTCTTCAAACAAGTTAAAGGAACAGATTATTTTGGCTTGAAGAAATCAAGTATACACCCACCTCTCTTAACATTGATAACATTGACTACCTGCATGTACTTTCTCTGTTGCTTTGCCATCTCACAGGGTAAAGGAGCAGTAAAAAGACAGGTCAGCTAACCATGGACACAGCACTGTGCTGACTGGTGAGTGCTCAGGTCAGAATTTTCAAAGATTACTTGTGAGCTCTGCCAGGAGCGGAAGAAGGGTAGAAAAGGCAAAACTAAGCAACCGGAGGGTCTATGAGATTTTATAAAATATTAAGTACTTGCTCTCAGAAAATGAATGTTTTAAGGTTTTCAGCTTCAATCTTGAGCCTCATAATTGAGGACGCCCCCGCCTCCCTTAATTTGTAAGAGCTAAGATAATTAATCTTTTTGTGCTATCACTCTGTATTGTTCCAAATCCAGAGGTTTGGTCCAGCACTAGCTACTTAAACTCAAAGTGATTCTTTATAGCCTGTGTGGTTTATAGACTACAGCAGGAACTTTCAGCATAGTGTTTGTTATATTAATAAACATTTTTATTTGTTTACACATACAGTAATACTGTATCTACTACATACTAAATAAAATGCATAATTTATTTGCATTTTCCCATCTGATTTTCTGTAAAGGCTCATAAAATTTTAATGAAAGTAGTTAAAGCCACAGACTATGTATTAAAATTATATACAAAAAATGACCTTAAAAGAGTACTACCAAAATTGCAAAGTAAAGCACTTAGGCTTGAAAAATGCCATAGCAGAGGTGTCCAACTTATCTCTCTCTCTATGTGCACATTGGAATAGACTTTCATTTTACGTACCAAATATATAATGACAATTTTATTTACAAAACTCCAGTTTCTTTCTTCCTTCCAGGCTATATTTTCTTCCACATACAGAGCAGTTCTCCCCCCTCTCCCCCATCCCCTTTGCACTGAGCACAGACTTTGATTCCTGACATCAGCAGTACACAGCCTTCCTGCCTCTTTCTCAAAGCCTTAGTAGCAAGGGATTTTTCAATGAACATTAATGACATCATTTGAAGAGAAATGTGTACAACCAGTGTCTCCGTGGCAAGGAACTGAAGCAGGAGGATGAAGATTCAGGTTCTCATTTTAAAATTCTCAAGGCTTGATTTGCCTGCCCTCCATGCCCTCTTCTGAACACATCACATGAGCGTGTCCTAGGCTTGCAGCACCATCACAACTGGCTCTGGCTGCAGCCTGAATACACTCAGCACTTCTGCAAGGCAGCACACACCCAGGCCAGGCACCATGGTGAAGAACAACCATCTCACTGAGCGTGGTTAAAGACACCTCAGGAATTCTGGGGTACTGGCAGAGCTAGGAAACAATTTGAGCAACATTTAAAGGCTAGAAAACAGAAATTATGGTTCTTTTTCCTTGAGAGCACCTACGCCACTATCATCACCCCCTGCCCCCAGCCAGAATAAACCAAAAGCCACATAGCTTTCCCCTTCAACAACAAATGAGGTGAGGGCTGGGCCCTACACAACAGCCTTCTTTGCCCTGAAGCAGATCCCTTCTGTGCTGACAGTAATGCCTTGGGAAGTGTTAGGGTTTTCTGAAACACTCTCACAACACCGGCACCCACAGCAAGTGTCTGAGTTGCCCTTACAGACATCCTTACAGCTAGAGCTGCCTCCTTCAGACACCTTAAGACTTCAAACTTATACTCTTCTAATTAATAGATTTATATTAAGTTTTCTACACGTGGGGTGTTGGTGGGGGTTTTTTGGTTGTCACTTTTTTTGGTTATTTTGTTTTGTGGGGTTTTCTCATTTGGTTGTTTTGTTTTGTACTTAAAAAATCAATTTTCTTTACTGCACAGCTGGTTGCCACCCCTGTATCCCCACAGTTTGCAAATCCACTGTCCTAGATCAGCACAAGCTGGTCTCCCCCTCTCTCTCAGTTATGTCACCCTTTCCCACACCGCATCTTCTCACTTTCTGACGTGCCCAATCTCCCTTTCTCCCCCCATTCCCAGCATCCTTTTCTAAATCCCCCTACCACCCCTAGCAGCTTGCAATCTTCCCAGCCTCTAGCCATGTATTCTTACTTTTTCTTCTCCTAAACAAAAACAAATATCACAGTTATTTTAGGAGACAGTGAAAGAACAATCTCTGTCAAAAAAAAAGCAAATAAAACCCACGCTTCAATTGACACTTGAATGGAAAGTTTTACTTCAAACGGGCTCCGGTTTCATAGAATCTGTAATGGGATGTGTCAGGCATGACACCTAACAGGTGATAACAGAGTGACTACTGCACCCTTCACCCATACTCTGTACACAAAAAGAGAAAAGAAAACCAAACCTGAGTAAAGGGGAGCAAAGGGTTTTTTTCTGAGACTTAATGAATTATCCATATTTCCTACAGAATGACAGGAAAAGGATGACTGCAAGAAATCGTTTTCTCCTGTATGCTTTTTCTTTAATGTGTTTGCTCCTTTAGTATAAACTCAGACTGGGAATTAGTCTTTGTAGCTATTTTGTGATGTACATTTCAGTCATAAGCACTCACTTATTCCGTGCAACTGCTGAAAAGATTTAGCGCTGCATGTAAAGCTCATTTTTTTGGTACCTTCAAAATTAAACTACTGAGCTATTTTTTAAAAAGGAATTAAACTCCAGAAGCTTCGATCGAACACTTTTGTCATTTTGTTTTCAGAATTAGGCATCTGAGAAGATTACAAAGCAATAAAAAAAGAGGCATCTGATTAACTACACTATATTGAATTTCTCTTTTATAACATCTCTGTTTGTCAACAGCAGCATTACAACTGGCAACCAAAAATACAACTCCTTTTTTTGAACACAGGAATTCATGCCAACTCCAGATAGCAACAAAAATTGTAATTACATGAAAGACCCAAACAAATCAATGCCAGATCCTCTGGTGTGGTCCTTCTGCATGGAAACACTTGAAAACTGCCATAGCAAGGTAACAGAGGTTTTATTTGCAATCTTTGTAAGTGCAGTCGCCCTTCAGCAATGGATGCAAACTTCTGGTGAGGAGTTCTGGTTCTGTTCTGCTCATCCCTCGGTTTGCCAGGTCCTGACCCCAGCACTGGCAGGGACACAGTCCCTATTTAAGCTGTCAGTGCAGCTGAGTCAGGGTCTCGCTGCTATCATGGCTCTAAGGAAACCAGCATTGTGAAAATTGGGCAAGAACCAGCATCTGCCTCTCTCTCTCTCTCCATGGACTCCCTGCTCTGCCCCGAGCCCACTGCTCACACCAGACAGAAAATGGTTCCTTCCTACTCCCTTCAGTGTGTGAACTGAGCGACTCTAGAACAGGAGAAGGTTTACTGAAACACACCGTGCAGCAACAGCTCCTGTGACTTCATTATGCTCTGCATGTTCCTCTGGTCCTTGAGGATCTGCAGGGGAACCTTTCAGGTCACAGATTTGCTCTCCTCACAGACAGGTATTCAGCCCATAACAGCTGCTTTTAGATAAGAGAACCAACTTGAAGATGGGGGAAGAATTAAGGAAAGGACTTTCACAACCAAAGGTGAATAATCAAAAAGGGCAGGAATCAGATATAGATCAGCCTCAGTAAAGATGTCACACTATTTGAGGGCAGGGAAGGAAGGAACTGGCATTTTAATTTCTTTAGAAAAAACCAAACAAACATAAATAAGTTTGATCTCATGTCAACAGGGATCTTCTGTGCATGCACAGAGTTTAAGTATCAATCATTATGCTTATTACCTGTAGGCCAAACCAGAACCATCGGAAACTACATCACCCCATGCAAGACTAAATTAAAGCAAGTGAAAAATTTCATCTATTAAGACATCCAGGCAGAAAAATGGGTAAACACAAGCAGAGATATGTTTTGAAAGGGAAGCATGGTGCCATTGCCTGAGGCAAAAGGAAAGTACCTGTTGATAGTCGATGCTAACTCAAGGAAGAGCCTTCTTCTCTTCTACAAAATGCTTTCCATTTGAGTTGTCACTGCTATGTACAGAAAACTCTCCTGCTCTGCTGGTAGGCTTAGAAGGACACTTAATTAGGGATGATATTCTGGGTACTTTTGGAGTGCTGTGCAGGTAAGTGCTAAGTAGCATTGCTGTATTGAAAGACCCACTAAAAATAATGCTGTTTCATGAGATATACAAATAGCAATGTAATTCCCTTCTTCTAAGCTAATTTCTGAACCATATTGCACTGCACAGCTTTTATTACACAGAAATGTGTATTAATAAATAGCGCCAGCAACCCATTTTATATAATAAAGGCTTATTTCAAATGTTATAGGGAGCAAACATTGTACAAGATACTATTCCAGAAGTGAGCTGGACTAGAAATATCAATTACCTTCAAAATCCTTTTTATTGACATGGCAACATGATGGGATTTCAAAATAAAAAATGAAGGAGAAGAATCATTCAAAGCAGAGAATTAAAAATGCGTTCCCTATCTATACTCAAGCCTCAGAAGGTAATGCAACTGGCAAATACACAGGATCACAAAATTAAAAATAAAACCGAAACAGCCAAACCAACCACAAAACCAAAACCCCAAACAAACTCACAACAGTTAAATCTTCTGTGGGACTATGTAATTTTTAACTTTTAGTCAACTAGTTTAAAAAAAGAAAAGTGTACCCTTCCTCTCTTCAGCCAGGAGCTCATTTAGTTCAGTGCTCTTCTTTCTACATCTCATACTTCATGCTCCAAAATGTAAGTTAGAGGGCCAGATGTATTATCTGGGAAGTTTTCCAAATTCATTAACTCCTTGGCACCAGTGACTTCAGGATACCCACTGCCAGCACTAAATATTATGCCCAGCAAAAAACCAGCTCCTGGAGGGAAAGGATTAATAAAACGAGGCATTCAGCAGTGGCTGTTGGTCTCTTTGGTCGCAACAAGCAACTAAAAGAATCACAGTAGCTGCCAACACTGCTCACAGCCCGCTTTCAGCACCTAGTACTCTGAAGGTCTTTCCTGAATATCTGCAGATCATTCACCACAAATCTTGAAAAAAAGCACAGGTATTACTGAAGGAACACAAAACCAATAGTCAGAGAAATGATTGACAGGAAGGCTGTGACTCCAGTTCCAACTGCAGAGGGTGGTGAATGTTACACAGGGGTGTTAGAATCACATCATCACTTTCTCCTCTATTACAGAAGACACACACTGAGGGAATTCATTTTGCTTTCTGAAATGGATGCAGTCTGCCTGTCAACAGCTAAAGGACTGATGACTGAAGAGCCTTACAGAGCCCCAAAAAGGCAGGAGACACGGTGGATTCACCTGTTGTTCTCAGCTTTCTTCTAAGGGCCGAGGAAGGAATTCCATGATGGGAACCAGCTTACTATCAGTCATGAGCCATCTGTTCAGGCACCATCACCAGAGAAGCTCTCTACTTTAAAGATCAACATACAGCAAGAGGCCCCTATGATTTAATTAAAACATTAAATTTGCTTTGCTGGCTGCTATGCCTTACTTTGAATCTTCACAGTTTCAATAAAAAGCACTGATCTATTAATATACTTCAAATTTCAAATATACTATTTCTTAACCTTTGCTTAGGCCTAATGCCAGTTTTCTTGGTTTTTTGCCATCTCCAGTCACTTAAAATTTAGTAACAATTCTTACTCCGTGTGATATTCCAGGATCCAGAGATACCAAGATGTCAGGTCCTAATGATCACTTCTGCAGAACTGCACTATTATCCTGTGTGAAGTTCTGCACTAACACAGTTACTCTGCTTTTCCTTTCAGAGAAAGCTTTATTTCTGCATTCCTCATACAGACACATCCACCATATTTACAAGCTCTCCTATGCTCATATGAGTCAGAAACAACTTGGAATACAAGGCAGTAGGAAGCTCCAAGTCAAGGCAGAAACTTTCAGCAAAGACACGAAATGTGGCAGGCTCAGCACAGACAGTCACAGCGGAAAGTGTTGCCAGGTTCAGGAAGAGAATGCATGTCCCAAACAGCCCACAGCTGGTAACTGCTGCCAGCACTGTTTCCTAGAGAGAGAGAATTTCAGCGCACAACAGACACAGAGCTCTGCAGGCACATGGCTCCTCCAGCCCACGGCAGGCTGGCACACACAATGGATTCACCACAGATCACCACTTACCTCAAACAGCAGCAGGCCTTACGTTAAGTGGGTGCATTCATCACAACTATTACAAGTCTGCACTTTATTTCATTTTATACTACTTAAACATTCCGAGGGTTTTAATGATCTCTTGACCTGCTTCACTGAATTCTGCACAGAGCAATGTTCAGCAATACTGACCTAGGGGAGAACTGGCAACTATGGAGTGTGAACATCAAAACTTATCCCCAAGCTTCAGTTAATACAATGATATGCCCAAAATCACTTCAGGAAATTAAAGAGGAGGAAAAGAAAAAAAAAAAAAAAAGGAAGAATTAGTATTAATGTATGGCTGGGAAAAAATACCTGCATGTTGGATTTGTCTTCCTAATCACTTCTCCCACTTCTGTATCGTAAAGAGCTGCAACACTGGGGAACTGCTGAGCTTGAAATTTCCCAAGTCACACTAAACAAAGCTCCTATCCCTTTCTCTGCTCCTAGAGCAGAGAATACTCCCCAAGGGAAAAAGGCTGTTGGTTTGCAGTCCCTGGATGCCAACGATTCATACTGGGTAATGCATAATTCCCATATTACTGAGATGTGATCGAAAAGCAGCAAATCTTTCACCTCTATTGTTTATTTCAGAAGACTGTAGTTTGGATATCTGCCAGATCAGGCCTTCTCCTCTGGGAAAAGGCTGTCCCTTTCTGTCATGCACTTGAAGGTTACTCACATTTAAAAATAAGGCATTCCTCACATGCAGAATCACTCTGGCATCTTGCTCTAATAAACTAATGTCACAGCTTTAGCAGGCAGCTCCCTAGCTATGTACTCACAGGAGGACTCTCTAAAGTTCCTACCTGCAGGAACTTTCAAGTTTTATTTCATGCTTGTCAAACTGAAATATCTTACTTTGGTCCACTTTTAGGGCACAAGCTTCCTTCACAGAGAAGTCCAAGTTGTTGAAGACTTTCACAGTAGATGAACTTTTGTTCTTAAAGCGGGAACATGAAAAGGGCTTTGCTGTTGAAGCCAGGGTTGGTTTACCACACTTTCATAGTACAGGAAATTATAATTTTCTGGGTGAGACAGAATGAAATAAATGCTTCTGCTCAACTTAGGGTTTTACAGGGTCATTTTTTCTCTGGTTCAGCAGCTTTCTGTGATCAGCTGGATTGAAAGAAACCCTACCCAGTCGTTGTGGCTCTTAAGGAAAATGGTCCTTTCTGTCCGAGCTGCCTGTTCACTCCATCCGGCCCTGACAGAAGTTTCTCCCTGCTTGTCAGACTCTTTCTGGCTTTCTCCTCTGGAGAAAGGCTGTCCTTTCTGTCATGCACTCGAAGTTTACCCACATTTAAAAATAAGGCATCCATAAACGAAGGGACAGCTTTCAAGGTCTGCTCAGTCTTCTCTCACTCCTCAGGACAGGACCAGGCCCAGAGCGCAGCAGCCCGAACACAGCTAAGAGACAGACACACTACTTTACCAGCAAGTAACATCACACAGTCAAAAAATACACAAAACCAACTTGCACTGGCCATTAAGCAAACCTCTCAGAAACTCACTTTCAGTTTAGTCTTCAGGACAATAAAAGAGACTCAAACTTGCTCCCCCACCTCCTTTCTTTCAGCACAAAGACATCTCTGAAGATCCGCAAATCTTCTTTCATCCACGCTTTCTCCCTCAGATGTGTCTGCCTACTCCCTCCACCCCAGTCAACTTCCTTCAGCTTAGGCTGATCCCAGGATCAAAAAATGTCAGTTACAAAATAATTTCTTCTCTTCTCCTGAACTTCCTTTTTCTTGCTCCCTTGACTAAACCAGAAGAATACTATTCTTTTTGGCAGAATTATTTTTCTGCTAGGTTAGCTTCCCACAACAGCTCATCATGGAATTACAGGAATTATAATGATGGCATAGAGAGAAAGGGGCAGAAACCTGTGACTCAGCCTTTACGAATACAAGACTATCATGGGATAACAGGAAAATACACAGTCAATATGCTATTTTATAAAAACTCAATTACAAGCCCTTGAATTTGCATCTGCACTGCTGTTGGTCTAAATTCAGTTTTGCTCTGGATCCTAAATCCCACACAAGAACATGAAGGGAAACAGGTTTCTCCTGCAAGCTGGTTATTGTTCTCAGCAGATCAGATCTATTCACTTTAATAAGTGTAATTCAAAGGAAGATCAACGGGCACTGCTCTGCTGTATCTTAATACAAAGCACACTAAGAGTCACAGAACACAAAGCATTCATAAAATCAAAGCGAATACGTGATTTAAGAAAAGATTCTTACAATCTAAGGATGAGACAGCAGGGATGCTCTTGTTGGGTTTGCAGAGGTTTACTGCCACTTTTTACTCCCTGGTCCTGCCACTGAGATAGTGGTTTTAATCATGGCAAGTGAAACAGTGTTAAAAAAATAAAAACAATAATAAAAAAATTAAACCAGTGCAAGTTTGGCATTTGAATTTTACAAGGATATAGTCTGACATGGTAGAGAGGGTGATTCAGTAGACAGCTGCCTCACCGCTCTCACATCCATCCACTTGCTGAGCTTCCCTTCTACTGGCACACAAGCTTGTCTCTCAAATGGGTGGTTCAAAGAGAGAATCTCAGCACTTTCCATTTTGGTCTTTCTTGTTTTAATTCTTGTCTGGTTTAGCTCTCTTAACCATCTCACCAGCTAAGCTGTGGGACTGGAATAAAGAAGTAATGGAAAGCAGGCAGCTGCAGATAGGAGGCATGGTCACCAAGACTGCTTTATTCAGCAGCAGCAAGCTTTTAGATCAACATCAGAGCATCAAACATCACCCTCAAGTGAGGGATTTTTATCTACAGATGACTTTCTCAGGACCTAACAAAAAAGGGGTCACAACAAATCATCACACAGCTAAAAAAGCCCTAAGAAAAAAAAAAAAAAAACAAAAAACCGAAAAAAACAACCAAAAAAAAAAAAATGGGGGGGAAAAAAGCTGTCAAAGGAATAGTTACAGCTGGTGAGTTACTGGGAGTATAAAACGATTCTTCTCAAGAGTGAAAATTAGTGTTTGTTTCCTTCCACAGAGGAGGACCATCTAACTATGTTATCTGAGAGCTGTTTATCAGCCACATAGACCTGGCAGGCACAGGAGACTGTAAAGACCCGCAGCCTGACTTTCAGAAGAGATTTTGACTTGCAAACTGCTTTTCACTAAAATTCAACAATTCAGAAAGTCCTCTTAATTTAGAGTAATGGTTTGAAGCACAGAACTGGTAGTATCCAGCCTTCCTTTTCCTGAATCAGTGAAAAAGCAAACTTCTCATGCACAAATATGTACAATTTTTGTGCAGCTAGCAATATTAATCAAGCCTCCCCATTCCCTCCCAGCTCTAACCAATGAAGATGGCTACAACAAATATATAACATAATATATAACACTACTATACATGTTAAAAAATAAAAAATAAAGTCCACTAAAAAAAGGATAGCATAGCCATTTTGGCATTGAGTATAAAGGAAGTTAATATATCATCCTAGGCTGAGTAGACAAGCTGTGTTTGAAGAAAAGAAAGAAAACACAGCAGCCAGAGATTCAACAAAAGCTGAGCGTTTTCATTTTTGGACTAGAAATTGTTTTAAACCCCAACAATATAATAGATTCAGTGTAACATCCTTGACTTTATACTTTGCCAGACATAAATAAAGGAGAAAACATTCACTCCACAAGTGACCTGCAGGAAAAAAGGAACCTTATTTTTCGCTTCTCAGCTGCATGAATGGATATACATTCTCAGATAACAATTTATTTGGAACTGTAAGTTCAAAGGAACACTTTGCTTGGAGAATCATAATCAAAGTTGTTGATGATGATAATTTTGGTAATAACAACACCACCACCACCACAAGAATACAATCATTCAGGGAGAGACACCCACGTGAATGTAACAGTGAAAGAGTGAAAAATCTTGCAAAAATATTCCCTACAATAAAACATCAAAAATAACCCACAGCTTAATGGTTCAAAGCTTACAGGGGCACGAGTTGTGGGTATTACAGTGAACTGAAGCATCACAGAAAGGTACTTGTGTTTATTTTAGTGCTAGTCACACTGAAATGGCACCACACTGGCTGAACAAAGAGAAAAATCACATTGCACAGCTTCCAGTGACATCCCATTTTGCTTATAACCAGTATCCAAGCCAAGACACAGGTTAGGCTGCACTGGTATTGCTAAGGTATACTGCAGACTGCGAAGTAGACAAGTCTTCTTCACGTTTGCAAGAATATTGAAGCAGCCATGTATTACATTCTTACTCTCAAAGAAAAATAAAATGAACTAAAAGCAACCTTTTCTCTCCTCTCAGAAATGCAAAGGGAAGGGTCAGATTCCATATGCTATATGCTTTCAGTGAGTGGCAAGGCCCTTGTCTGGACAGGTACTTCATTGCATATGGCAGGCAGCTCAGCCTTTTACACGAGTCCTTCCTACTGTGGACCCAGTTACTATAGAAATCCTTATGAACTCAGTACTAAATCCAACACTCCCTTGGAAAAACTGAGCTTTAATGACATCTACAGCAGCAAGAGGGCTTATTTAATAAAATTATAAGATCTGGCATAAGGAGAGGAGAACAGCACTTACTTATCCACCTCTTTGACGTATCTGTGGTACCTGCAAATCAAACTTATTACAATGGCACCAGTTTCAAAGAATCCCAGCAGCACACTCTAAGCTTTCTGTAGTCTTTCCTAAATCCACTATTAACCCCCACCAGAATCCTTGATTAAAAGGAAGTCTTCTGTGCAACAAAACTATGCAGAAACCATTGGATATTTCTGGTGTTCCAATAGCTCAATATTTTGCATGATTCCTCCAGCTAAAAAAAAAAAAAAAATTCTCCAGTCTTGGCTGCTCTTCCAAGTCTGAATCAAGGCGCAGCAATAAGCTTAGCCTAGTGTTCATACTTTTACCAGAACAAACTTCAACATGCTGGATTCTGCCTGCACCAGACTCTACTTTGTCCCTGTGAAAAACTAAGCTGGAATCCTTAAAACCACAGGTTTTGTTTATATTTGCAAATATGGCAGTATCTGGGCACACCTGAGTTTATTAGAAAGTAATTATCTACACTACAGAAGTCAAACCAGCCCTTGTGCTCACACAAACACATCCTAGGAATGGTTCAGGAGTTAGGACATACCAGGCACAGCTTCCAGGGGCAACCTAAAGCCATCTCACAACAGAGGCCCAGAGCACAGATGGGGATCATCCTGTGCCTCTCAAATGTAAATCTGAATGGGACATTCAGCTTAAACTTTCACTGATGGAACCTGAGCATCTCACAGATTTTTTCACCTACCAATGCAACCATGGCTTTTGCAAGAGGCTGGAGAGCCTTTCCTGAATGTAATGACGAAGTTAATTTGTCGCACTTTCCATACTCTATTCCAGTGGGTCACATAAGATCTGCCAATAAACCTAACTTTTCAACCAATCCTATGTCCCAAACCATAATCTTGATCCTCATGGTTAGCTTTA
The DNA here is from genome assembly GCA_013397935.1 of Dasyornis broadbenti. Classification (NCBI taxonomy): domain Eukaryota; kingdom Metazoa; phylum Chordata; class Aves; order Passeriformes; family Dasyornithidae; genus Dasyornis; species Dasyornis broadbenti. The sequence continues at coordinate 1,678,163 of VZRN01005202.1, read as the reverse complement.
ACAAAACCTCAGTAACATGTCCTTAATGCAGAACACATCCTGGCATTAAAGGATGCAGAGATACACCAAGACCTTTAACCTAAATTACTCCCTTTTCATCTGAATTGCAGTTTAACCACAACTCAGTCACCCTCACACAAGGCAGTGTGGGGTGTGGGGCGGCCCTCAGGCCCCAGGAAAGCCTGCCCTCGCAGGATTTAGCTGCCCAGCTGCCTCTCCAGACCTTCCTTCCCAGAACACCGACCCTACCTACAGGCTGAGCAGCAACGTGAGAACTGCCCTGGCAGCAAAATTAACAGTGAGGGGTAGAGCTTGACAAGAAGCATCCTTCCAGCTATCCCAATGGGCCTTTTCCTACTCAAGTCCTAACCCTATCTCTTGCCATATGTTGTGGTTTAACCACACAGCATTAATTCAAATTCAGCTTGGTAACAGAGCTACCCCCATCACTCAGCCTTGCTGGTACTAAGCCATAGCCCAGCCACATGTTCCTCACATGGCAGCCAGCAAGAAAATAAGATCTTACTCATCTTGTCTCAAAACTGTCTTGAAACACAACCCTAGCCAAAAGCATGGTCTAGTGACATTAAAATAAAAATAGGAAAGCTTTTTTGACCATTTTGCTAATTAATATGTCAGAGCTCATAAAGAAAGACTCATCAGCTTTTTTCCAGCACTGCATCGTCTGAAAGAGCTGTGTCAGCAGAGACCTCAGCAGACAGTCAATACATACTAAAAAGTGTTCTAAGTAGTAAATCAGAACACAAAAAAAAATTTCAGAAAAAAAAAGTTAAAATAGCTGCAAAAAATTCAGTACTCAGTTTTAGTATTTGATATAATTCAGGCTATATTTGACATGCAAGTCCTGCCCTTCCTTATAAACGATATTCTCTAAACTTTCCTAGAACTGCTTTTATAAAAAGCTAGGAGTTTATGAAAAACTAAGCTAAAGCTTGCTGATTTTTCATCTTTGTGAATTTTAAAGGATCTTCTCTGCTTTACAATAGAGGCACCACTTGTCTGCTTCTCATTCTCATCACTGGTATTGGCATACCACTGCTGAGCACACCGGAAGGTTACAGAGGACAAATTCCTCCTCAGAGGATTCAGAGAAGTTGTCACACACACTCTGAACTCTGTTTTCGTCCAGAAAAAGATGAGTAGGCTGCAGCAATACAGCACACCAGTGCTTTTGCTGATGGCACTGCGGAAAACATTTTCAACACTAAGAACACCTGTAAGCACAGCTGGGGTCTTCCATCCAGCAGCATGAAGGACAGGCCAGGTACGAGAACCAAAATCCACATGTAGATTTCTATCAGGGTCATATATACACGTGGAATAAAGCTCCAGCCATCCAAGCTTCCCACAGAATATGCTTACAAGCTCAGGATGTGTCCAGACGCGCTTCTAAATATCAAATCTGCTTTTTAACGGGGGGTGGAAGGAACTACTTCTTGTGGGTGCAATATAAAAAGAGACAGGGCTAGAGCTACAGATCCTTCTAATGCCTCAGTCTTATGGAGAATTGTGATAACACTTTTTGAAATGAATGCACGCCTCTAACTCCTGCTGCTGCTGCTCAGTAACGTGTAATATATGAGGGGTAAAGTAGCTGTACCAAAAGCTGAGACTAAATGCTTGAAGAGCCACTGCCCCAGAAGAATTAGAAAGGATATTTCCCTAGAGAGAATTACTCAGCTGCGTATTTTATAGAACAAGTCATGTTGAAGGAGAGATAGGATAATTGCATTGATTGTTAGTAGGTGATAATTAATTCTGTAGAGAAATACCTTTGGTTTCCTGAAGTCTAGAATAGGATGGAAACTCTTCATTTTGTAATGAGAAAATAACTGTGTTTTGCTCGCAGCACCAGAAGCTGCAATGTCTCCCTTTTAACATTCTTAAGGCACCTACAGGAAGGCAGCACAATGAATGAAGTTAAAATAGGAGTTCTGTGGCGTGACTGAACGCCAGAAAATTGCACGTATGACATGTAATTCCAGAAAGCATAGAGTAAAAAGGGACCAGAGAAAAAGAACACTGTATTCTTGAACAGACCTTTAAAATAAATATTTGAATGGAAAACTGTGGAAACCAAAATTGCAGCTTGATTTCTCTTTGTGAAGGGTTAGGAAGTGAACATAGAGAGTGGGAGAAATGTTTTTCAGTGGTATTTGAACAGTATTTAAAGTGGATAGGACCAACAAAAATAATTTCCACACCAACCCTCTCAGAAGTTAGTTAGATTATTTTATTCTTAAAGGGGAAAAAAAAAAGAAACAACTTGAGGGATTTTTGCATCTATTCCTAAGGTGATCTGTTGGTCATTGATTGAAGCTTATGAGAAAAGATCTTAGGTATATGTAAGAGATCTGTGAAGAATAAGTAAAGCAAACAAGCCAAAGTTCAATAAACATGGGTCCACATGTTCATATAAAATTTGTAGGTGTCTTCAAACAGAAAACTTTTCAAAGTCGGTTTTCAAGAATCTGCAGAAGAAAGATCAAATGGTACTAAAAATTATATTATAAAGCTTAATGTACCTACAACAAGTGATTGCCAAAGAGCTATAATCTTACCCCTCCAATATTCTTTGATAGCAGTGAATTCCATTGATCTTCGGTAAACTGGATGATGTTGCAATGTTTGTAGCGATTTTTCTGAACAAGGAAAAGCCCAAGGGCAACACCCCCAGCTTCTTCAAGTTGACAAGATCATTTCTTTGAAGCTTTCACATTCCCGAAAGAAAAAGTTGAAAGAATTTTTTTCTTCCCAGGAGTGATAATGTTACAAGACATATGAACTATTCCCTGATTCAGAAAGAGAATCCAAGAACTTCACAGACTTAGGAAAGATGCCAAAAAAATTTAAAAAGAATTTGTCTACTAAGTTCAGGAAAAGGTCTTCAGATAAGGAAAATACACACCAGAAAACTAAAGAAGTTGTACAGAGAAGGAATACCATAAACAATCAGGAATCTCATCGCTGATCTTCCTTTACATGAATTAAGCTTTTTAGATCTATCAACAGAGTGGAAAAAGGCAATGTACAGTCATGCTACAAAGGGGCAGTCTGAAACTTCAGGATTTTCTACCATCAGAGGAGATTGCTGAATAACTAACGTTTTCTAGGAAGTTGAAGGTTTCTCATGTCAGCTTACCCACAGCTCATGAAAAATTACAATCTTACGTGACATTGCCTTGGAGGTTTTTTTAATAGAACAGCTTCAAGTTGAAAGCTGCAACCTTGGCACGGTTGGCAGAACTTATTCAGTAAGCAAGTACAGTAATTACAGTACCATGGACTAATGTTTTTTTATTATTAGGGCCTGAAAAGTTTAAGAAAAACCAAATTATTTCTCCCGCACAAGCACAACGAAAGGAAAAGCTGTGACACCTTTTTTTTTACTCTGTAGAATTTTTAGTGTTGTCTTCAATATTCCTGGTAATGGAAGTGTAACTCAGAGCAAGAAGGAAAAGCAAAGAAATACTTGTATTTCTGAAAGTGTGTGTTGTTTAAGTCTCTACACTCTGTAAGACACGTTGCACTTCCGCTTATTTGAAAGTGCATTTTCTTCAATTTACAACACCTGTACCGAAAAAGAAAGTTACAGCTCTTCCTGTGAATGACCTGGCTCCATACACTACCTGGCTAAGAGCAACCCCTAACTCACCATCGTTCAGCTTGGAGTGAGTGCGTGCAAAGCAATGCCTCAATTTGCAAGTCTCTCAGTCACCACAGCTTCTGGAAGCTGATTTCATTTACTGCCCATACTTTCAAGTTGCTGACTTTTTCTCCAAAATAGGAGGACAGCTTACCCGATTTGTGTCCGGCCAACAAACCAACTTTGCTTTCATCTGCCACTGGAGAAATAAAAGAAAAGACACAAAGATCAGAAATTTATTTTAAATCACAAGCCTTTGAAACACTGTCAAATTATTTCACACACAGCATCTTGAATCTTTAAATTATAATAATCTGAAAAAAGGCCTTTCTTTACCTAATCCACATGGGGTGCTTCAAAGTCCAAGTATCTGAATCAAAGCCCTCTGAAACCAATAAAAAGACTACCAGCAGTCCTTGTGGGTTACAGATCAGGACCTCAGCACTTACACATTCAAAACTGAGTTGTCAGAAGAGCAATTGCACTTGTAAATAACTCATTTTGCCAGACAAATCACAGGGCATAGGAGAGTTGTAACATTTTCAGATCAAAGACCTCAATTGTAAAAAGAATCCAGATGTGGAAACCTTCCCATCTGCAAGACATCTCACTGACTCATGGGACCCTCTGCAGATAATAAGGCCTCCCAAACCCTGATCTTTTTGAAGGCTTATGCATTTCTTTGTCTATTATATTTTATTTTTGTCTACAAATTGTAACTTTGTAGTATTTCACAACACCTTATAAAGAAAGATGTTTGCAGCAGCAACAGTTTGCAGACAGCAGTGGAGGAGCAATTTCTGAAGGTAACAGGAATTGCAAGCTCTGTTCTGTAAGTTTCCTACAGTTTATCATTATATATCTCAAGAAACTAATTAAAATACTCTCCTGGAGGGCTGAGGGGAAGAACCAATCACTATTTCTTAAAATGAATTCTATGCAAAGAATTAGTGGTAAATGTAATGTTAGGGATGATAAAACAAGAACAGGAAATGAATGGTAGGGCTGAAAGCTTATCCTTCAACTCTGCCTGCCCAAGCACTCCCTCAGAACTCGCCTTAAAACATAATCTCTTTATATGACAAAATAAATTGTCAAGTCATACCAAAAATTCTATAAATGCAAACTTAAACAAGCTTTGTATAGCGGTCACTATAAAAAATTTACATAGAAGGTTATCTGCAATGATACAAAAACCTGCTATTTTCTACCCTGGAAAGAGCAGTACAGTAGTTACTGACATTTAGGAGTCACTACAGGGAAAACAATCACAGTAAATATTTTCTTATATTGCCCCCCCACTTCACATTTAGGGAAGCTTTTACCCTCAAAAATCAACATCAGATTCAGGACTGGGATTCACAACTGGAGTTGTGAATCCACCAATGACCACTGCATGTCTCCTCTACTTTTGTGATCTGTCACCTGATTATCAGTAAATTGGCATAGTGTAGGGTTTTTGTGGGACATAGGTGCTAATAAAGTAAGACTAATACTGTTTGCAGCATTACGTAGAGTGTCTGTTAAACAAAATGGCAATGGGAATAGTCAAAATTAGAAGTGCAACCAAAACGCAAGGAAGTTCTGCTCGCCTTGACCTTTAACCTTTTCTCTAGTCCCTGTAAGTGATAACTATTTAACTCCTTGCTACACAGTTTGGTCCTATAATGCAAAATGACTGGACAAGGATTTACTATAAGGATAGTTCAAACTCCTTTTCCTCCTCCCTCCCCCCAGATTTCTCTCTCAGCAAAACAACTGTGGCAGACTTTGGTCCCAAAGGTTAGCGTTTTGACAAGTTATGGTTGTGTGAAAACAAGGGATTATAATGGAACTGATTCACAACCTTAATCATAGCAGTCACTAATGGCAACCAGTATAATGTATGATAATTACTTAAAGTAGATAATGTTACAGTATATAGGAACTTTACAAAAAGACAAAACCCAAGGTTCACAGTATTTTTTTAGAACTATGCTGATGACTTGGTTTGCCTGAAACTAAGTTTTACATTATTAAAAGGGATAAATCCATTTAACTTAATCATACTTTACACACCAGCTTCACACACAAAAATTAGATTTTAATACTGGAGGGAGAAAAGGAGGAATAAAATGATTAGAAAATGAAAAATAATCTTACCAGAATACAAGGTTAGCATTATGAGTTTAAGCACACACATGCACAAAAACTGGGAAATGCAAATATTAAAGTTCTATATCAAAGTTGGAACAAAATACGTGTGCACCTCCACAGGGTAATTTTCATTTCATGGGTTATTATGCTTAAGCAGGGCCTTCTAGGCTGGTCATCTTTCATTAGACTGAACAGGAGTCGCACAGACAAGACATTGGATAAGAATCCCATTCCTTCCTGTTTCCCCTGGAAACAAGGAGAAGACAACAGAAGGGGAAAAAACCAAAAGGGCTAACAGAAGGTAAATACTTTGTATGCCAAAGTTGAAAACTGTGTAACTAAAGATTTCATTTTGGAAGTACATAGGACATCCTGTTCCACAAAACACCACTGAAAACACTTTTTTGCACGTTGTTCAAAATTGATACAAACATTCAGTTATGACAAAAATAGTTTTTCTCTAGTCCCTGGCCTTTGAAGAAAGGCAAGAACTAAGAGGAAATTTCTTTTCTAAGATTCTACTAGTGTTGGCCTGTCTTTGTAGAAAATCACCTGGAAGGCTTTCAACAAGGGAAAAAAATACCATCTACTCTTAAAACTCAAGTAAAAAGAATTCTAATTATTTTTATATTGCAACATCAAAAAGTAATTACTTTGCAAATAACTGAACCATTGCAGCTCAAGAAGATCACACTTGGGAATGCACAAGGAACTATTTTTATGAAGACACTAGAATTATTGTATGTTCTTGAGCTAGAATTATTAAATGCATGACATCTCAAAAAAATGAAACCACCTGATTTGGGAACTGCAAAGAAAAAACTCAAACAAAGATTTTGGAAGGATTCATGCAAGAGAAGAAATAGATTCACAAACAAGAAGACACTTCTTAACTTGTGAATCAAACAAATACTTCACATTTTGGAATGTCCCTGGAACCCCAGGGATTGTTAGTTCATGAAGTTATTAATGTTTGTCTGTAGCAATCCCGCCAGCTCTTTTAAAGTAACATCTATTATTTAGGAACCACATTTTCACCACAGAAACCAGTTAAGCATTCTCTGTCAGTACTCAAAGTAATTGCTGAAATAAAAGATGAAAGAAGCTCTACAGCTACTTAATAAAAACATGGACATTTGGGGGACCAGCAAGACGACGGATTATGAAAGATGGAATATTACTAAACCAAACAAATCAGCCCAGCTGACGGCAAACAACTGATACTTTTTTTTTTTAACTATGCCAACAACCCCTGGAGGTGATAAGAAACTCCAACCCTTTATGCCATGAATAATCAGAATTTTTCAGTATTTCCTACGATAATATTCTGGAGTGTTGTTTTGCTTCAAGAAAATAAGTAGTATTGTTTAGCAACAGTAAAAGCACTCAATCTGCCTTCATGTCCTTCCACAGAAATAAATGTTTTGGCTGCCATTTCTGGGCCCAGCTCAAGGTAGCCATTTCATGTGAATTGCATGACTTTCAATGGTTTAGTACACAACAACCTTCTGTGCTTCTCAAAGTTTGCGTCAAATACATTCCAGGCTTTCATACAGGCCGACAGTCTAGTTCCAAGCTGTGGTTCAGAGAAGCACAAATCAGTGCTACTGCCAGCTGTGATAACCAATTTCCCTCCTTTTGCCCAGTTCAATGCTGAACCGTTACATTATTTTTCCCCTAACCAAAGAGTTACTACCATTCACAAGATACAGGGTACTACTATTCAATTTAAGTGACTCTTCTGTGAAGGATCGGTTTTGCACACTGACCAAGAGCTACAGAAAAATCTTCTACACATGTGAAAGTCACGTGTGTTTCTGCTGGACAAACTGACACGTACCTTTGAAGACCAGCTGCAGTGCTGCACTCAGAAAAGAAGCAAACAAGGATTAAAATTACAATTAAGGAGAAATAATAATATAAGATACTGAAACATGAAAAAAATTCCTAGAAAACAAATTTCCCGATACCTTTATTAGTTAATAGGAAGCCAAATACAAAATTTCTTACTGTATATGAATCAATTCACAAGAGCTGTATTCCCACACTACACACATAAATGATGCTTCCATACTTTTCAGAATCCATCAGTTTCTATGGTATAAACACAAGACAAGAAAGCAATGCCTCAAATGGGTCACTGTTTTTTCCTGGTGAACTGTATCCTTACCCAGCCCTTTCATCATAATGAAGACAGTGCATCATCAATTAGTTCTAGTCAGTGTTAGTGCCAAGGACATAATTCTCCTGCCAGTTTTATTTTCTGGGTGAAGCGTTTCCCCATCTAGAAGCAGCACAAATCACTCAGAGAAATGGTGTCAATTGTTGTCTCACAGCCACCACTTAGAAAATGCTGCTTCCTGTTCTAGGTTTGCCCTGAAGTACTACATACAAAAACCACAGGCGAAAACCTACAGTAGCAATAAAATGCGTGTATCAAGAAGGGTCAACTTGCACTGTCTTAAAATATTTTCCTTCCATAATTCTCTCTCCTCATCTCTCCTGTGACAGTGAAACTTGACATAAGGGCATGTGTTCTGGGGTCACCTAGATACCCACTAGCTACTTACTCTTGAAGGATTAGGAGTCCTTAACAGATTTCTGCTCACTTCACTGCTGAAAAGCACTGAGACTACCAAAAAGCTTGCACAAGGGCCAAGGAAAAATTATACTTATGCAGTAAAAAAGAAAAGAGGTAAGCCTTTTCCAAAATGGTATCTAACACAACACCTGGAATGACCAGTTCAGCACATTCAAAGACAGGAATAAATCGCATCCAAATTGAGAGTCCAGATTCTTTTTCTCTCCTGTACAAGGTTTTCTCTAATTAGATTTTGCAGAACAATTTTGTTAGAACTGATTTAATACTTCAATTCAATTGTATTAAGAGAAGATCCCCAAGGGATACATCTTGTGTGTCAGCACATGGGAACAAAACTGCTTAAGCTTGCATTTGCTATTACTACTGCTTGTTGAGGAACCAGCAGTACAGTTGATGCTGTCCACTGGGCACATTTAGCTTTAAATTGAAGTTTCTCTCCTGGCAGAAAAAAACATTGTTTTACAATATCCCAGCCGGCAAGACACAAATTTCTTCACTTTCTTGTAGTGCCATAACTACTTGTTCTTGAAGGTTACACTGTTAATTGAGGCCATCACGGCTTCTTTTACACTTCTGTTGTCTTTTCTAATCCTCTCTCACCTCTGTTCCAGAGAAACCATACCAGGCTAAAACTCCCCCGCTGCACGTCTTCTGCATGTCATTAACACTTCTTCCAAATTCCTAGGGTTAAACCACAAGTTCCTAATGTAATCTGTCATTCACTGATTGAAAACATTGATAGGGAACAGATTTAAGACAAAGTTTAGACAATGTATTTGTACCAGTGTTCTTAAAAGTTATCATCTTGACTTTCTTTCTTATAGTAGCTTTACATTAACTTAATTGCTATTTTCTCCCCCTAACACTTTAATAATCTAACTGCATTAACAGATCCACTCACTTCAAACTCACACTAAAGCAGCCTAAAAAAATACCACCACCTCAAGCATGTGTTACCATGGTCTCAGCTGTGTCACCATCACAGCTCATGCAATGCTCCCAGCTTGCTCCACAACAAGCTTCCTTGAGTCTTAGACAATTTCTACAAAACCAGTCCAAAAAGTTGATATTCTCTTTTGCCCATTTCCACCTTTATGCCACAACTCACTGTCGCCTCAACCACATCAACGCAGATTTGGTGTAAAACTGAGTAACAAAATCAGCCTTGTTAAAAGCCTCTCTTTTTATATAGAATAAACCTAATTTCATTTCAATTCTGTTAACAGTATCCCTATCACTTATGAAATGATTTTGTTTCATTCCTGCCTTATAGATCTTACAAACAGAAATTTGAAAGCCATTTAAACTACGAAAACAGCATCATGTTCATTTGTAAAAATGGATTCTGCAGAGTAGCCTCAGAAAACATACATCTAATCTGACAGTACTAGAAAGCTACTCATGACATAAATTAGAATAATGTTAAAATCTCTTGGCCTTGATACTGAACACAATCACAGCCGTAAGCAATATAGTTTTCCCTATACCCATGACATTTCTGTTTTTGTAAAGTCTTTCTCTTCCAAAGATGATTTGCTAAATTACTGTGATAAGCCAGTAACATTTAAAAGACTCTTAGAATTCTGATCCATCTTCTCCATTTCCTCATTAATGCTCTAACAAACCTAACTAGCTCCTAAATGCAGTTCTGAAACTGGTTTCAAGTCAAAGCAACCAAATAAATGTATTCCATACATACAACATGGTTAACAAAACAATGGTTTTAAAACACCAAACTTCTTTTTGTCCCATTAATACCATAACTCTCACTAGGGACGTCCCAAATGAATTATTTTAATTGTATCTGAATCAAAACATTGCTTGAAAGAGCAATCTTCATTAGCTCTGTCTGGTCCTCATTTGTCTATGTTTTGAGATATTTATTTCAGTTTACGAAAATTACACTCAGAGTAACAATAATCTGCTTCAGAGCAAACCATGAGGCAGCTAATAGCATCTTGATTGCATTTTCCTCATCCTTCTGGATATGGGACACAGCTTTCCCTTTGTTTTGAGGCGTTTCAAAAGTCTGAACTGTAATTGAATGCAGCTCCTCACTAACAAAGAAATTAGCATTTAGTTAAATACTGGTTTCCTTGCAGAATACTCCATACCTTATACCTTGCACATTTCCTTATTAATTATTCCCAAATAAATAAGTTGGCCGATATTTTAATAAATATGCCCCAAGGTTAAGGGACTCCAAGTATGTCTAATGATGTTTTAGCAAACAATATTTCACTCACATTTAAAATTGAGTAAAGGACATATCCATTTCTTCAGGCTACAGAGCTTAATCAGTTAAAATTTATGGGGTTTTACCTTTGATGGGGAAAAGAAGAGGGAATTAAGCAGCACCTTGGGATAGCGGTCATGGGTTATTATACCAACATCCTCAAATATAAATCTACACAGTACTTCGCCTGAATTGATACACAACGAAATTGCTATATATTCATAAGATTCAATTCCATGTTCCTTCAGGTTAAAACAAGGCACACTTTCATGTGTTTGCATACAATTCCCACGGCTGCAGTTTCTACAGTACATTCATGCACGGCCTAAATCACTCCCGTGCATAAAGATCCATGGAAAGTAAGGGTGTTGGAGACAGATAATAAGATGCCTTCTTTCCTTTTGTTTTCAGAGAGCACACCCATTTACGCCTTCCAATACTACACTAAAAAACAATTTCACATTAACATTACAAAAACTACCTTTTTAATATAGCTAAAAGAACAAACACTATTGAAAATAGATTCTGATTAAATATTACATAGAAATTCTTCTCTAGAGAACTGTGGCAATGTAAGGGAAAATGTGTGTGTATAGAAGGTTGTTAAAAGAAAGGGAAAATCATCCTTCCAATGACTTATTTAGAAGCCATTGATTTCTTAATTTTCAATCTGCTGTTAAGTTTCAAAGAAAGTGTTCCAGTTCGGTGGGAAGGGAAAACACAACATTTATTCCCACCATTTTTTATTTTGTTTTGCTTATTTTTAACACTGGGATCTAAGCACAAGCCCAAGCTTGGCATGCAGCCCAGCTCTGGTCAGTACAAAGTCAGACTTTGTTCGGCCCTGCCCAAATTCTCGCAGTCACAGTTATAAGGGGCATCTTCGCTTTGCTAACATGTGGATAACCACGGCTGAAGAACAAAAACATATATACAACTGAGGAGATGTGTCAGGTGCTAGGACCAGTAGAGGAAAACAGGAGGCTGTGCTTTTTTTATCACCACCAGTTCAAAATAAAAGTAGGCAAGGCAAAGAAAGATATACCATAAGACACAGGATATGAACTCTGCCAGTGATCCAGAAAGTGCTGTCATTATCTCAACACAGCAGCAGGGAAGAACATTAAGACTTATAGCTGACATGGAACTAATCTGTAGCCTATTACTCTGAATGAAGCTGTAAATTTTGAGAAGCACTTGATCACTGTGGAAATGATGGATGCTAAAGCAGGGAACCAGACACCCTGCCCCCATAGACCCTGCACAAGGACATCTGTATGTATGAGCCAAGTTCTGCTCATATCTGCAAAACCAAAAAAATTATCATTACCACTAGATGTGCCTTTTTATATTTTTTTTTTAAATTTTAGTTCTGCAACAGTAACTCAGTAACTCACACATGCTGCTGCTTTTTATTTTATTTTTTGAAGTGGGTTCAAGCAAAAACTAACTCATCTGGAAATAAACTGAGTTCTTGAAACGCACCAGCTTCAGGCGATGCTGCTTCTGGATCCATGCTATGTGTGAACTCGGCAGTTTAGACTCGTGCCAGTCCCTAGGACTCACGGCATGACAGCCTAAACACCCAAGTGGCAGCGGTTCGTGCCCTCTGCTCCTGCCCAGCTGCCCAGCCACCAGCACAGACACGCACCAAGGGTCAATGAACTGAACTCCAGCTGCCCTGCTGGCCAGCACCCTGCAGCTGGATGTGACAAGCTCCTCTCACTGCAGGCTTTGCTCTGGAGAGTGACAACAACAAATTGATGCAACATGCTAGCAGCACTGAACACTTTTTCATCACCCATCCTTATCACCTCATGTTATCCACTGAGGATATTAATTTGTAGCAATTAATATTGTGTAAAAAGGTATGACTGGAAAGCAGATTAAGCACTCGAAAGTTTCTGGGCCTATATATATATAAAACTGCAAAGATAAACATCAATGTTAAATGGGTTTCCATTGTGAACCTGTGTAATTATAGATCAGTCTTTACTTAACAGATTTGCCTCTTGTGTATACATCAGCTCTCATCAAAGCCAGGAAGACCCTTACTAGACAATTTCACTAGCTCCCTAATTTAATGAATTTATTACTTTCACATAAGGTTCACAATCCATAGTAATATCTGGATTTTCTTCTGTTTAAAACGTTCTGTTACCTACTTTGACAATCCTCTGGATGGCAATGTCATTAAGCAATCCCTGCTTTTGTAACCTTATAATTAGGCAATGGATGCATTACACACATTTCAGGGTGAAGTAGAATGTTTCCTAAGTGAGCAGTAATATGGATTTTCCATTTATGCCCTGTATTAGACCAATTCTGTTGTCTACTGAATTTGTGATGCCATTCTGGGTCTCTAGACCCAATCTCTGGGTGACTTCACAGATCTGTGGCGACACATGATTCACAGACAACTTGGTTTAAAAAGAAAGAAACCGCATCTAAATCACGTGTTCTAAGGTTTCAGAGCTCTCCTGGACTCCAGTTCTGTGGTTTTTTTCTCTTCATCATGTCAGATTTATTTTTGAAGGGACTGGCAGAACTTGAGAACAAAAGAAAAGTTGTTAGTGGACAGCATCCCATGACTACTGGAAAAATAGGGCCTAGCACTGTTCAGAGAGGGGACATCTCTCCTTTGTTACCAAATTTGCTGGAAGATGAAGATAGCACTTCCCTCTTTCTGTTTTT
>VZRN01005202.1:1651972-1664790 GCA_013397935.1 Dasyornis broadbenti | reverse complement strand
TTTTTTTTTTTTTTTTTTTTTCCCAGCAAACAGTGCACTGAAATCAGTAATGTGTACACAGCCGCATGCTGGGATGAGAAGCTACTATTGATCATGACTGCAGTTAAGTAAGAAGCAAGCAAAAAATCCCTAAGGTTTTTGGGAAAACTTTGCTTTCCCAAAAGTCCATCCTGGAACATGTATTATATGAATGTTCTACTTGGAAATACACTTTTATATACCAAACTACTGGGGTTCTATCTGTATTAGAAGCACTGTATACTGCAGTTACCTCACTTGAGATTTTCATGTTTCTGTTCTGTTTCCTCTTCCAGATAGTAGCTTCTGTTTACAATTTTTCAAAAGGTGGAAAGCCAAACACGGTACTTCGCTGCTTGCTAGAGAAAGACTGTAAAAGGTCCTAGCTTTCATCTGCCTCAGGTCCATTACTTGCCAAGCTATGTGCAAGGAATTCTACTTCATCTGTTGTTGTTTATAAAACAACTTGGTGCAGATCTTTCACCGTCCCTCCAGTCCCTTACATGACTGTCTCAAGTAGTAGATTTACCTTTAATCAGACTGGTTATTACCCTTTTTATTGAAGTTGAACATTCATTTCTCTAGTAGGCTACATACAATGTATGTTTTGACTCGAGTTTGTAAACTCAATCGTTTTTTGAGGAGCATTTTCATTCTTAAAAAGTATCTAATCCATTACTCTTCCTCAAAACAGTGGAGCAGAAGAGCAAGACAACCTATTTCTGGCCTGGTCATGCAGCAGTGTTATAATTCTGCCTTAAAACCTTCCTTAAATTAATTCATATCCATTCTTATCCTTCATTAATAACTGTCTGGCTTTCCTAACATCCCATTAGAGGAGTACATGCATTTAATGTTACGTTAAAATATTCTGTTAAGATGACAACAAAAATCAACAGTACAAAACCTAAGACAAGTCTGGAACATTTCAGGAAAAAAAACCTGCAAGGTAACAAAAAGCTACCCTGAAACTATATATGAAATTAATCATTGTTTTTTTGCTGTACAAAATCTGATCCCACAAAGCACACAAACCTATTATTGAAGATATCCTAATGGTAGGCCTCAAAGTTTCCCCATCAACACTAGAATTTGAAAAAAATAAAATAGATAAAGATTGAGTGTGGCGAAGAAGAATTAAAAGGAAAAAGAAAACCTTTTTTTTTTGTTGAGACTTAAGAACTTCATAGATTTTTTCTTGAACCCTCATTAAAACATGACTTGATTTTCAGCTGCAATAACCCTTCAATTTTCCACCTGCAAATGCTTTCCCAGTATTGAAAGAACCTTTTACTTTCTGCTTCACCCCCCTGCAAGATTTCCTGCACAGCACTGATGAGTAGAGAACCATAACCTTACATTCTTCAAACATTTATAAAGATCTACTGCAACACTTTGATTGCCTGTGTTTGTCATTGTCAATGAAGAAATAAACAACTTGTGTTAGGAATGTTACCTTTGTCCAGTGTAGTTTTACAATCATTTATATTCTGTAGAAGAAATTACTTTTGAGATTGCTTCTTTTGCTTTATATTTTAGACATACAAAACTTGTACAGCAATTCTTTCTGCTCATTTTTCCATCATTCCCCCTTTTCCTCAGCTAAGATTTCAATACAATGGGCCTTTAAAAAGAAAAAAAATAAAAACTAAACCAAAAAACCCCCAAAAAACCAACAAACTTTCTTCAGCTCCAATAAAAAGGGTACTTGCAAATTGCTGCCAGAGGAGGCTGACCATTGTCCCCAGCACTGTAGCTCCTCTGCAGAACTTGCTCCCTGATGTTAAAGAAACCAAAGCAAGACACAGAGATGGTGCAGATGGGCTAAGGCTAAAAAGCTGACCCGTATGTGACCCCACCCCTTCTTACCCAGATCCATGCTTTTCGAGGCTTTCAGATTAATTGATTCAGACTGCTTGGCTGGTGTCAAAGATCTGAAGTTGATATGCTGATCTGCTAAATGCGCTGCTGAATTTATGATAGGGCTGTAGGGAGAAAAAAGAAGTTATGTAAAATATTAAGGTACCAGTTCAAACCACAAGTGAACTAATTAAAGAATGCACAAATATACATGTGTTTCTTCCTCCAGTTGCTTACAGCATGCATTTTTAAAATCAGATATTGATCTTCAACTTCGGTCTCTGAGACTTAACACCTTCAGTCACTTGGTTTTTCATCACAGATGAAAATATAAATGTAAACAATTAGTAATTTCTTTTCATTTTGCTAGTTCTATCTAACCACTGCATTTCCAAATACCAAGGTACAGAATGCTGGAGAAATACTGACAAATGTACCTGGATCAATTGTACTTCGTCTGCTAACATGAAACTATTTTATAGACTTGCACCACTTTGGCAGAGGCTGGAGGTCTTATGGAGCATGCTATGACTTAAAAGTTCCAGGGTATTGTGGTTTGGTTGCTTTGGTTTTTATTTTGGTCTTTTTTTTTTTTTTCATTCTTTTACTTCATGGAAAATTTCTAAACATTTCAAAATTGCACCGGAGTGAAACTCCAAGTAGCTTTCAGCTCAAAGTGCGACACCTCAATCTTACATGTCTCTTTTAGATTAGAAACAGAAATTATTATTTTTTAAGTACTCTTAAGAAAAAAAAAGCAGTTAGAAAAATAAAAATACTTATTTCCAAATTATTCAATCAAAAGGTTTAGTTTTACAGTGTCAAAATACTTTCCTAAGTGTTTTGTTGAAATGCAATTTCGGTGAAATCAGTGTGACTTGATACAGCAATTCAATTTCAAGAGAACTTAAGTTCTAAATGGAAGAACAATACAACACTGGAAAAGCCAGGGTGGGAGAAAGGGCCTGTAAATTCATCATCATTTTAATACATCATTAGCATTTAGGAGAATGTTTGTCTCCTAGCTTGTTGGAAAAATTAGGAACAGATTCTGACAAACAACTGCAGTTGAGAATGTAATGCGGAATTGCATTAATCCACGTAGACTTGTTTGTTTATCATGTCATACACACCTGCCTGAGAGACCAGAAATAACAAAATTATTCTAGTGTAATTACTCTGTGTTAGCAAAAAGAAAATAGTTATGGAAGTCTTGAAGAATTCAAGGTACCCATAATTAAATATATCTACTTTCTGATTCTATATGCAACCAATCATTTAAGGGCAGTTTCTGCTCACACCCATGCACAAAAGGCACACGGCTAAATGTTTAGCTGAAATGCATACTTTCTTAACATCACTGCAATAGATGCATGACTATCAAAACTGAATACACAGAAAATGAGAAAACAATGTTCAATGTTGCATTTCAGCATCCTCAGCAGGACTGGATGCATTCATCATCATCAGAATAGCTTGAAATGATGGCTTTGATTTGAATCGTGTGCTGCTTGAGATAGAGACAGTATGAGCCATCGTGAACTTCAACGTGTTTACACTTTTGTCTTCACTTCCAAACTTCCATATTTAGTGACGAAATTAAAGCTTATAGCTGCTATCAAGCACACCAGCCTTCGCAAAAGTATCTGAAGAATCTACCCAATACTTTTACAGCTGGTAAAGTGTTCATTAATTTTCCTCCTACATATTTCAATGTTCAGACTTACTGAAAATTCATTTTGTAACCTCAAGAATATCTTTGGGTGACATAAGAAGATCCAGTTTCTTACAAACTCTGTTTGGCTTGGACTTTTCAAACTTTAAGAGGCTTCACACTGCATTTGCACACTACACCAACGGTACAGTTTTAAATTAATTTTTTCTTTTAATTGGGATTATGCTTTGGGATTCTTTTTGTAACGCTGAATACATGTTGGGTATCAAATATCCTGGATAGCAGGCATACTGCAGCTTATGCACAACTGAAATGAACAACACACTAAATGCTAAAAGAACATTCACAGCTTATACTAAAAGATCTTCAAGGTGACTAAAGAGAGTGGTACCAATTTTTAAGAAAATAAAAGGTGATTTTATAATCAATTAGAACTATTACCACAACCACTACTGAGCAATTAGTGCTGTAATTATTAAGAAGAGCTGAAGTCCAACCTGTGATTATAATCCTCATTCAGCAGATCCTCACTGGGATGTGGCGGGAGAGGGGGAGGGGTTTCGTTTTCACCACGGCCACGATCAGAAACTGGAAATTCTGAAATAAAATTTAGAAAGGGGTTAAATAACCTGCAGAAACAACTACATTACACCAGTTCACTGACTGATGACTGGAAGGCCTCAAGCAATGCTGAAGTAAATTACAAATTATTCAAATCCCTAAACTAACTAAACTAGAATTAAAATCACACCAAGCAGAAAATACACCCCTTGGGATTTCCTGAAGAGCTGATTTTCAGATTTGCATATATATAATTAAAGGTAAATATAGGGAAACTTTGTACTTCTAGTGAAGTTCAGTGCAAGGCAAAATTACTTTACTCCATTTTAGAGGAGTGCTTTACTCCATTTTTAACTTCTCCACAGCTGCATCCAAACTGATTACAGGTTCATGCTTTCCTTCCCTTTGATGGGGTGCATTTATCACCTTTCACTTACAGAAGGGAACCACATTCTCAGCAAAGAGCTCAGAAGAAGAAAAATTTCTGTTATTCTACAGTGAGAGAACAAAGAGGCATTGCTTAATTACAGTCTTCACATTCCTACCATTACGGTAACTCCTTCTTTACCTTTACAAGCAGCATTCAGCTAACACTAGAAAATTACTTTTTACAAAGACAAATATGAACTACTCAAACATTCAGTGGTTTGCTAAGTGCCAACGCTTAAATACCTGCAATATTTAATAAGGCTGCTGTGCTCACTGAAGGCCAGTTCATTATTGTCGTGTAAATTCACTTCTCAACCCAAAGGTCTCATCTTAGAAAAAGTTCCTGCATTTTTCCATGTAGAATATGTCCTCGCCCCTCCAAGCACTCCAGCTACAACTCAAGAGTTAATGGTGTGCCTCATTTTTAAATAGTGTCTAAGGTTTCATTCTTCCTATCTGAAAAACGATGTAATATAATCCAGAAACATATTGAAAAGGTGGCAAGGGTTGTTGGACACAGGTAGAAACATTCCTACAAGGACCAGGGATTAGGATTCTTTAGTTTAGAGAAAGAAGAGATAAAAGCAGACACAAGAGCAGTCTATGAAATTGTAGAAGCTATGCACAAGGTGAAAAGGAAGCTCTCGCTGTCTCACACACAGCAACAAAACAACGACCAGTTTAACGAGCAAGTAGCACACCTAGGACAAACACAAAGTTGTGTTTTTCATGGAACTCATTGCCATGAGGCCGCTTTGGAAACAAAATCTAAAAAAAATGTTAAGAAATATACCACAAGTTGGACATGTATCAATGTTACAACGGTCCCGACAGAACCTCTGACTCAGGAAGTTCCTAACCCATGGACTATCCAAAGTAGGAAAGAAACGCCTGACTGAAAAAAATTAAAACACTAAAAAAATCCCTCTACACTTACCCTGTGGTTAGCCTTTTTGAGCAGACTCCTACAGCCATAGCAAGAGGCTGAGCATATCATGTAGTTATACTAACTTAGATCCACAGTAATTGGTACATCATTTCACCGAGGCCGTTTGATCATGGGTTACCACTGGTATTTTTCTTGCAGTAAAAAAGTGGTACTCACACAGGTACGTCAGACTTCCTTAGTGAATCGGAAATGATCACAAGGCACTACAGCTCCCAGCAAAATGGGAGCAGGAGCCAGAGAGTGAGAGAATTTAACCTAAGGGGCAGTCACTGGATCCATGTTCAAGACCTCAGGAAACGACCTTAACAGATCCAGATAAGTCTAAGCACAGAACAAAATATATCGAATTTTCAGATATTAAACAGACTAAGAGAGTAAAAAAGAGAAACTTAGGCAGACTAAAATTTGAGTCTGGCTATAAGATGCATGCAGCATTTACAAGGAGTTTCACTTCTTAATTTTCTATCTTGATACCACTAATGGATGAAAACAGAGGTGCTTGTACAACCATGAGGACTCAGTAATCTCTGGTAGTAGAGAGAGTTTGATTATTTTACTACTTAACTAGAGAGGTGACCGTATTTTCCCTATAACTGCTTATAATGTAGGGTTGTAAGAAATATATCAGAACCTCTAATGAAACATATTCCAGTAATCTTTCAACACCAGAAATGTAAAGCTGCTGGCACTGAAGTATCAATTCTCGAAGAGGTTGTACTAAAAAACATTGTGCAACAGCTTGGCAGAAAAAGAAGTGAGGACCTGAAGGCAGCAAGTATTATTCATGCAAAAATAGAACAAACACTGGCATTTCAGTATTGGAAGGCTACCTCCTCCCCCTTTATTTAAATATCCACAGGCAAGACAAAATTTAATGTTTTGGCTATAAGCACTTTCCCATAGACATTAGGGTTTTTTTGCTCATGTATAATAAAAAAGACTCTTAAAACAGACAGCAATATTAGCAGGCCAAGCTTCAGTGTATTTTTGCCGAGCTTTTATAAGAATTTTCTTGGTAGGAGCCATGAATGGTACTGGAAATAACTTATTAGAAAACATTAATTAAGACAGTGATGTTTTATGAAGCATAATATAACTCCTGCATGAAATTCTTACATTAGATCCTGTATTATGTTAAAAATCTCTTCTGTGTTTTATTATTCTTTGCAAAAATGTACCAACTGCACTCCTACATTCAAGATGTGGATCGCACACTGTGAACATCTATAAAGATCTGCTCCTGCCTGACACAAGACACTCACTAGGTCTGTGACTCATGGCCTTACACAGACACACAACCTAAAGCTCATAGCTGAGATCAAAGAGGGTTGTGCACAGGCAAAGTGTTTCACCCTTAACAGACAACTTGGAATATGGAGGACAAAACTTTGTGAGAAACAATGCAAAAAAAATTTCTTCCCAGTGATGGGAGGAAATAAGTGACAGGCTCATATGGAAAGCAGAATGAGCATTAGCTCAATAACAATTAATACTATGATCTCAAAATAAGAGAAATATTTCTGCAATGTGTGAGACTAGTGTAAGCCCAAAGTGTCTTTCACCGAAACAATTTCTTATCAGAGCTGTACCACAGCCCTCTGGCTGCCTGTGCAGTTCTCCATTAAGATCACTGAAATTTTACTCAAATGCCAAATCTTCAAGAGAAATCCCAATGCAATGATTCCCTGAGTAAGTGGTAGCAACATCTTCACATCTTCATCATGTCTTGTCCACTGACTCCAATTCCAGTTGCTTCCCAGGCCATGACTGTGAAGATCCAGCCATGCCAATCCCTCCCCGTACCAGCAGCACTCCAAAGCTTCCTTTCCACATCCAACACATTTTCTTATGAGGCTATCAATTTTTTTTTTTTTTGATAAAATGCCTTATCATAATTCTCTGATTAAAAATATGCCTATTTAAAATGATTTTATGATTGAGCTGCAAACTAGTCATCCTGATTTTTGGATTGCAGTTGTAGAACCCTCATCTGAAAGTACAACTCTTTCACATACCTTGTTTTGAATTTAAGTGAGAAGTTAGCAGTTGCCATTCATCTGTATCAATGGATACAGAGCATTTGCTTTTACGGTTTTTAAGGAAGCATTTAAAGGTATTTGCTGCTTTCCGATATTTCTTTGGAAATGACTAACTGTACCGAGCAGGCTATCTCCAAGGATGGACGCTTTTCTCCTGAGACTACAGAATGAGCGTAAATTCCATACAAGAGAAACAAAAAGTAGATCTAAACAAAAGGATCTGATCTTTGAATATTTACAATGCTTCAGACGATACCTAATTCTTTGCCTGGAGTTGCACTGTCAAAATATTGAAGTCAACACAAATAGTTTACCCCTAAATTCTGTGGGAGTTTCTCTTGAGTTTTACAGATAAGGGCTGTAAAACTCAAGAGAAACTTTGATTTTGATTAAAAGTACCCCACACATTCATCACAGCAGCCTACGAAACCACTTTCTGCAGGCTACCCTGATTCCACAGTCGTCTAGGAAAGTGGGAAAAACCATGCATAATTCAACTACATCAAAGAAAATCTTTTTTTCCTACTGAAAAGTATTTAAGTATGTGCTTGGCTTGAAGAGCGAGAGCACACTTAAAAGGATAGGGGTCAATCTCAAATACTTAAACTTTTGAAATAACTAGTACCTTGCTGAGTCAGGAGCATATTGGACAGACAGTACAGTACGCCATCAGAAATTTAAAAAGACAGGAGAAGAAGTGGCCTTAAATGCTCTTACTGGTATGCTTCCATATGCTCGCACATCTAGGTTTACTTTGCACAATTTACACAATTACCTAATTCCTTTTAATGAGTTCATTAATATAATTCCAATTTGTAAATTAAGGGAATGTTTCTAACCTTTGAACAAATTTCACCTTAAAATCTAAAATAAGCAAGTGTACTTTTTGAACATCATGCTTTAGTATAAATTAATTAAGCTTATAATAACCTAGGACATAATCTTAAAATTAAATGCAAAAATCAATGCACTCATTAAAGATATATAGAAAATAAACATTTTGACAACATATATTTTGCACTCATCATTTGTTTTTTATCCAGCCTTACGTGTTGGGGCAGCGAGCTAGAAACTGTTACTTAAACTGGAATTTGTGCCAGGAATCTCATTCACAACTTCTGAGTCAGCTCTCCCACCCTCGCTGGATCTTCAAGCCTCAAAGTAACACAGTGTGCACTTACTCTAATTAACTGCCTTTCGTGGCTGTGGATTTCAGAAAACAAAACCACAAAGCATTCTCTCTCAGCACAGAGACATCTAGAGACTGACTACCTTTTATTCCTTCCTGAGGACTGCACGTTACAAATTGCAGAAGAACGGTGTCATTGCGTCGGGAAGCAGCTGCGAAGTTATGGCTCCCGTCAAAGGCTGATTTTTGAAAGACTCCCTGGTCTGAGCGTTCCTAAGGGAAAAACAGAACCACATGTTGTAACACAGAATTTACATATTCAACAATGAGAAGAGCATCCCTCACTGCAGACAGTGCATGGACACAGTGTGATATCATGTGTTCACTGTGTATTGCCTCCTCTCAAACGAGAAACTGGAGAGATCTCTTCAAAATCGCTGTCTGGTTTTGCTGACCACGAAATAAGAGCCATATCCAAGCAATAACAACCATTAAGAATGATGCACGAAAATGAAGACTTTTTTTTTTTTTATGACCCACAACTGGCTTAATTCAAATTCTCCATCTGGGAGGGCAGCTTGTGACATTGTCAACACAAGAACACGGGCAATGCCAATGGTATTTTTCTGCCAGCCAGCTGGTTCCCTTCTCCCTGAGACTGAGTGCATATGTTCTGATGATCACACACGAGAACAGTTTTGCAAGTAAGGAGTTACACCAAACTCCCAAACGCAGGTCTTCTGGCTAGCAGCTAAACAAACTCCTGTCACACCTCCAGTCAGCTTTTCTTTTGAGGCATTTCCTACCCCCCCATACATGCCATAGCATCTAATTTATTCTCCTGAGCAGTTGCTCAAAGGAAAAAAAAAGTTGGGGGGAAAAAAAAAATAAAAAAAATCACAGTTTCTAAAACTGGGACAGACCCAGAAAGACATTTCTGTACTCATTATTCATGGAAAACCAAAAACCCACACAGGGAATATTATGGCTAGTTTTCAAAGCAACCTTTATATTTTCTGTGATTTTATATCTTTTTTTTTTTGAAGCAGGCTCCAACTGCCTTCTATTTTTAAACTGCATGTTCGTTATGTCAGCAAATGTTATACTAAATATATATTTTTAAATTTCATAGTCACGTCTACGGAAGAAATGCATGCATTCAGCCCATGTAATTTATTTTTAAAACGATGCGAGAGGTTTAATGTATTGGCAAGTGATTGCCTGCAAACCAAGACATAAGGAAGGACAGCATGTTACATCACCTTGCAACCTGTCTTTCAAGCTTAATAATAAAAATAAAATAATGTAACTTAATAGAAATGAAATCGTAATAAGATAATGATAGAGTAAAAACCATGAAAATAAGCATAAAAACATGGGAAAAAAATGCACCTCAAAACACAAATCAATGCTGGGATGCTCTCGGTGACAATATGGCTACAAATGCAGGCTTAGAGGACAGGCAGCACATACTACATTCTCTTCTCCTCAGCGCAGCATCAGTCATTTGAAAAGGCTACTTTCAACATCCATACAGAAACACACACACCCCACAGGCACTGACAATTGTGTTTCCTCCTGCAACTGGAATTTTTAGCTTACATAAGCTTCCTTAGATTGTAAAGTCCACATTTACTACTTTTCAAACTATCCATTGCAGACACAGTGGGATAAGGAGCCTTAAATTAACAGCAACAACAAATCTGCTTTTCCAGCTCTTTGATAAATGACACAATCAATATCCCAACAACTGATCGGTAACCAACCTAATTCAAGCATTCAGCTTATAAAACATAGCTGTCATGGAAGACCTCCATTAGTGTCCTGCCCAATAAAAACAATAATGCATTTCTAAACATATTCTCCTTCTGCCAAGCTGAGATGCAGTGCTTGTGTAGCTGTTTTGGGGAAAGGAAAGAATGGGCAACAACCCATTTCTGCTATGGTCTCCAGACTCAAATGGAATTACAATTGAACGCAAAGACTACCCTATAAAAATTAATTCCTGTCTAAAATGAATTTGATTCAATCAAGACCTCATTATGCATTCTTCATAGGGCATGAGTCAAGACTATTTACCTCCTTCATACATCTGGATAATATTCAAAACTATACACTTAACTATAAAAAGCATACTTCTACTAGGTCAATCTGATGTTCGACTGTAAGGTTTTTTTTAAAAGAAATGGTTTTAGTTAAATAAAGCTCACAGGATTGAACTTTCTTTGAAGGTGAGCTATCTTTCTTATATCCCAAAAGTGCACAATAAATATAACATATACTTCATATTTCTTCCTTACAGCAGGATGCTGTCACATATAAAAGGAAAGCAAAAATCTGTTTTCCTCTAACATATTCCAGAATTGCTGATGGATACTTTTCATACTTTCCTGGCACAATTGACATCATGAGGCTTTTCCAAAGTGTCCTCCCAACAAAGTTAGAGCATAATGTTTGGGAAGTAATATATTTCTAAATCCATTTCTCGACCAATAAATGATGGTAGTAAATTAAATAGGAAATTATCAGAAAAATATTTAAGAGTTAATTAAATTAGAAGACACCTGCATCCTCTTCCTCCCTCTGGTATTTTATGCAAATACACCCACAAACATGACTGTTTGTAACACTTTAAAATGTTCCAGTGATGCTTATTAAATAAGAAGCTTGAAATAAAATCTTGGAATTCTATAATGAGATTTATTACAACCTTTTACACCTCAAATCCACTTGTATGTACTTTTATTTTAAAGAGCTCTACAGATGTTTAAAAACTTTTAAAATATTTACTCAAGGTTTGAAATTAAAACCAGGCTGAGTAGAAAAGGCAGCCAGTACACATGTATATTGTCTATGTACAGATGAGAAAAGAGTGTGCATATGTGTGTGCATGCATGAATGAAAGAGGGAGCAAGGGAGATCGTAAAATCAATTTTTTTCAAAGTAAGAGATGACTGGCAAACATCAATTCATATGATGTCTAGAAAACATAATAGTTAAAAATGTATTTCTGTTCTTATTTTGTTACCTCGCTTAAGTAAATTTTATGTTAATCAACTCAAACTCATCCTGAAGGGATCTTCATCTGACCAGGAAAAGTAAATATATTAATTCCTTGAAGGCCAAAAAGAGGGGGAAAAAAAAAAAAGGTAAGACAAATCCAGAAAAACACACTAAAAAAAAAATTAAGTACTAATGAAACAGAAAAACCAAGAGTGAAGTAAAATCCAAGTCACACTAAGATACTAAGGTCTCTGATTATAACAACGAATGAAATCAGAATAATTTAAATTGCCTGTATCCCAGCATGTGCCTTGAGGAAGTAGCAGATAGTCAAAACTATTAATCCTAAATCAACCATTTTTGGAATCACATTTGCTTTTGTTCTAATGTTTGTCAAACCAAAATAAGAGGTAATTTTTAGCCTGGTCTCCACAAAAATAGCGAGACCAGGAGATATCAACCAGAAGCATTGTGTGAGTCCTGTCTCCAGGAGAGAATTCATTCTGCCAGGAGCAGCTCTCTGTGACCGAGGCTTTGGCCATCATCTCTTACATGCAAAACCACTGGGACTGGACAGACATTCCTCTCATAAAGGCATGTGCTGCCTCACCTCTGCCTGCACCTCCAGCCTGCGGAGAACGACCAGCTGGATCCTGCCCCGGATGTTGCCCTCCATGGACATGGAGCGCCTCAGTGTCTCCATGGCCTCGTGGTTTGACTTGCCCAGAAGCGACTCCCCGTTCACTGCCACCAGCTGATCATTTACTCGCAAACGACCGTCCTGCAAGCAAAGCATGAAAACAACTTAAAAAAAAGAAATAAAATCAAGAGTTATTAAGCAGAGGTGCTACACATGGGAGAGCAAGATGCAGACAATCAGACATTGCTCCTATAACTCAATAAAAAAGAGACTGGACAGTGCCAATAATAACTTTGTGTCCACTAATTGGCAAATTTTTCCCTCTATTTACTACATTTTGGAAAGAGTTCATAGTGCAAATACAAACACAGAAGTGCATGCACAGACTGCTGTTTTTCTTGCTGTTGCAGTTTAATTTACATCAATTAAAAAAATCCCAAACCCAAACATGCAAAATAAAAATAATACAAATGACAAAAAAATCCAAACTCACCCTTCCCTCTCTCCCCCCACCC
>VZRN01005202.1:1606892-1651960 GCA_013397935.1 Dasyornis broadbenti | reverse complement strand
CCAAAAAAAAAAAAAAAAGGGAAAAGAAGCTTTTTGGTGGTTAAAAGGGTCCACACCATAACTATTAGTATCCACACTGCAACCACAAAGGAGTACTACAACCTATTTTCCATGCATTATTATCTGCTATTAAGATCTGAAAAATTGCTATTAAAATCTGGTAAGAAAGAACTCCAAAAATTTTGTCTTACATTCTTACTAGTGTCTGCCTTGTCACAATTCCCATGCCATCCCAGAGGCCAGCGTCCTCAGTACAGAATGGTCACTAAGACTTAAGCACCCTTACTAATTAATGCCGTCCCCATATTACAACATCCAAAACTGCTGCCAATAACAAAATTAGGGTTGAGCCACATCAAGTAACCCATGCCTTGAAGAAGTAATTCAGCTTCATTTGTCAAGGTTAACTGACATTTGTGGGTGTAATAAAATTGTGGACACTGCTATTTTGTGATGTAGGAGTCCTATTGCTGTTGTCATAATGATCTGAGATTTATTTCTTTTCATAGAAGAATGTGCCATGGACTCTCCTCTCTCTCTAACAAGAAAATAAGGTCTGTTTAATTGAGACACAGGAATTTCTTTTAAAGCCTATCAAGTTCACAATCATCAGGCTGGCATCAGACCTCAAACAAGGAGGAGAAAGAGTAAGAAACTGAAGACGTCTGATATAAGGCAGTGAAGAAATAATAACAGAAAGATCTTGCACAGAAACACAGTGCTTGGTTAAAATGAGTCTGATTCATCCACAGGCTCATCACAAACTCTTCATAAGGCACTCATCCAAACTGTTTACATATTTCATGCATCTGAGCAATACAAAATATATGTACTATCCGATTTCCATTGTTTTCTGTAACTAAGATGTTCAATTAACTATTCTGCTATTGCTGCCAAGTCTAAGTCATTTTTGAGTGAGTTACAGTAGCTGCGACACACCCAGCTTTATTAAGTGTTATTTTTGATGGAACTGGGTATCATCATTCCCAGAGCAGAGCACAGATAACCACAAAGCTGAAGAAAAAACAGCATATAGCAGAATCCAAAATAAACTGGGATGGACAAGAATATGGAAAGAAATAATTAGGAGATGAGTCACTCAGTGAAGGAAAACGAAGAGAAATAAAACTTTTCTTGGGAGGGTGTGGGAATAGAGGATAGAAAACAGAGATGCCATTTGGAAGAGATACTGAAACCTCTCCCACCTCTCTGCTGAATATTTTATGCCAACTTAGATGTTCACACAGCCAAAGTAAGTTAACTCCACCCTTTCTCTACATACAAATGATGCCATCACAAGGGCTAAAGTTTAGGGAGACAAGAGTTAACACTGCTGAACTGAAAATTTTATTATTTGCATGTGTTGCAATTCCTTTGTGTTCCATCAAAATTTGCTGAAATGAATGGAGCTATTCAGAGCAACAGGAGTTTGAGGGAAAAATATTTTAATTTTTGTGAGTTTCTGTAAGACTTTGAGAATTTTACAAGTCCTCATGTCCTCCCGCTATGGTCCCACATTTTCTTGGATTACTGTTTTTCCTTTCTGGACAAAAACCATCATGTATAAATATCTGTTCAAGTTTCTTTCTAAAGTATATACAAATACAATGCCAAATGCATTTTGTCACGACTACATCTGTTAAGTATGCAATTGTCCTGAACACAGCACGCATTTTTAAATGAATCACTGAGCCTCAGAAAGCTCTGTATTGGCCCGATTTTTAATTTTGCTCGTAATATTTTCGTATGAGACTTTATATTTATTTATATTTTAGTAACATTAGCTCTTAAACGGCTTCTTTTGATGCATCTTCCCTTCTTCCCACTCAGTTATGTGCAACACTTAAATGCAAAATGCAACTTGAATTCGACACGTCAACTGTGATCGAAGAGAAAAGATGTGACTCATTCAAAAATGTTGATCAACCACACTTGCTAAGTCACCTGTACAAGACAGGCTGGAAGACAGCTGAGCGCTGTTCTCACGTGACAGGTAGAAGTTACTTCACACGAAAACCTTTTGCCTTTTAAGAGACCAGGGAAAAAAAAAAAAAAATCCCAACGTCTAAACAGTTTCCAAACACAGATTTTCACATCCCTTGTGTTATGGCCTGGTTTGGAAGCCTGAACTGCAAGAAAATCTGCTTGGCTCAAAACAAGCTAAATGTTGTTTTAACACGTTTCTTCTTTCATCTCTGAGAGGTAGGTTTCTTTGTGGCTTTTGAGCAGAAAAACAACATTTGGCATTTCAGCAGAACAGTTTTCAAATGCCATCTCTGGAGCTGCGAGTGAGCTATTCTAATAGAGGGTGATGTTATTCTTCCTTCCCTCGCTTATTCAAAAAATGCTGGGTTTTTTATGGAGACTCACAGCAAGGGGCAGAATCTACCACCACATGGCTGCCATATTCTTCACAGTCATTCACAAGACTCCCACATTTTACAGCAGAGGAGGAAGATATAATGCCATGATCTTCAAGGACTTATGTTTTCAATCAAGGCACAATAAGCTACTTCACTTATCACACCAGTGACATTTCTGTCAGAAATCCCCTGATGGCATTTACTGGAATTGTCCAGTTTCCCCATCCATTGCACACAACGAGCAATGTTTACTCCAACAGCACTCAGAAGGACCAAGGACTTTCAAACTACACCATGTTTGAGCTGAACAAATACACACATAGAAAATATTCCATTATTTCCTGTAATGACTCTGTTTCATGTCAGCTGCAGTGGACTGCAGGTACCTGATCCTCAGGAATACATCGTCAGTGAAAAGTCAAGGTGTCTCGAGGTGAAAAAGGCTGAAATCCCCGAAATTATGGGGGAACGACAACGCATTTATACTCAGTCACATGTTAGTTTTCTTCATGTGAAAGGCTCTGCATAATGACAACTATCAAGTATTCCAATAACTTCTTTATCTTAAGAATGTTAAAACATCGATACCTCAAAAATTACAAACGAGGTTAAGAGGGGACATAATGGTTCAAGAAGCAAAAGCAACTGGTTTTGATCCTGAGGGATACAGTGTTGGAATACAAACTTGGAACTTTAAAGGCATTTTTATTTTGTTTGATTCTGTAGGCAGAGCAGTAAATAGGACTGAGGCTTACTGTAGCACGTATGATGCTACATGCATTGACAATTTTTAAAACCTTTGACTAGGAGAAAAATAATAGTAAAAGATAGAACTAAAGACTTAAATTTTTCATTATGTTTTTTTTAAAAAATCCCTTACTGCACTTTGTAATGCCACTAACACATTAGTGCTAGATTAATGTGTTAATGTATAAAAGACTTGAAAATTTCAGCCTCTCTTCAGACCTTGGTTCGAGCCAGTAATGAGTAACAACTACCAAACAAGATGGTCTGCACCTCACAGTTAACTCTTCATTCTAAAAAACACATGGGCAAAAGAAATTTAATGTATCAAAACTTTTATACAGAATTAGAAGGATTGAGCATTTACTTTATCAGTGAAACAACAGTGCTGAAATTCTGTGTATTACATGTCTTCTTCTGAGGACAAGCAGTCACTGTATAGACAAGGGGATAAAGTTCCCACTCATATTAGCATGAGACACCAAAATCGAAAAAATTTCAAATTCTAAATGAGGAAGTGAGAAATAGTGAGAGAATTCTCATGTCAGTGAGCATTACAATTTCCTCCTGTGACAGTTTCCCAAGAAAACACTGTACACTGAAAAGCAAATGCACATGTCTTAATCCATAATAATCCATTTCAGAGAGTAACAATGAAGAGCATGGGAAAACGCTCTGGACAACTACCAGCTGGAAAGAAAAGATTTTAATTTCAAAACTTGCTCCAAGAAGAGATTTAAAATAAGGACAATAGGACATCTTTAAATATTTATGCACAAATATATGCACACTTTTTAACTCGATACAAGAAATTTTATTAATTGTTAATACCCACTGATTAGGCTGTGTTCTACATAAAGGTCATTAGACAGAAGAAAGACAGCTGTTCTCCATGCATTACACATCAGTAGACTGTGAGCCTTAACACATTGCCAAAATGACTGCAGTCTGTGAGCACTTGCACACAACACATAGGACACAGCTCTGGATGAAGCCAGAGCCTCAGCTACTGTCTCAAGTGCTCTGGAGCCTGCATTCAGGTCCATTACCACACCACAGGACTAACTGGTGAACGGGTTACAATGAGGTCACAGGACCACAGGCTATCTATCACAAGACAAAATAATCTTCCACTCATGGTGACTAACTCTGCCTGTCCACGTAGGGGTGAGCACAGAAGTCCTGCTTTAGTGGCCTGCAGACATCTCAAGCCAAAATGAACTGCTCGGGGGTGAGCCACTGTGGGGGAACAGAGAGCAGCAAACATGTAGAGCTAGAAAAGGGGTCTGGGATGTGATGAGTCAGGCAGCCAGCCCACTGATACTGACAGAGCATGGCCCCACAGCTTGGTTACCAGGAATAAACCATGGCAATTTACCTGGAATAAACCAGGAATTTATCCATGGCAATACATTGTCACTGCAACTGGTGTGGACAATTACTCAGGGACACAGAGCTGGGTAAACAGAGGGCAGCCTCATTTCCACAGTAAAATGAGTCGTACTCTGCAGCAGACATGCACATAAATTGAGTTTATCCAGCCCTAATTTGGCCAAACGTGTGTTAACTCAGTTCTGCTGTACACCAAGCAGATGAAGATCCAAGCTTTGAAATGACTGTGAGACTAGCACAGGTAAATAATAGAAGCAGGGAACTATTAAACATTCTCATGGAAGCTACAACCTTGATTATTGCTATTTACTAGCTGCTGTAAATAGATGATCATTAAAGTTTTAATGTCGTGAATTGTCTTACTCAGCAGGCTGATGTCAGTAGAGCAATTTACGTAACGCTGAATTAAAAGGTATTTTTACAGAAAAGAGAACTGCAAGGAGTTGCTGAGATAAAAGACAAAAATTATTTTATGGTTCTACAAGTGTTAAACCTACTAGCCCTGAAAGATTAAGTAATTTTTTTTCAACTCAAAGAAGTCACCTTTTCCAAGTTTTATTTGGAGGAAAAAATGCAGTCAACAGATTTTCTGAAGATTAGAAAATAATTTAAATATATTTTTATCATAAAAAATACAACAGTCTTTGTACACTGCTTAGAGGGAACAGAACAACTCATAATACTGTCATTTACCAATTTAATATTACCAATTCAATCCACCTCAGGAACAACTGATAACTTCTGCACAACTGATGTCAAGCTCAGCTAAGACACATTTTTAGTACAGTGATAAAAAAGTATCTTGAATGAAAAAGAAGAAAATTATGAGAATTTTCTATTTACAGGAACAGTGTAGATATCAGCTTCTTTGTCACTGAGCCTATCAAACTTCTCCCTTTCTGTAGGCTGTGGGGAAAGGCAGCCTCCACTCATACCTACCCATCTCTATCCTTCCTCCCCCTCCCCATTTCCTGCAGCATCCAAATGTTCCCTAAGGTTTGCACCAATTCACTTCCATTTTGGCAAACCCTACCACACACAGTCCCAGAAACCATGGGACAAAATGTTAGATCTGCAGTTCACCCAAAGGAATGAGCAACAGAACATTCGTTCCTAGAATGCTTCTGAGGTGAGATTCAGCACTCCAGTGTTCTAACAGACAGAACTCAAACACATTCATCTCCTGATGTGCTCCTTCCATACCTTAAAAGCAGCACCTCCGTGAATAACAGATTTGATGAAAATCCCAAGATCAGCTCCTGTCTCCCGAGATTTGTTGCCTTTCAAGCTCACACCAAGACCAGCAGAGCCAGAATCATTCAGAGGAATCTCAAAGGTCAGCTGCTCTGTGGTTTCTGGAGAAAAAATACTGCAGTTTGGCTCTCCTTTCTGTTGGAGAAAACAAGGATGAAAATAGGGGTGAAAAGTTGGCATGAGTTGTATCCACAGATTTGTATGACAAGAAATAGTCCTCTTTTCCAGAAAGTAGCTTGAAGAAACAGCCTTATAATCAACAGTGCATTTAGCTGACATTTTGTCAAAGATCTGGCTTAAAATGTTATTTTTAATGATACCTGGGAATATGCTTAAATAGAAGGTAAAATAGCTTAGTTCCACATGATATAAAACTGATGTTGCAGCAGAATGTAGAAAAGACATTTATACACAGCTGCATTAAAAATGTAAGCCATAAAACTCTCAACATCTTTACATGCAGTTCACAAACTATAGTGATAGTTGTACTGTTAAATCCCATTCCCCTTTGAAAATTGAGTTTCATCCTTAAAAAATTATCCTTCCCTTAAACCTGTCTGCACAGGAAAGCTGGTGTAACAAAAGCAAAGGTGAGAATTGAAAGCAGAGTAACTTATTCTGCACTAACTCCATTGGTACATACTTTTATTCCATAGAGGTTTGATTGTTCCTTTTTTCTTTCTGGTATAGGTTAATCCCAAGATTTTCTCTAGATTAGAGTGCTGTTTACAAGACTGCCAAGTCAAGCATCCACAGAAATGGAAGATCAAGAAAGAACTTTCTTTTACCGTACATTTTATCTGCAGTGCTGTAGGGCTGTCAGTTGCTGGGCAGGGGGGAAGGGGGTGTAGTTGGTTGTCTTTTTTAAAGCAGGTTAGAATCATAAAATTAAGCAAAATTAAATTTTTTCCTGAAATATTTATCTTGGCACACCTCAAAAATAAAATGAGGACAAGGAGACCTATGGAATAAAGTGTTCATAGAAGGTGTTAGTGGAAAAGACTTCGTGCATTTGATAAATATTTGATTTTATTCCACTTTTCCTTCTCCACGTAACTCTAAGACAATTAATTAGCTTTTATTTCTTGTCATTTGGACATTTTCTATCCCTTGAAACAGTCATATTAAAAAATTAATAGGAAATAAACTACGAAATGGAAGCACACAGACAATTACAAGTTGCAAGATGACTGGCTGCCGCCTTCAAGGGTGTCAAAATCTTACATTTAATTATCAAATAGAGGCCACATGCAAGGAGGAGCGCAGTGGCTGGGCCAGTCCTCTTGGCTAATGAGGGATCACTTGCAGGCCCTCAGCTGCAGTGCACACAGTATCAATGCAATTGTCAGCAAAGGTGCAGCACTACAGATGTTTCCTCAGCAGGCAGAGCACACCTGTGCACTCAGATATCACCAAACTGTCTGATCAACAAAAGTGTGACCCCAGAACTAAGTGCAGAAATTGAAATCCTGAAGAAACAGTAGCAATAAGTATACTTTCATTTATTTCAGATGTCCTTTCACTCATCAGAAGCAACCACTGGCTAGAGAGGAATCACAGCCAGGAAACTAGGACTATCAATCTCAATCCCAATATGCACTAGGTTTAAATTTTTCCTGGAATGTAACTACATGATATTAAAGTCAGTACAATTTGCCTAACTGCCAAATATAAAAATGACATGGCATGAACATTGACACTTGTCTTGATACCAGCATTCATCTCCAGTACTTGCATTACTTGTTTGTGCTTCTGTTTTTGTTCACCAGAATCACAGAAATCTCAGTTACGCATCTGTCACTTTTACTTTTTAGCTTTGGATGTAGACATCCTGAACATAACCCCCAAAACCCATTAATTTGTAACAACTGTGAACAATACAGAATGATAACTTGTAAACACTCCTCCTCTGACTTCAGAAGAACCAGCGTAAAGAAAAAAACCACACTGCTACTGGCCTCCTAACATAACCATTTTGTGTTTAACTTTCTCAAGGTTTTAAAGAAAAGATTTTCTGCCCAGTCTTAAGGTTTTTCAATTTGCACATATTCTCATCAGATAATTCAGAACTCTTACATCAGAACCCTACTCAATCGGCACATCCTGTAAAGATCTGGACAGAAGAAATTCTTCTCAGGGTTCAAGACGTGATGACTCCTGCCTTTAGGACAGGACCTGGCATTACTTTCCTGGTCCCCTAGGAAAGGGGTTCCTGTGTGCTTCTGCTATTCTTTCACTTTAATCCATGCCATCTGCACCAGACTGGCCCCTTCTCTGTGTCAATACTGTGGTTTTGTCTTTCCCCAAAGCATGAGAAAAGCAGTGAGGGGGCTGTGACCACAGGACATAAAAGCTCCCGGTGCTCGTGCCTGTCTTAACCAGAGCACTCACGAATAGCTTTGTAGTGCTACCTCCGTACAAACCTGGGCTTCACAGAAAGCTGAATTTGGTCACCCAACAGATTTGTTCAATGTTCTGTATTCCCCAGCTTCCTTTAACATAATCATGCTGTGCGTTAGCCCTTGCTAAGTAACCTACCACATCACTATGCATGCCTGGATGCGTTCAGCAGGACACCAGACAAATATAGCAAATTTTTGTCAGTATTTAATTTCCTATGTTTTCCTTAGTACCTAGTTTGGAATCTGTAACATTTGTCTACATCTTCCTTGCTACAATTCTCTAACAAACAGATAACTTAAGCATATAAAAACTTGAGTAAATTTAATTTAAGATGCTTTTACCTATTACTGGATAACTCTAATATTTTTTTTAATCCTTCACCAGTTTCTTGTTCAACATAGTCCAATCATCCTAAACACCTCTTCTTTTAATTATTTGTATTGAGCTTAACCCAAAAATCCAGCAAAAACTGATTTAAAAATAACGTTTAAATTTGTCTAACAGTACTATCAATTTTTTTTTTTTTACCCATGATGGAGGCTAAATGTCAATTCAAAGATTTCACAGGGACGAAAAGAGGAAAGGAGATGCATATATACAGGTCAGTGATAAATTCACTGTCAGGCAAATAAGCTCTGTCCTTGCTTCCTTAACATTTTCCTCTGCTACTCATTATATGGCATCTGACAGTAAATGCCTGGTAGTCAGACTTCAAGACTATTTGGTGCAAATACAAGATCGCAAATTTATTTGTGGAAGTATGTGAGAAGCAAAAGAAAGGAAGAAAACCAGAGGAGAAAAAAGGGATGAACAAAACCTAGAAGCTTGATTTCATGCTATACTTGCTGAATGTTTTCAAGTTATTATCCTGACCATAATGCTCTTCCCAAGCAACACCTTTTCACTGATGATAAAAAGTGCTCCAGCCATCCTTAAGTTAACAGCTCATCAATTAACTGCTTCATTTGGGCAACTAATTTAATGAATGATGGCCCCTGTTCCTAGAATATGCAGGTATGAATATTAAATGCTGATAGTGACTCACAGAGCTGGATTCCTACTGCTTCTATTTCCCTGACTTTGCTAAATCATTATCCCAAGACATCAATACTTTACAATATAGCAACCACCATCAGCTGAATTATGGTCTGGTAGAGGAAACCCTCTCCAATGCACTAAACCTTGAATTCTATTAGAAACACTTCTTACCTCAAGATCATCCTAGAACCTGAACTCACTCAAACACAGAATGAATGAAACGAGCTGCAACACAAATATGTTTCTAGCCTGGAAAAAAACTTACAGCTTTATGCTATAAATTACCCAGTCAACAGCCACATCATGTATTTTCCCTAATAAACGTATCATACCCCAGCAGGAGTTAACTGATAGTACATCACTGATGAAATTCCCTACTGCAGACATAGGAAAGTAACTCAATTGCAGTAGGACAAACAAGAAATCTTCACATAAATTGAAGTCCAGATAGCCAAGTGGTGATCCCTCAGGATTGTTAGAGCTTTGAGATGGCCTGGCCTATACTTTTCACACAGTCCCAGAGCAGGTAAGGTTGGAAGGGACCACAGTGGGTCAGCTGGTCTAAACCCCTGCTCAAGCAGGGTCGTCCTGGAGCACATGGCACAGGATTGTGTCCAGGTGGTTCCTGAATATCTCCAGTGAGGGAGACTCCACAACCTTGAGCTCCTTCAGCCTGTCCTCATAATAGAGATGCTCCAGCTCCTTAATCATCTTTGTTGCCATCCTCTGGACTCGCTCCAGGAGCTCCATGTCTCTCTTGTGCTGAGGAGCCCAGAATTGGACACAGCACTCCAGATGTGCCTCACCAGGGCTGAGCAGAGGGGCAGGATCACCTCCCTCGACTGCTGCCGATGCTCTTCCTGCTGCACCCCAGGATCCCATTGGCCTTCTTGGCCACAGGGGCACATGGATGGCTCATGGAGAGTTGCCCTCCACCAGGATCCCCAGGTCTTTCTCTGCAGAGCTGTTCCAGCAGGTTGGTTGCCAGTCTGTGCTGGTGTATGGGGTTGTCCCTCCCCAGGCATGGGACCCTGCATTTGCATTTGCTGAATTTCAAAAGACTCCTCCCTGTCCATGTCTCCAACCTGTCAGGGTCCTTTCTGAAGGACTGCACAGCACTCAGGGGGATCAGCTACTCCTCCCAGGGAACCTGCTGAGGAGGCATCTCCCCTTCATCCAAGTCACTGCTGAATAAAGGGCGCAGTATTGAACCCTGGGGGACTCCAAGGCCTCCAATGAGCCCCTGTGCCACTGTTCAGCCAGTTCTTAACCCAGCTCGCTG
Source organism: Dasyornis broadbenti (assembly GCA_013397935.1). Taxonomy (NCBI): domain Eukaryota; kingdom Metazoa; phylum Chordata; class Aves; order Passeriformes; family Dasyornithidae; genus Dasyornis; species Dasyornis broadbenti. The sequence goes on along the minus strand of VZRN01005202.1, from coordinate 1,641,484 downwards.
TTCACTCATCCAGTTCACACTTCCTGAGTTGGCCTACAAGAATGTTGTTACAAACAGTGTTGAAAGCCTTGCTGAAGTCAAGGTAGACAACGTCCCTCATCCATCCAGGTATTTGTTTCATTGAAAGGCAACCAGGGTAGTCAGGCATGATTTACCATTAGCGAAGCTACGCTCATTACTCCGATTGCTTTCTTGTCATCTGTGTGGACAGAGTTCCTTGAGTTCCCCCTTCTTGTCCTTTTTGAAGACTAGGGTGATGTTTTGCTTTCTTCCAGTCCTCAGGCACCTCTCCTGATCGCCAGATCTTCCAAAGATGATTGTGAATGGCCTTGGCAGTTCTCTCAGCACTCGCGGATGCATCCCATCAGGGCCTGTGGACTTGCGGATGTCAGATTTGCCTAGGTGTTCTCTAACTCAATCCTCCTTGACCAAGGGAAATTCTTCTTTCCAACCTTCCTTTACCCTTGTCTCCCAGGTCAGAGGTTCCTGAGGGCTGGCCTTGTCAGTGAAAAGCAGTGCAAAAAAGGTGTTTGGTAACTCTGCCTTCCCTGCATCCTCTGTTACCAGTTTCCCCACTATGTTTAGTAATGGCCCCACATTATCCTTGATTTTCCTTTTGTTATGCATGTATTTGAAGAAGCCCTTCTTGCTGCCCTTGACATCCTTGGCTAGATTTCATTCCAGATGGGCCGTGGCCTTCCTTGCCTCATTTTTACTTACTCCGACAACCTTTCTATATTCATTGCAAGTGACCTGACCCTGCTTCCATCTTCTGTGTATTTCCTGCTTATGCATGAGTAATGACAGGAGTTCTCTGTTCACCCATGTCTCTTGCTCCCTTTGCCCAACTTCTTGCTCATTTCTTTCCTTTAAGACAGGTACACTGAGACAGGAACACTCTTAAGTATCAATAAAATTTACTCAATAGAGACATGAGTTAAAGTTAAAAACAAAACAAAACAAACACCCCACAATCAAAAAACTCCAACACAAAACTGAAAAACAACTCTACACTTCAAGAATCAGTCTCTACTGTTTACTTTGTCCTTGTTGGGCAGGTCCTTCCTTCAGCTCTGCTAAATCTTAGCCTGTCAGCTTTCAATGGCTGCAGCAAGCTCTGGACAGTCCCCTCCTGATACATCTCTGCAGCCTAGCGATGTTTGTTCTCTAATATTTACAGGAGTCTGCCAGCCTCAACTTCTGCTCCAAACTCCCTCCTGGTTGCACCATTCTAGGTAGCTCCCAACCCCTCTCAATTGCTTGGGGAAGACAAAGATCTCCTGTCTCTGCCCTGGACCAGAAGGCAGCAGACAGGAGTTGTCTAAGAGGAAATCTTTTCGCTCAGCCGTTAAACAGCACAGAGCAAACAACCAAACAGGTACTATCCCTCACAAGGGAAATCAGGACAGGAATGTTTTAATCTACCGATACACCTGCATGCAACTTCAGTAAAATCAATTCTGACATTTACCAAATCACCAGAAACCAGACAGGAAAGTTCAACAGAGTTTATATGAAGGTGAGAGAACAGAGAGCTTGCTAGATATGAAAGCAGAAATAAAATAACTTAGTACTAAATAACATTCAACAATGAGGACTGAAAATTTGTATCTAAGGGAGTCAGGATACATTTAATTAATCTCCTGCCAATGATTTTACCTTTTTAGAATCACATCTATACATCAGATCTCTGATTTCTTAATTAAAACATTCTAATAAAGGATTATTTTAAAAAATCTAAAATCTTACTGCTTTCACCAATAAATTCTCAGTATTTTAAAGATCACAGAGAATATACTTTTAGCCTTCTCCTACTCCCACAACACACAAAAACTGCTCAGTCACCAGAGCAGTACAATCAGAACTATAACCTTTGAAAAAAGTACTGTGCATTTTATTCTTTCATTTTCTACTTAGTCCATGGTTATAGCTACACAATATTGTGTCAATCCTCTGTCCACCATGGGACACCACTTTCAATTAGTCCTTTTATTTAATCTTACAATGCCTGTTCTCGTTGACCACAGCACTTTTAATCTGTGGATTTATGATAATCTAGTGCTAATCTCTCACTGGAAAGGTTGCCTTATATATCCTTATTGTGTTTTTTGCCAAAAGAGAAGCTTACAAAAAAAATTAGCTCTCACTTAGGCAGGAAGGAAATAGCATTTGTTTAACACAACAAGAGACCTTTCAGTACCTGTCTGGTGCCCTTGACCAACACACTATTATGGCCTCTCAATATGCTGACTGCCCCTTGCCTGGCTGCTCATTTCTGATAAGAGATGTCAACTCCCTGGGGTGCCATTCAGAGCCGACAGCAAAAGGGAAAAGACCCAGGAGGGTTATTTTCAAAGGTTTATGAAGGAAATAAGACATTTGCATGCTTTTGCAATTCCTTTCTGATAAAAGTATTTAAATTGTGGCACCACATAACGATTATTGGCAGAAGAGCTTGAAAAGAAGATACCCCTTTATTTGCATCACGCTCAATGTTCTTTCCAAGCACTTAGCCACAATTAAGAAATACTTTGCTGACAGTTCAGTCATTCAGGCACTATTAAAGCTGTACTGTATTTTGCAATGGATATATTGTAACACACTTGTGAGTAATATTTAAAGGCAATACACTGTTGCAGTGTTGTCACAATCTAGTAAATAACTGAAGTCATTGTTGCATGTATTCATCTTTAGCATTTTTGACAGATACTTTCATATTGGCTTCTTTAAAATTATCTGTACTCCCTACTGCAATAAAAACTAAATGGTCACTAATGGCACACTCTAAGATAAGAAAGCCAATAGCAAATCCATGGGGATATATTATACTGTACTTGGATAATTTTAACATTAACACAGTACACTGCAAATTTGTGTGATATTAGATAGAATGTGTCTGGTTTGAATTATGTAGGCTCTCTGGAATGATAGCTTTGAAAACTGACAAAACTAGATTCAGCGCTTTAGCCAAGGCAGATACAATGCATTTCAGAAATGGAGATTCTCCAGTTTGCTTGACGTGCCTATTCGAGAACCCACTAAGGAAATGGCTTGCCCTTGCCAAAGTTTTGTATTTGTAATTTGGTCTGCATTGCTCTTCAATTTTTAAAAAATGCAGTCTCACTTAACCTTTTAAATGACGTAACTGTAGGAAACAGAGGGAGAAAAAATAACTAGTTCAGTCCTCAATCAGGGTCAGCCTCACTGTGAAAACACCCATTTTCAGCCCACATATGGGGTAAGCCGTGTCCTTGTGCACCCTACTGAGCTGGAGCCTCGTGCAGTTAATACACCTTGGCACCTAGAGCCTAAAATCTTATCACACATGAAGATGGAAGACTGCATGGTATTTTCAGGGTGAATTTAGGGTTGCTGCTCCTGTATCATTTCCGAATACATTCCAGGCAAACAGGTCACAACGCTGTGATGTACAAATCCAACTCTTTACTCATTTTACTGGTTACTGTTTTAAAGGGATGGCAAACAAAGCAATAAGAAGGGTATAATTCTTTCATGCCTACTTCAAACACCACATGCGTATGTTTTACATTAAGTCAGCCTAGGAAAACTTTTTTCACGTATTCTAAGACAGAAAGATTTTAGAAACGTTCATTTGGTATATGGAATAAAACTGGTGACCCTTGGAAATGGGGCAACGCACTACATTTGTTAGCAGGATTTAAAAATTGCCCAAATACTTTGGTTTTATTAAATGCAAATACTGTAGATCGGGTAAATGCATTTAAAATATATGAAGACTCAATTTCTGTTAAGACCAGATTTTATATGCCTTTATTCTTATGTATACAAGCTTATGATTTCATAAGTTAAAGTGGGCTTCCAAACAATTCTGGGCAACCTTAGAGCTAAGACTGATATTATCAAATAGGCAGTTTTCATTTCCCAGTGTTCTGAGGTAGGATTCCTAAACCTAGTAGTTTTGGGCAGTAATCCCATAATATAACCTATAAACACATTACCTCATAGTACAAATAACATTATGCTTTTCTTTCCTTACTTGTATCATCTCTAACTTTTTTCTTTACCAGCAGGCAGAGCACTATCAGAGTTTCTTGCAGGTAATGAGTGCTATGACCAGGTCTTTCAGACCATCCTTTTAAGGTTCCTCATATTTGCTGGATTATAAGAACAGTGGGATCTGAAAGGCAAATCATTGCTGGATCATACCACTTTGATGGGCTTGACAGAGAAGGCAAGAGTAGACCAGATGCAATAAGATCTCTGTGGCCTCGAAAAGGCTGACAACTGCTGTAACTGCTATTACATTTGCTGTGCTGCTACCTTTATGGGCACTGCACTGCCTATGAGGGCTCGAAAAGCAACCACTTTTTAAAGATACACAGGTTAGCAATTTATTCTCCTTTGGTAAATTAGGGAGTCCCACCCAAATCCTGGATAAAGAGATATTTTTCACTGTGACAGGAAAGGATGTCACATTCCTTCTTGACTTCTGTAAAGAGCACAGTAACAATTCAACAAACCTCAAAGCACAGTTTCCACAACTCAAAGACATAATGAACTAGTAACCATCTTCTGAAATACATAACAAAGCTGAAAACCTTTGAGGGGCTGCACTATACAATGTTTTCTCTTTAAAAAGATACATTTGTACAGACACAACCTACACTCGCTTCTCAACTATTCCAGATAAAGAGAATAGGTCCAAAAATAAAATTTCCTTTAAAACCTCCAGGATATTTAAAAATCCACATAGTTTATAAACGATGAAAGGTGCTACATGCATCACAATCTCCTTGACTTCATTACACAGAACAATTCAAGAAGTCCTTCTTGTATTGCATATGGTAGTAAAATTCAATACTTACTTCCTTTTTTTCCCCTATCCAATTCATCTCCCTTAGAACATGGGTAACACAACAGAGAAATCGTACTTGCTGGAATCACTTTCTGACTGAAATTATTTGTCTGGATAACTGAACAAAAGAACCTCAGTTTTGACCCACAAAAACAGGTGCAAAAATGGTTAAGTCTAGGCTGTAATTTCACCTATTATTTCCTGCACATAAAGAGGCAAGCAACAATTAAAAGGAAGTAATAGAAATTAAGCTTTGAATATTAAAAACAAATAGGCCAACTGGTTTTCCTTCAGGCATATAAGTTCAAGGCAGTTGAAGAAATTAACTAGGGGAAGACTAAAACATAAAAGTTAATCACATGGTAAGTAGAAAAAAACGCTTAATTGAACTTGCTACTCATCCTGTTTCCTTCTATCCTGTGTAATACACATGTAGAAAAAGACTTAAAGACCATGACTACATTCAGTACATTGTTGTTCATTTAGCTATTGTTATAAAAATGATGGTTTGTTTCCTTTCACCCCCCCATCCTTCAGGGATCAGTTAATATGCCAAGAAACCACAGAAAGAGCAATTACAGTTGCAACTGGTAAGTCAAAGAGATCTTTAAAACAAAAAATAAAGCGTAAGCAAAAATTACAACGTATGTGCTCTAATTTACAGAAAAATGCATGCAAATATTTTTGGTGCTATACTATTTCTGGCAACTGCAGAACAGTCACATTCTTCTGCTTATGTGCATCATACAGAATAAAAAATAGCCCAGGATCATAGCACAAAATGGGATACACCAGAGCTGTTCTCATTCAAGTACTTTTTCTTGCTGTACCAATGCAGGGATAAAGAAAGAGAAGCGGAAGTAAGTGATTTTTACATCATTATTAAAAGAAATGGCACTTTCAGATCACACATTTTCACTAGACAAAAAACCATGATGCACCAGAACCACACGATCAAATCACAGCAGAATGACAGCCACGGTTTGATGTGCATTCCATTTACTTCGAGAAGAGCTGGAAAATCTAACTCTGCTCAGTTAAACCGGTTTCTTTCTCTAATATTCACCATCCTTTAGAAAAGAGTGTTACATGGTTTAAAACCCAAATGCACGTTAAAGAACACACTAATCACTGGCCACTCTGTAGACTCTGGTAATTAAGTGAATCAAGTTCTTCCCCCCGAGTTTTGGAATCAGCTCCTTACTTAGCTTCTACATTGTCAACAGCTGGCATGAATTGCTGGGAACATTTGGCTAACTGGATAATAAGGAGGACAGCCTGTGGTTGGTCCAAATTCTACTCCACTGATCTCTTTCAATATATATATATAAAAAAAAAAAATCTCATTAGAGCCTCCTTTTTTTTTTTTTTTTAAAGGAGTAACAACCCTACAGCTACTGGGTTTTCAATTCTTTTCCCTCGTTTTGTACAAACACTGTAACTGTATAACTCTCAGATGCTGCATGGGCCAGTGTAACCAAAGCCCCAGTTCCCTATAATTCAATAATGCCTCTGTGCAACACTGATTCATCCTCACCCATATCACATCTCGGCTGCTGCGGCAAAGGCTTCCTACTCTGAATATATTTTTTTACTTGCTAGCAATTCGTAAGCGTAGATCACAGTAAAAAAACCACCCAAACTCTGCTCCCATCTGTCCTACTGAAGAGAAAATATTCGTGAGACCAAGTTTTCTCCAAGCCGCAGCTTTATTACAAGGTAAAGTCAAATTATATTATTATGGACCCATGCAATCAAATGCCACCCAGTGTGACTTTATTACATTATTTGCTTTGTGCCCATGCATCTCCAGCAAATCCACATAAAAACCCAGTTCTAGTGGAGCAACGTGCTCAAAAGTGGTTTTGTGCATGGGTTTCTGGTGGGTCCAGCTTCCAGAAACATCTTTGCCACGGGAAGCTGTGGGGAATGGGCAGATTTACTATCTGGCCCTTCTCCTTTTCCTTTCAACAGGTAACAGGGAATCTAAAGAAAACCTCTCTGATTACAGTCCCTGGAGAACTGCTCAAAGCACGAACAGGTCTGATATAATGCAATTACCGTATTATTGCCGGGCATTAACAAAATCCCCAAGAATTCAGGTAAATTCTGCATGCATGTTATGCAGTCAGGGCACTCAGTTACAGCCATCCTTGAAAAACATTGGATTACCCACCGCCTTTCCTTCCAAAAACAAACATTTAAAGTGCTGGCATTCTTCTCCTCTTTGATCAAAACAGTATTGTAACTTTTGAGGTAGAAGAGGATTAGTCCGATGTAATATCATGGCTAAAGCTGAAACCAAACAAAAAAGTCAAACCAATTTTAAATTTTATTTTTTTTTAATCTTTGTTGAGACTACTCTCAGACATCTCATGAATTCTAACAAGCATCGTGTTAGCATCAACATCTGGTAGCTTAGTGGTATGGTAACTCACTTTCACTGTGAGTACCAGATGTTGCTGAAGGGCTTTTTAATTTATATGGGCTGGTTCCATAAATTTATCTAATATATTTCAGTAATTCACATTTGTATTATGTTGTACTTAACTGAGATAACAAGAAACAGAGAGCAGTATTAGAATTCCCACATCATCACTGTTACAGTGAGGGCCATCACTTGTGCATCCTTCTTTCACAGAGAAAGCAATCTAAGCGAAGGTCAAGCCAGCAGGATAAATGTGGCTACTTCCTGGATTTCAATCATGCCAGTCATAAGTAAATCACCTTTTGAAAGGTAGTTCATCCTTGCTGTAGACACTAGAATTTAATATCACGCAATTGTGGCAGGTAAAAATTATAAATAGCTTTTAGATACTTCCAGTCTTTTATACCCACACACTGCTACAGTGATTTCCAGCAATATTTGTACTATGACAATACATAATAAAGTATAATGTTGGGGTTACAGGACAGAGAAGAACGCACACTTTTTTTTAAAGTACATTTTCAAAGTAATAAGCTTTATAACTTAAAAAACCCACAAGAAAACACTGTTGGTGAGTAGCTTTTTCAAAAAATAAGCTCTTATTTTGTAAGAGCTGGTGGATGAAAAGAAATTTTACATAGAATAAGTAATTTAAAACTATGAGACTCAGAAATTTCCCTCTGATCCATACAAACACTTACTCTACAGCTCAGGGCGTACTCAGCAGAGTGATGCAATGACCAACTTTGATGCTTTGGGAATCGCTGACAACAAATGCCCGATTATAAGGCTGAAAACTGCCATTATACTCCTTTAAAATTACACAATAAGAGAGAAAAATGAAAACAAAACTAGTTTTGCTATGACACCTCACAGCTGCTCTACAACAAGAAAAAGTGGGCACCAGTGGCACAAGAGAAAAGACTCACATGAGAGAACCTGAATGCCCCTCCAGTTTCCTATCCTATCATAGGCAACCCTGACCTCAACAAGGTCCAACTGGTAACAAGGAAACAAGAGGAAAACTGTCAGCAATGTTTTGTGAGGAAACATAATGGAGGATTTCTGTAGAAGGTCCTGACAACAGTCTAAAGGAAAAGCAAGAAGGCGGCATCTTAAGAAAAGGATGAAGGCGGTTTGTGTTCTTTGAAGGAGATAAAATGAGACAAAAGCAGGAAATGCTGTCCTTCCCTTATCCTGAGGACTTAATGAAAGGTCAAGTATAGCCATCAATCAAGATAAGGAAGAGGCAACCAAAGAGATGACCTTCTCTGAGGGGAAACAAGCATGTATCATAGCACTTTTACACTGGTGCAGGCCTCTGCCTATGTGAGAGAAAAGAGAACACAGTTTCGTGCCAGTGCTAATAAACAAAAAAGTGAAAATTAAGCACTTGAGACGGAACAAAGACAAGCAAAAGCCTATTAAGTCAAAGGCTAGTAGCCAAGAAAAAGCTTGCTTCCAAAATTTGTGAGGAGTGCCTTGGAATTCTATTCCTCACCAGTCCTGCAGCTGGGCACCTGGCTTAGGAGACATCTCCTGGGGCAGCCACCTTCACTAGTTTGTTACTGATAAGCTGCAGGCTCATTACACGGACTTATAAATTTATGGATTAAAGCTTGTTGCTTTTCTGAAAGAGAATAACCCATTTTTAGTTATTCTTGACCTTGCAATTACAGAATTAATTTACAGTATTCCCCGTGAGTTATGCTTATGCTGTCATTTTTGGGGATGAAAAATCAGATTGCGTGGAATTGCATCTAAAGCAGATAAAAATCAAATATCCTTCAAAATCAAATGTAATCATAAACACTTTTTAGAACCAAACCTTACAAGACTACCTTTCTGCTGGCTTCCTCAGCTGACAACAGTTCATTTCTATTTCTTGAGCTAGTTTTAAAACCTGGAATTGTTTCAAAATCACTCCTTGGGAAAGAATAACAAATTTACCAGCTCTCGAGGTAGAAAGGCCTCCTCCTGACGAGCCACAATCAGGCAGACAGTCTCCCCTTGCTTTGTGCTCCTCAGCATAGCTACAAGCTCTTCCTGGGTCCTGCCAGTGATGTCCCGTCCATTCACCTAGCACACACAAAGGAACAGAGGATGTCATATCTCTCACTGTGACTGCTTTTTATCAGGTTTATGAGGTTCCCCTCATAACACAGGTGTCATTCAGTAACTGAGAGCAAAGAAAAATTAGCAACAGCTCCCACACTGTCTCCCCCTCTGGCCCTGCACACATTACTCAACCTTTTTCCTCCTCATTTTCACCATCTGTTAAAGCAGCTCTGGAGTACTTACCCACCTTGCAGGGGGTTTGTGAGGCTTAATTAGTTTGTAAAGCACTTTGAAGATGAAAAGTGCAGAAACAAGACCTTAGTATTAAAACTGTTTACCTTAAGAGCTTTTTGAGGTTAGTAAGTAGAAATAACCCATTAGATAATAAGACTGTAAGTCACAAGATATCTGAAAATTTTAAATAGACCGATTTGAGCAAAATTGCCTTAAAATGAGCACTTAACCAGCTTGATATTAACTGGAGATTTTTGGATGCGGCTGAAGAGGCAAGACATGTTTTGTTCCTAAACCGATACATTTATCTGCTTTAAAATCCAAGACCTTATCAGGTTCCCCTTGTTAAAACACCCCATGGACCCTTGTGAAAAGAATCATTTTTCCACTTCATGGTGTAAAACACTTCTTGACAAACAAGTGGCATAGAAGCTGTGAGAGTGACTTTTTTATTAAGCCAAGGGCAAGAACTGTAGTTGCATACATCAATAATATGTATGAGGAAATAAAAGGTTTATGACAAAACCAGAAATCAATTTTCAGCAATGCAAATATAATGGGTGTTTGTCCTAACCTCCAGGATTCTGTCTCCTGACTGCAAACGACCATCTTTTACTGCTGCACCTTTTGGTAAAATATTCTTCACAAAGATTGGACCAGGACCATGTACTGAAGAGTCTCTGGTAACCACCGTGAAACCAAGTCCTTCTGGACCTAGAATGTCAGACAAAGAACTCACAACATAAATTTCAACATGTAAGCCATTATCATTAAAAGTAAGCAAACAATGTCAGCAAGATATCCCAGAGACTCATTCGGGTTAAATCTTAAAAAAAAGAAAGCAAACAAAAAGCTGTAAACACAAGCCAATTTTCTGTATGGTCTAGAGAAGTCTATTGATATCTAGACACATACCCAAATCCTCCTACAACAGCTGCAGATGGAAATGCTTTTGGTAAGCACACAATAATGAAAAGCAAGCAAGAACTCTCTCTTTAAAGCATTTATCGTTTCTTTAGGTCATTTCAATATTAGACTTCACATTAATGTCAGTCGTCTTTCATAGAATCTGAGCAATTGGAATTGTTTATTTATGAGCATAAATATAATTTAGCAGGTTTTACTCAAACTTGGTAAATGGGGAAAATATCACATGATTTGAGTGCAAAGACTGATGACACAGAGTGCAGATTTGAATGCAAAGACTGATGTTCAGAAAGGATGAAGTGGTATTTCCAAGCTTCCATTAGTGAAGTTGTTTGCTGCTTGGAAATAAACAACCTCAAGTGTTAACAGATATGTTATAACAAATAATAAGGGAGTACAGTAAATATTAGCAGGCATTGCTTATAAGCCACTAAAATCACCAGGAATAGCAGAGTCCATAGAAATCTTTTTATATTGAGTACTATTACTACACATGTGACAGCTTTCAAAGATATCATCATGTCAGTATTACACTGATATAATTTCTAAAAATATAAACGTTTCAAAATCAAAAGTATTAGATCTAGAATGGCGAAATTCTGAAGAGGGTTTCGTTAACACAAAGCTGAAGAGTTCAGAAGTAAAAATGAGTGATTCAAATAGAGAAACAACAAAAATTAAGAAATGAGAGCTTGATTACATTCATAACGTGTTAAAAGAATAAAGTTACAGACAGTTTTCAAGAGGGCCACTTCTAGGATCAAATTTAACTCTCAGCCAAATCAGAGACAGAAATTAAATAGAAAATATAAATGCTAATTGGAAACTGCTTAAGCACATTTTACTACATGTGCCTAAACCTGTTATACCCTTCAAAGACAGACAGCTGCATGGAGCAGCAATTAAAGACAAACACGCAAATTTGGTCTCCTGACAGCTGAATAACTACATTGAAAAAAAAAAAAGATTTGTAAAAAAATAAAAAACAAAGGGAAAGACAGGTAAAACTGTGGTCAAGCTCCTAGAAAACGTGAAACAGAGCAGAGTATATTTTTAAACATAGCTTTAAAAGAGTGTTATAACAGTGTTGTGGTCAATCAGCAGATCAAATAAAATAATAAAGGTTACCAGCAAACAGTTCAAATTTTATTCTATATTTGTAAAAAGACTGAAGTATCTCTTAAAAATGACTTGTTGCTAGTGGAATTGCTTCCACAGCCAGTAACAGAGATGACTTAAAAACCGGTAGATGTGGATAACATATCCAAAATTATGAGAAAGCCCACTGAGGAAAACATTACTTTTAACATTCTTACACATTTTGAAAGTTTTGGAACTTCTAAATGGTAAACAACTTGCTTCTACTTTTAATGTCACCAGCTAAATGAAAAGCTAAAGTATCACTGTAGAGAACACGATACAGAATCAATCATACTATCTCCAAAGACTTACCTTTTCTCAGGTCTATCTTTATTTTCTTTGCATTTTTCTTATTGCCAAAGCCCATAAGGGGAGACAGCGAGGGAGAAGATGGCTTTCTACCCAGACGTGGGAGGTTGGGGCTCTTAGCTTGTTGCAGTGTTCCCTGTACACCTGACTCCAAGCTTGCTCCAGAAAGATTAATTGTTTTCACAGGTTTCGGATGAAGAGGAGGTGGAATTTTTGTTTTTGTAACTCCTTCTTCATTACTCAGAATACAAAGAGGAGCAATAGCAGACTTCTCATATTGTTCTCGATTATATGGAGGAAGGACTTCCAAGATGACACTTTGAAATTTCATTGCCTGACGGAAGATGTCCTGAGCCCTTCAAAAGAAAGGTATGGAAACTCACATAACAAACCAGAAAATCTGGGCAAAATTTGAAATTTTTTACAGAAAATTAGATGAAAATCTACCTTATCTTCACATCTACAAGGTCCCTTTTTTAGAAAAGTACACATGAAATAAGATTTCAGAACTACAGCATTTCCTTACATTTCAAGTAAGAGCAGCATATCTGTTGGAATTCCTAAGCTGCTATGACAACATATCAGCCAGAATAAACTAATGAACACAATTCTGCATGCAGAGCATCTGGAAGGGAAGTTCTGATGGCAAAAGCTCATCAAAAGACTGCTGAAGTTACAGCTTGCTACTTTTTTCAAGGGCTTGTCTGGTACATATTTTCTTGTTGGCATAGAGGCACACTGAGCACTCATCACCAATCATTCTGGTAAATACATCTACTCCAAGCAAGCTCAACTCTCCATTTTTCCCAAGTCCACTCTAATTGCTCCTCCAATTCCTTTGTAATCCCTAATGCAACTGCTGGCTGATTCCACAGCAATAAAATAAGATGAGGGTATGGGATACACAGATATTAGAAAAAAACTGGTGATCAAAAGGTGCAACTATTTGTATTTCTACATAAATGGATAAATAAATGGGTTGCTATTACTCACACCTTTCAAGCAGTAACCATTTGCTAAATGGATATGCATAACCAATGTCTTTACAGATGTGCTCAAATGCAACACCAGAAACTGTGTTAGAGCATTCCATGAAACTACTCCCCTTGATCGTGATAGGGCAACGAGGAATGGTTTTACACTAAAAGAGGGAGATTTACATCAGGCATTAGGAAGAATTCTTTGCTCAGAGGGTAGTGAGGTACTCGAACAAGTTGCCCAGAAAAGCTGTGGATGCCCCATTCCTGGCAGTGTTCAAGGCCAGGCTGGATGGGGCTCTGAACAATCTGATCCAGTGGGTGACATCCCTCTTCATGCCTGTGGGGCTGGAGCCAGATGATCTTTGTGTCCCTTCCAACCCAAACCTTTCTATGATTCTATGAGGTGATAACATGGCAACGATCCCGTGCTCAGATTCCTGTGCTCAGAAAGACATTTCAGACAAGCTGGCCAAACGAACTGTTCATGAAGCCTTCCCTGGATTTTGAATAACTTGTAGATTTGGTCAATCAAGCCACATTGCAAACTTTGGATTCTAAAGCAACAAAGGAGACTTCCCTCTTCCTATGCTCTCCTCTCCTACCTTCTATTGAAGTGGACTGATTTTCTTCCGTATTGCAAAAGACCACTTGAGTACAAACAGAAGTGACAGCGGCAGCATATTTTGAGAATGGAAAATTGAAAACCTCTGCTTAGCTGAATTGGGGCAAGAGGGGAAGTAATGGATACATTACATTTTAAATAAATTATGGAGTCCTTCTAAGAACATTGTACTTATCTCCCATCTTTCTGTAGTGTGTTTGTCAGTCTAAGTATTTTGCTGAAGTCTTGGCTTTGGATTTACATTCAGTTATGTAACAGGAATCAATGTTGAAAGTATTTCTGATTTTTTTTTTTACACTGACAGAGAAAGGAAGCCACTGCAAATATAAATGTCATGAAAGCACATCTACTGCTTTCCCAGATGAACAGGTACCTCCACCTTGCAGCTGTAGGTGGTGGAAAGGAAAGCCTGTTTTATGAGGGTTTTCTGTAGCATGAAGGCATTAAAGTCAGGGGTCAGTGCCAATGGGTACTGCAGTGGGAAAGAAGCATCTTTGCCACACTGAGTGTATGAGCATCAGGAGTCAAAAAAACAACATTCATTCATAGGAGATGCTGCCAGAGAGAAGCCTCAAACTTGAAAAAGAAAGTTAGCAGGGAGAATGTTGTATGAAGGCATTCTTTCAGCATCACCCTCAAGGGTTCGAGAGCTCTACCAGACTCTGTCCCAGTGTGTCTGCAGAGTTTATAGGTTACCTGTTCACCTACAGCCTGTCAAAGTTCTCAAGGACAGACTTTACCCTGACAGAAACCATGGCATGCTTCCAGCATAAGGATGTAAAATCTTAAATGGGTTTCTTTCACACCCCATCTTCATCGTTGCAAGCAGCCACTTGGTCATATGTTAGAAGGTAATAACTCAGTTTCAAAAGATTAATATTTAAAATATATGCAAGAGAAAACATAAGATCTCCTTCAAACAAAAATTAGTGGAAATAACTGAAGACATCCTATGGGAAAGTCTAAATGCAGTCTTCGGGGGCAAAATAACTGGCTGCACTTCAAAGAGAAAAAATAACGAATGGAGAAATTTGTATTTCTTGAGACCCCAAGTGCATACTTTAAAGAAAGAAGGGAGTCAGTTAAAAGAGGTGCTAGAAAGTCTGCAGCACAACAGAATGTAATTGAATAGATTAGCAGCAAATGAAAAAGCAGTCCAACAGTCCCAACACACAGCTATTACAAACATGGGAATACAAAAAGTAGGCTGCTGCCGTTACAGCTGCAGAAGAAGCAATTGTCAGGAGCAATACTAGAAAGGCTCTGCTGAAATTAGAAAGAGACAGCGTATAACAGTCTCTTCTAAGTGTTAAAACAGCTTTTGCAAGGGTTATGAAGAAATGTCAATCTGAAACTAGCCAACAGATTTTCCTCTCGAAGGAGAATCTGATTGCTATTTCTGGGTCAACAGTCATTGGAACAATACTTTGTTGTCTCTTTTACGATTACTGGATTTCTGTAGCTTGGACTTCTGTCAGGTTAGTACAGTTATGCCATGCTACACGAGAACTAAAACGCATGTTCATGGAGATTAGTTTCAACCCAGAAAGCGTCCTTCTTTAGCCATTCTTCGCAGCCAGGGAAGAGAGATCATATAGAAGGCTATTTTGGAAAGCAATTCAGCAGAACAATGCAAGACTTGGGAATAGGCTAGAGCTCATCCAAAATGTTTCCCCCCAGTCCCCAAACAGACATTGAGCTCTCAATACCCACATTTTTCTCCTCAGATCCAACGCCACTGCAACCACTCTGCTTGGTTTTGTAACATAGGGAAACTTAGACCAACAAAATTAGGCTCTGCTCGGAGTGACCTTTAAGTCACTTTTCCCTCTCTCAGTGACAGAGAGTCTAACAGGACCGGTCTCTCTAAGCTATCTCTTATGGCAAATAATCCTTCCAACTCCCAAAACATTACACAAGCTTTTACAAAGCACGTGTCTTGTATGTCTCATTTTGAAGGAAAGCCTGACAGAGAACTGGAAAGTTTACTGCAGTATTTTGA
Source organism: Dasyornis broadbenti (assembly GCA_013397935.1). Taxonomy (NCBI): domain Eukaryota; kingdom Metazoa; phylum Chordata; class Aves; order Passeriformes; family Dasyornithidae; genus Dasyornis; species Dasyornis broadbenti. The sequence continues at coordinate 1,625,947 of VZRN01005202.1, read as the reverse complement.
ACTGCCCCAAAATCTAATAACCTTACAGAAAAATATGCAGCGTCCTCCACTCCACAAACACCTCATGGGCTGAAAGCCTCCGGAAATCTAGTTACATTCAGAAGAAAGCACCGGGGAGACAACACATTGTAAAAAAAAGATCACATATGATTTTGAAAAGAGAGGTTTTGATTCAAGCAAACCCCATTTGAGAAATTTCATTACAAAACTGCACAGTGAGGCAAAATGTTTTAATAAGACACCAATAATTATGTTCCACTAAAATAGGTATCTGTCTTAGGAATTTCCATGGATGGAAGAGAATGGCATGTACTGTATCACAGTAGAGTGCTTTTGCCACCCAATATGCAGAAAGCTGTAACTGAAAGCAAAAAGCACAGTCTCAGAAACAAGAGTACCTATGCTACAGAACTACGCACAGTTAGTTTTTTGAAAACCTGTTTTGCAAATATTTATTCCTAACTGTGAAATTATGTATTTGATTTTAGTCTAGAAGCCTTGAACATTTGGCTTACTGTTTAGAAAGTTAAGCCTTGACTCCCTTGACATCTCAATAGGTTTTTGTTATATTATAAACAATCACTCAGTTGTCTAAACATATGGATTAAAAGCAAAAACAAATTACTTTTTAATTACTACAGCAAATATCTGTGAAATTTGAGAGGCTATTCTTTTGTGCAACAATGTCACATTAATCCATAGATGATCAAAACAACCTGTTACTTAAAAAATATTTGAGATAGATAATAAATGTCAACAGAGTTTTAAAAAAAAGTCATAAGAAGCAAGACTTCACATTTAGCTCAACTAATCATAGTTTAACAGTAGTAGTATTTTTTTAAAAATTAAATGCTCAAAAAGCTTCAGCACAAAAAAAAAAATCTTATTTCATTTGCAAAAGAACAGTAAAAACCATGCTGTGATGTTGACTCATTCCAAAGGTCTTATGAGGAAAAAGACAATACAGTAAAAGTAACATAAGAACTAGAAAGGCAAGATAGCAATTACAAAACCTAACGCTATTAAGCACAGTAAGCTCATTAAAACTCCTCAAATTTCACCTTATTTGGAGGTTTCAGAAAGAAAATGACAGTTTCTGCCACACATCAATTTTACAGGCGTTTTATCTGAAATAAGTATTAATCCCTTTACAAATCACTTAAACACAGCACTGTATCAAATCCTGCCTAGTTAAAAGTATCAGTAAACCAGCACTTACTGTGCAAAGGTTTTATCTGTAAGGTCTACATGGTTTATCTTCACAATGCATTCATTTTCATGGAAAAGACCATCACGCCTGGATCTGCTGTTTTCTTCAATACCGCGGATGAAGAGTCCCAGCATCCTAAAAGGCAAAACATAGGTGAAAACTGTCCTTACTGTGCTGATACAAATTTGGAGCAACTCAAAATAGATATTAATCTCTACTGTGTGTGAAATGATAGACTGTCACTTTCTCTTTACGAAGTGCTTAAACTAGAGAAAGGTTTCAGCTGACTTATTAACTAAAAGGAAGAGATTCCAAAAAACACCAAGAAAATTGCTGCACACTAATGCTTTACTACTGGCTAGAACTTGGGGAGCATTAAGTCCTTTAGGTCATACTTGGAGAAAGAGAGGAAAACACTTAGATCCCTTTCCAGTTAAAAATGTCAATGAAGCTTATTTTTCCAAAGAAAAGTATAAACGGATTAAAAATAGTTTTCTACCATGTCTATAATAAAATAAGCAGGTGTTAGAATGAGACTAAAATAACTTTTTTACTTCCATAAAAGTCCCTGAAACTTTTCATTTGCCAAAGGACGTTGTTTAGATACAAGACAGCAATACTACTTATTCACGTGGCAGGACAGCTGCAGAACATCAATATCCAAGCTGTTTGTTAACAAGGTAAGTGCAAGTAAAAACTGAGGTGCAGCACAGAATAATGCAGTAAGTGAGCCAGTGTGGGTGGTGGAAAATGCCAGTGTTGATAACCCTGCTGGGAGCACTGGGCTAATCCTGACCTACCTGAACACCTCTGTACTGCACACTATAATTCAACGGAGATATATCCAATGATACCAGTACAGTGCCCAAAAACACCTGACAACTGCGTGTTTGTGAAGAACTTTTATAATCAATCTTTGTCCACTAAATTTCCATACCACATCAGCATCAAAGATGGTCATCAAAGATGACCTTTAGAGACCATTTTCTATTGGTTATACTCCATAAAATATTAATGTGCAATTTTCAATGTGCCAGCACTCCAATCACAAAACAGAAATCCCGTATTTTTGTCTCAGATTCATGACTGCCCCTCATATATAAGTCTATTCAATAGATTCACAGCATGCTATTAACTATTTCAAATGACACTATATTAACTGAGCATCTGATTTTAGATTTACTCTATAAGAACATTTAAAAATTTATACTTCTGTCCTATCAATTACTAAGTAAAAAATTGGTTCCTACTGAATATTACTTCTTTGAAGTATCTAATAGAAAAAAAGTGATTTAATAGCACAAAGATTCTCTTGCACCCAGTGTTATCCTTCCCTAAAGGATTCAAAGCGGCAGTGGTGGTGAGGAGCCACAGGGTGAGGGACCCTTTTGGTGACATCCAACTAGTGGCAATCAAAAACCTAAACCCTAAGAACTAATTAAACACAACTCTGTTAAAAGGCAAACCAGTTAAAGTATAGAAATAAAGGAAATTACTAATTAAGTTGGTTGCTCACTTTTCCTAAGTGCTTAGATACTGCATTCATATAATGCAGTAGGATTGCCTACTTGTCTGAAACTTGTGTGTGCTGCACTGCCCGAGTGCCTTGAGTTACATAGGCTGAGGCAGCTTAAATTCATTCCTCCATTCCTTTTTTCCATAGCCTAAATTTTAGCATTATTTTAATGCACTATTAAATTTCAATTGCCTAGTTTTAATGATATTTAAGTGCAAAAGAAAGGGGAGAATTATTTCCATTACTTTTGTAGTTCCTGTATAAACTAAGATTTTGTAAATTAATATGATGTTTTAACAACCTGTAAAAAAAACTTTGGTCTGCAGCAGCACTAGGCTAAAGCCAGCATTACCTTATTAGAAGATAACTTTACAATTGAAATACCAGACCCAGTTAGTCATGGCCAGCATGTCCTCATAAATTCTATCACATCACCAAAAGAAATAAAAGATGCTCTTCTGTACTTTCTCATGTTATGATGAGTTACAATTTAAACACTAGGCTCAGGCAAGATTAAAAAAGAGGGTCAGGCCATTTAAGTCAGTCCAGTGCTTTAACAAAGATATCGGTATAGTTCCGCCAAGGGTCACTAAAATTTCAAGACAACTACTTGAACAACAAGTAGTTCATCTGTCAAAGACCCCTCTGCTCCAAGGGATTCCCCAAAGGTAAGCACAGACATGTTAATGTGAATGCCATGTAGACCAAGCAACACTTCTTCGTGGAGGTCTTTAAAAGCTGCACTCAACACATTCATACTTAAGTACAGAACTGCATTTCAGCCACAATAATTACGGATTTTAATAACTCGCGATCTCATCAAAATTTTTTTATCAAATGATCTGAAAATACAGTGTGTACACACTGCAACCTTAATGGCACGCCTGTATGAGAGAACTACCCTCTGTGTTTCAGGATGGGTAACAAACACAAGTGGCTTTTTCAAGACAAACAGACAGCCCACACAGCCAAGGACACAACTCTGATCTCCTACAGCTGCCATCGAAGACCAGCTTTCTTCTTGACACAGTGATGACTTTTTTACAGGCAGCAGGTGGACATCTATTTTCCCTTTGGGTAAATAAAACAATCTGAATTAATTTGGGTCCACTTACAAATTCAGATCTTGCCAAGAAAACAGACCTTTACAGGGTAATTCAATCCTTCATATTCTCTGTCCTACATGAAAGCTGGCAAGTAAAGAAACATTTAAGAATTAGACAATTTTTACTTTTGCCATAATTGTCTTTGTGTTACAGGCAGCCATTTTACTATAAAGTAGTGTCATTTATGGCTCTGGCAATTTCCCATCTCTTATTCACGGCTGCCAGTGTCAAATTAACTCTCTGGCTAAGCCTCTGTATGTCAAATTTCAGCCTAGATTTTTTTTTTTTTTTTAACACATCCAAGTTACATAGCTTGGAAAACAGTTATAATGAAAATGCTGACGCAGTCTTAACTACAGCACATCAATATGAGCATGCTGTTATAATAGGCTTTGTGATCTCAATGGACTACGTTAAATCATTTATAATTAAAGTAATTGTATTGTGACAAAGAAAAGTTCATGGTATAGAGCACATTTCATAAATGCTATACAACCAAATCTGAAAGATGGCTTGAAAAATATGAGGTATGAGCAGGCAAGCAATTTTTTTGACTCTTCTTGTCTGGTACATCCCTAAGGAAGGGCCTATGCAGAGACACTCAATTAGGAAAAACAAAACAAAACAACAAACACAAACATACACACAACAGCACAACAAAACCAACCCAACACCACACACAACTACTGACTCCAGTTTAGCATTCAGAGAATAAACCCAGCATAATTAAAAGGGTATATACAAACAAAGCTGTTGGCATTGACTGAAAGCAACTGGACATGGCACTCAGTGCCATGATGTAGCTGACAAGGCAGAGATCAGTCAAAGGTTGGACTCAACTACCTTTGAGGTCTTTTCCAAACTAAATCATTCTGTGGTTGTTTTATACAGACAGAACTTGGACTAGAAAATATCTTGGTAATGAATGACAGTGTCATAGACCAATTTTTGTTTTCCTTTTAATAAACAGTAAGTATTTTAAGATAAGCACAACTGAAATCCTTTCATTAATATACTTCTTGAGCAATGAAGAAAATATCTTACCTTCCACTCAAGGATGAAAAAAATGGCACTACATGTATTCCCAGGGGTCCACCTTCCCCAGAAATCTCCACTGTTTTAGTCATTTCACTAAAAAAAGAGCACAGGGAAACACATCTCATATGCTTATCCGGAGAATTCTCTACGTTAAAAACAAATTCCTGATTGATCAGATAGCAGAAAGTGTAGAAAAAAAAATTGACTCTGAGTTCACTAATATATAAAAATAAAATGAAAAATAAAACAGCATGAAATTCTTTATTTTTTTTTTTATTAGCATTTGTGGTTTTTTAAAAGGGAAAGAAATCAAATACTAGACATTTTCCTAAGTTAACCCTCAAACACTCAAGTAAATTAATTAGAATATTAAAGAATAAGCTTTTAAATGAGGAGAGACTTCATCATCATAAAAAAAAAAAAAAAAAGAGTGGAGGTTATTCCACATGTTCTTTATTTAAGCTCCATGGGAGCTGCTTCAGTCAATTTTCCCACATGGCCACATTATAAGCATAAAGATCATATATAATGGATATCAAGCCTATAAAGTCAAATCATATTTAAGTATCCTGATTTTTTCCCTCAGTTGCATACAACCCCCCTGACAAACAAAGAACAAAACAAACTGTGATCAGTAGTGCAACTCAGCTCATTTTATCAAGAAGTTTACTTCCTCAAACACTATTATGAAAAACATCTATATCATCTCAGACAGGTTTTTGCTGTTTTATGGCATGTGCTGTTTCATTTCCTATTGACTATTTTACACTGCCAGCCTTACGGTGACCTTAACTCTATGCTGGGTGACCATGACTTGAAAAGGAAGGTACTTGAACCGGTTAGAACATTAAAAAAAAAAAACCAAAAAAACTAGTAATGTCTGTATTTCAGCAAATTATGTTTCTTTTTTCCGTAAGTGTCCATCTTCCACAACGCTCCCTCCCCTCCTATCGTACTGAACACCCCCAGCACTCAGGAGCAGCAGCCAGCACCAGCCCCTGGGTACACCCATTCAGAGCACCGTCACCGCGTGCTCTGTGTGCGTGCCAGTCCTGCAGTGTGGATAGAACACTGAAACTGAACCAAATGGCCACTTAAGAGCTTGCCCCGAGCTAAAGACTCAGTCTAACTGATCAAGTGTAGACTGCTGGTGAAAAGGACACGTCTGATCTTTCTCCATGCACCACATCTAGACAGCACACGTTTGCTTGGTGAGATGACCAAGCCGACTCTTCTCTTCCACCCTGCCCTCCTCCTCAGATGATTTTTCCCTAGTACCACAACTTCCTCTGGCGTCAGCTGACTGATTTTGCTGACCTGTGGTCTTATGATCATTTGATTTGATGCAAGAATCAGTGAAAATGCACCGACACCCACCATCTGTGAGCACCCTTGAAGTGGCAGCACACAGTTACGCCATCGGGTACAACATAAACCCCCATGGCACAGCCAAGACCTTTCACAAGGAGCACAATTACTGCAAATGACCTTAGACAAATTCCGGCATTGCTTCTTAATAACACAGGAATATTTTGTTGTTGTTATGAACCTTTATGCAGCTGCACAATGAGTAATGAGAAGCAACTTGCCCCAGGTACAATAATTCTTAGCTTGATTGGCTAAATATGGAATAAGACTGGAAAATAAGTTTATATAATTTTTTTTTATGGAGCTAGGGGACAGAGTGAATTTTGGGGAGCTTTCTTTTTTTGTAAACTGTTCTTCCAAAAAAGCTGGCACTGTAATGAATTTATGTTCTGTAAATATTAAATGGAAAGACCCTGAACAACAAACCACCACGGATCCCAACGTAACAGGTTTCCATGTTACTGTATTTATAACACAGGCACCATCAACAGGCATTTGTGGATTCTTCTTTCCTGTGTTCCCCCTCTTCATTAATCAAGTGGGGAAATCCTGACAAAAATCTTCCTTTTTCACATACATTTTTTCCTAGTGAAGCTGATCAGAAAAGCTAATCAGGCTGGTTACCAAAAACCTCAACAATGCATCCATAGGAAATTAACTCCTCTTGGAGTTCCATCTTCTACTTCCTCCAATTCTCTTAATACACAAAGAAAGATAATTAAAGGGCTACTTTTATTGTCTTTTGAACTTCTACAAAATCAAAACGCATACGTTAATTAAGTAGCCAAACCCTTTAGGTTCAGAAAATAATCAGAAGTGAATGGGCTTTCATTTGTACAGGGAAAACTTAAGTAAGTTACAGCTGTCCCCAAATAACCCTGTGTACTCTAGGGAGGAGTTGTCTTCCCAAGCAACCGTAAAAGAGAGCAGGAATTTTTTTGAGGGCTATCATGACAGACAGGTGAGCTGTCATATTAAATCAATGCACTTACAGTTACAAGTAGGCTCAAAGCCAAAGAAAACATACAAGCTTGTTTTTAAACCTAACGTGAAATCTACACACTATGAAAAATAGGCTTCTTTGTGAAAAATAGCCCACGTGCACGTTATGTATTATTTTTAAAAATTTTGGTATACCCTAAAACTTAGGGATGTTCTAGAGCACTAAATGGGCAGAATAAGAGCACACTCTGTATATGTGTATTAAGAAGGGTACTCTGGAATTATAATTTTAATCAAAAATCCATGAATCTAAAGACTTCTCATTCTCAAACAAACAAATGGGATTCTTAGTTACATCCGAGAAGAGAGCAGCCCTTCACACCAACTTCACAGATCTTTGAGGACACGTTATTTTTACATTATACCTATGAAAGCATGACAGCTAAAAATTTTAAAACCCAGGACATCTGGGATTTGATTTGGATTTTTTATTTGTTTAAGAACCTCAAAGATTAGCAATTCAGACACATTTGGTACCATTCACTCGTTCTGTCCCTCTTTGGGCAGGTTTAATCTACCCACAAGGACAGCTGAACTCAGCACTGTACTATTTCACGCTGGCTTACAGTTTATACTATACTGGAGAAAGTATTCAGGAATAGGGCATGGCTGAGTGAGATCCTAAATAGGGTGAGCTCTAAGAATACTAATTACTGAACTCCACAGGCACATGGGACACAAAGGTGCCAGGACTCTTGAGTTTGACAGAGCTAGGTTAAAAAAATTAAAGGAGTGGGAGAAAGCAGAACTGCTGTCCACTGCAGGTTGATCGCTGTGACAATAGAGAGTGTAATTTATAGATTTTTCTGCGATATTCAACATATTTTAAAAACAAATAAACCCCGAAATCGGAAAAAAATTAAATTCCAGAAGTTAGTTGCCTACTCGTCACCTGCTCCTCTTTTAAATCTCCCCTACAGATCTTAAATGCCTTTTTTGGTAAAAATCCACACAAGTCTGGCCTATCAAGTCAATATAAAAGATCTGGAGTACAATTGCTAGCCGTGGATGAGAGGCTGGGAGCATCAGTGAGCGACACACTGAGAGTGCCTCAGTGTGCTGCGCTCTGAGTAACTCCTGCTTGCTCTTCAAGGAGCAGACAGAGCTCTTACCTCAGGAAGTACTGTCCTTGCTGAACTTGGAACCCAGACTCTATAGAATACCTACAGATATATTCTTACAACAGTCAAAATAAGTGAACTTTTAAGAAGCTTTTATGTCAGTGAAATTTCTCCGAACTGCAAGGTTCACCCCAACTACAAACACGGCACTCAGGCTTCTTCCAACGCATGCTGGTACCTCCCTTGCCCTCGCTGCACCAAAGGTACCTCAGGTCTCACTCGAGGGAGAACACCCGGCCAGCACGACCCGATCCAAGACCACAGTCAACACTGTACTAGATTTTTAACCTGAAGGAGCTGTCATAATTTACTACTTAAATTCTTCTTTCCTTGATATTATTGAATTCTGACGGATCCTTTACCGTCTATCACATTTGTCAGGAAGGTTTGCCATGCATGTTATTAAAAATGCTGGTAAGTACTGCTCAGCAAAGAGAGAGAAGGTGTACACAGGTGTAGTAAGCATGCACAGCACTGGCAGCATGGAAAGCAAAATTTAAACGAAGTGCTGCACATTTAGTGGTCATACTTAGTGGTGAATCAATCTGATCGTCAGATTTGCAGTATTCTCGCTGTGGAATACTATAGCTCCCTCTCCTGAAACCTGTATCAAGAATTAGCACTTTGTGAGTTACACAAAGGGAAAAGATCTGTTAGCTGAAAGCTTCTCTGAAAACTACGCAACAAGACACCACTTGCTTAAAAGGGGACAGATGCTTAAAAGGGAACTCTCTCCAGAAAGAAATGCTTTGCACTGTGCAGCAAGACCGAGTTCACTGAGGTGCTTTGACCTTCCCCAGCTACAAATGCTCAGAGAATCTTGGTAGGAGTTCTCTTGGACAATGCAGTAGGCACAGCCTAAAGCAGATTAATTGTTTTGCAACACAATGAAGACAGTACCTCGGAAAAGCTGCTTACTGCATGGGTTACTGGGCAAAACTTGTCATCATGTGTATGTCACAAGAATCTAACTGCTTGAGTAAACACATGAAGTATTTACCATTCCAATGGCATTTTCCTTTGCAATTTTAGTCATATTCAACACTTTCTCAAGTGTTTTTAAGAAAAAGTACAGATTAGTAAGATGCCATATCTGAAAAAAAAAATCTCTTAGTGCAGAATGTCAGTGCTTCCCTTGCAAACAGAAAAGCACAGCTGATATTCTGAACATGCTTTGTGGTGTTTTTATTGACCAGGGCCAAGTAAAAGGCAAATTAAATGTCAGTCAGATGTAGAGAGCTCACAGATGCAGTTACTAAGCTGTGTCTCCTTGCTTGTTCTTCACTTGCACCTCCAGTTCCATGCCTCCTCCTTGAACGCTGCCATTCCAGCAGAGAGAGCATCCACCGACAAAGGGCGTAGACATTTGGTAGAGAGCACAGGCCTAGGGGGATGACAAATTCCTAAAGGGGGTTTTAAAGAGGAAGCATGCACAGATTTATCCAAACAAAGAAGGTGATGACTCTGTCCATGTACTTTTTTCACATACTATATCAATACAGTTACTGATGATAATTAAGTATTTGTGCCCACTCTTCCAGACAAGGCTTCCAGAGTAGTCAGCTCAACCAAAGCTGTCAACACATTTCCTACCCACCTCCTCCTTCCCTTTTTCCACATTTTTCCTTCCCTCTTTTCTACTAGGTGCTCAAAGCTTTGATGAAAATGTCTTGAAAGCCCTGAAGAAAGAACTGGAACTCAAGATGCTATTTAGTGTGAACAGACTCAAATGATGAAAATCTGAACAAGATCTAAACAGGGACAGAGAGCACCCTACAAGGAGAGGAGAAAGCAGCTCAATGTGCAGTCAAGGATAAGCTTTCCAGCTACAGTTAAGGACACTGATCGCTCTTATACGAGAGACAGGAACACAGCAGCTGCTCCATTCTACACAAAACTAAGCAAACTATCCACAAAGTTCAAATATTTACTACGAAATAATGTCACAATCTTCCAGTTTCAGGTTTGAAGAGGAAACAAATCGCTTTCTCCTAACTGAAATGCATTGATCTAGTTACTCCAGACTCTTCTCCTCACTGAAATTAGTTAGTTCTCACAAGATTAACTCTGAAGTTTTAGAGAGAAATCAGAGAGCCTGCAAGCACTGGGGCTTTGTGTCTTTTTTTTCTTTAAATCAAGTTGTTCCAATTCTCTGTTGTTAGACTAATGAAAGACACAGTAGGTTAAAAATAGGAAAATACAGAGAAGGAAAAAATGCTTCAGCTACACTTTAATTATGTATCTACAGTGCTTAAACCAAGGAACTGACCCCGACCTCTGCTAAAAAGAAGTGGGAAGACAGCAAAACCGAGCATAATGAAAACACATAATGAATTATCTATGCATAAATTACCCTTTGAGTTCCAACTAATCCACTGCTATTAAGCTAAACATCCACTTCCAAGCAGACTCGTGTTTACTGTTCCTTAACGCAGTCATTTTTACTAAGAAAAGTAAGGTTTTCAAAACCAGTCTTCCCATGTACAGTGTGCTATGGAATTCAATGTTAAAAGCTGTGACAAACCTCTACCTGACCATCTACAGAGTATCCAGACCCTGTTCTTACTATGAAAATCTTTCAGATCTAGTACAGAACACGAAAGGAGGAAAGGAGAAATACAAAATTTTATACACTGAATGGCATTAGCTTGGCTTTCTTTCCCCTGGACATCACCTTTACTCGCAAATAAACAAGAAAAAAAGCCACCTTCAGAATTTACAAGAGGATTGTCATTATTTATTCCATTAAAAAACATTCCAATGACCCAATGTTCCAAGTCTCTCCTACAGTAAAGTTCAACTCTCAAAATGTCGAATTAAAATTTTCAGACTCCCAAAGGATATGGTCCTAAAAAGTTTCCCAGTACTTTTGCAGTGAAATGTTTTAAGAGAATCCAGGCAGAGAGACTTCCCATTAACTTCTGAATAGAGGAGCCAAAAATCCTCCATATTGCCACTCATTTGCCCCACGTTCAACTAAATTTCATGTACTTAAACCAGTGCACTGACTTTCTGCAAATGAAAGGGTTTTCCTGCTTGAGTGAGGAATATAATCCAAGTCTGGAGCCTTGAAGTTCGACTGAGTGGGCTTCTCAATCATGAAATATTAATCACGGTATTCCTGTTTTCTGCTTCGCTCTGAAATACTCATTATTGGCTGTAGTTAGAAAGGGACTCTGACCTCAGACACGTTGGTTTTGATGAGAAGACTCAGATCATTTTCTTAGGTGACGAGCTGCAATATTGCTTAAGCGTTGTAGGCCTTAAATCTTACCAAACTCAGTGACAGGAAGGAAAGCAGTGAAAGCAGCAGGGACAGGAGCAGTTTTCTTTCTTCCACAGTGTTTTGTTCACAGCATGGAATAGTTCTGAATTAGGCTGAAATGTTACCTTTATTAACATCACTTAATGTGGCTTATTTAAACGAAGGGTTAAGATTCATGACCTGGTGGTCCCTCACGGCCCTAAAAGCATTAAAGTACAAGAAAAATACCTGAATAAATCAGAATTGTAAGTAACGCTTTCTTCCAGCAAGAACAGTATAAAAGGAGACAAATCAGACATTAAGATGCTTGCTTTACTGCTTGTGGGAAAAAAGTAGTTTTATTATTTAATATTATTTTATTAATAAAACTTTCCTTACTTATATTCAATCTAATAAAGATAATTGAGACACACAGATGGTCTCTAGTGAGTCATTATTTCCCATTATAAATCTTCTACTCCTAATGAAAACACTTTTGGAAAAACAGTTTAAAAAACTTGACTTACATGAAAAAAAGCCAAACGAAAACCAAAATCATTGCTATAAAATTTAAATTCTTTGACTTTTAAAATTCCACAGAGCTACGAACTACCTTTGCTTTACAAAATACTGTGTTCAGAATTTCTCTAATGTTCACTGTTTGAAGAGAGTGGAATATATTACAAATACTCAAATAGAATTCACAGTTTTGAGGAAAAATTCGTCATAGTACCCATCTCAGTTCTTGCAGGCAAAACAGCGTTTTTTAAAATCTCCTCAGGACACAGGAACTACAAGCAAGGCGCATTTTGCTAGAATGATTCTACTTTGACTCTGTATTTAAAGAAATACTGCACCTTTCTCCCTATTTTGTTTTGGTTTTCATTTGTTTGGTTGGTTTTGGCCAATGTTTTTCCTGAAAGCAATCTCAATCAAGATTAGGAGAATTTGTCTCAAAAAAAGAAATAAAATTATTACCAATGCAAAAAGGTTCTTGGGAATACCATATTCTGGCCAGCTTTCCCTCTGCTCCCTATCTTTCAACACTTCGATGCTCAGGCATCGATCAAGTGGGTCCCAATCTATATTCTTTATCGCTTTTCCTTCCATGCTCCTATGCCAAGATAGTTTGCAGAATTCTACAAAAATTGTGGGAGATCTACAGAAGCCTAAGCTTATTGTTGTCTGGTTTGTGACATAGCAGGGAAAACCTGGCCATTTCAGGAAACTGAATACCTCTGAAAGGTATCACAAGGGCTTCTGCCATTGCCAGCGTTCCCAATAGCCACTGAATTATGAAGCAAACAAGGATCACAACCTTCTTCTGAAGAATCCCAAATGCAAGCAACGAATTGTTTAACTCGATAAACAATAATATGCTCTCAGAAAATTCCTACGAGGACTAAGATAGTCTAAAACACCCTAGTAAAGGCATGAGGAAAACAGTAAATATGAACAGAGCGTGCAGAGAGCTTGATTAATCCCCATTACAAATTAACGGATCAAGAGACAAATGAGTGCATATATTTGGTGATGCATAATAATTACCTCAGGTGAAACAAGCTGTAGAAGTCTTTAGCAGCATTCCATGAAGAGAAAATAAGCATTAGAAACTAAACTAAGTTCTGTACCTGCATGATGAACACTAATCAGCAGGCGTGTAACTTAGAGGCCTGGCAGGTGCACAGAAAGCTGAAAAAGCACTCCAGTTCCTTTTCACGATGACACCATTCTAAAAATACGTATCAGTGTCAGCAAGCAGAAGAAATTACAAAATAGCATAGGCATTGGGTGACAAGGAGGACTCCAAGAGGGAGGGAAAAACCCAGACAGATTGAGTTGAAAAACACTACTGTACCAAGATGATGAAATTGCTCATAAAATTACTGAAATTATGACCCAAAGAACAAGATAAACTAAGAAATTAACTCCCTTGCAAGGAAAAGACACATTTTTGACATGCTCTGAAAAGAAAGGTGATCCTGCTCCCCAAATCCTGGCATGGCCAGACCACCAGCAATGTTGGAGTCCCTGCTCTTGTGAACTTCTCCACAGGCACGGGGTACATGTTGACGCCTTTTTCCCAGACCTCATGTAGGTAAAACTGGGATATTGAGACCCGTTTTTTCTCAGGTGTTTGTGAGGATAAATGCTCGAAGATTAAGGCATGCAGATACTGTTTATTTCATGAGTTTTATATTATACTGTTTTGACAAACAACTATAAGGTGCAGAATTATAGCAAATGACTACCTGCCATCATCAAAATCGAAACAGATTAATTTTTCACTTTTTAGCTGTCACGCAGAAGTTTGTCATGTAACACTTCTTAATTTAATTATACAATGTGCTATATATACCACAAGAGTTCTGCAATCAACACAAGATACTGGTCAAATTACTGAATTCCTTTGCCTGCTTAAAAAGGTGACTTCTGCACGACCTGGATCACCAGTCAAAAATGAAATTTAAGCTTATGATGAGACAGGAAAACAGCAGCAAGAAAACAATTTGCTCTGAATTTACCAGGTCAACTCCTCCAACACCACCACTGAGGATCTGACCAAGCTACTCTATGACACTGTGGCAGCCTAGCTTGATCATTTGGTGTAACAAATGTTATCTGCAAAACCATTATTTTTCAATTCCATTTCAGCCATTTGGAGTTTTCCCTATGATTTCAGGAGCGATAAACACCATTGCACATTACTAAACACCAAGAACACCTACTTTCCCCTCCTCCTATTTCAGCTGTGCAGCTCTCAGGTTTTACTCTACTGATTTCCAAGGCAGATGATATATTTACCTAAGTTTTGTTCAAAACTTAGACTGGTTAAAATAAAAGTTATTTCCCAAACTGTCAATAGCACCATGACCACTTCAGACACAACAGCATTGGCCATCTCCTATTATAAATGAAGAGAAGAAAAGAGTAGTCAGATGGAATGAATCCAAGTGAAGCAATGCACAGGGAAATATTGCAAATATTAGCAATAGTTTTCACAGTGCATAAACACAGATATAAAATCTACTTCAGGATATAGCAAAGTAATAACCTTACCACTCAATACTGGAGGTGACTCTTAAACTGAAGATCATTTTAGGATGATATGGTTCACCTCAATGGTTATTTATTGAGATACAATATATGATCGAAGTGGATCCTCTATCTCAAGGTGTGAAACACTTGCAGGACTGAATAGAAATCAAAACCCAAAGTATACTAAAGTAGTATTATTTCCCCCTTACCCTTATACTACAAACAGCACCAAAAAAATCATTCCTATTCATCAACGAGGGTAAAAGACTGTCATGCTCAAATACGTGCTCCAGTACGTGAATCAAGTGCAATTTTAGGGTGGGAAAGGAGGGATGAGGAAGAGAGCATGGGAGAAGCACAACGCAGAACCAGAGGCACAGCTGGAATGAGAAGTCAGTCTTGTATTGCATAAATTGATACATCACACTTGAGCCAGCACCAAACAGATGTTCCTACCTGCCAGGGAGCCGGGCCCTCTGAGCCAACAGCAGTTCTGTGGGTCCGGTGAGGTTCATCTCCCCATCCTGAAAGGATGCCTGGGAAGCACCCTGTTGAGAAATTTCAGAGCACATATTGAAAGTACGTACATAGCTGTGCACATAGAACAATGCTGTGTTTGAGTTTTTGAGGCTGTATTTGGAAGAGAAAGTCAATCATAAAGTGACATCATCTCACCGACAGTGAGGACTGACAGACCCATTCTGGATGCAGCACCTGTGACACAGCATTTGGAGAAACTGGAGGCATCTTAAGTCCTGCTCCTCGTGCCAGTCCCACCACCCTTCCACTGGAGAAGCTTGTGGTACTACTTCACTTTCTTCTCTGCCTATCTAACCTGAATGCCATTCTTAGCCACTCTGAGCCTCCTCCTTTCTCCCAAGGGATCACACAGACCTTGAGTAAACCAAACCAAGCTTTTCTTTAATACTCTATCCCTTAGTAGCATTTATCTGGCAAAGACATGTTTTCACAGTAACTTCCCAGAAAAAGAAATTATGCAGCCATTTGGACAGTCAGACACAAAAATACAGTGTACACAGGGTCCAGATATCAATGCTAAAGCTCTTGAAAACTATTCTTTAACTTTCTTTTTGTGATCCTTACACTCAATGTTTGCATTTTTTTCATACTGGAAGAGGGAAATAGCTACCAATGAGATAAGACCACTGTCAGAAGATGATATATTAGCTTTAACATACTGTACTTCATCCCAACCCTTATGGCAATAATGTAAACAGAGCAAAATCCGTAACAACGACCTTTTTCGGAGAGGTCACTTCTGTCAACTCTGCAACAGGAATAGAGCTGGAAGACATAAATCTTCAGCTGTCAACACACTAAAAGAATTCAATTCAGAGCCTGATCTTAACTAGATAAAGCCTAAAGTTAATCATTTTTTTTTTTGTTGCTGCAATGGTAGTTTCCCAGTGTATACACTTGCCATATTAAGTTGTCTCAAGGCAAAAGGTAGCAATGCTATAAATTAATTTCAAAGAACAAAGCCAACTAGATAAGTAACTTAATTTTCAATGAAAGTTCTACACTGGTTATTAGAAGTTCCAGCTTCTCTCAAAAGATAGCTCTACTCAAAAGATGGCGTAAAAGGTTTGGTGTTTCCAGTCCCTCAAAGATTTGCAGAACTTATTTTTCGTTTATAAGTATCAAGACAGTTGGGAGCAAGCGTGACTTGCCTTGCGCTTCAAAATCATGAGCAGCCTTGCAAGCAAACCCTTGAGATATAAATCAAGCTGGATCCCTTTTGGTTCACATGGTGCTTTTGAACCTATAATATTGGTAGCAATGCTCTTTGTGTGTTAATTAGAGCAGAAGCCAACAGACTTGGCTTCAACTGCAAGACCAATACAGTTCACTTAAAGTGAACTTCTGTCACTAATAAAGAGCCATTTTTAAAAGCTGTCTATTGAGTATGTGCTATCTTTTCCAATCACTTTTCACAGAGGAACCACACGCCAAGGAACAATTCTTGTTATATGAAGTATATCAAACCTTACAAACCTCATAAATCAAGAATTCGACCTCAAGCAGTGCGTCACCAACAGGAGTCAGACACACAGCCTTCATGTGTTGAAACTTCGTCTTGACAAAAGCTTTAAAAAAGAAGTGTCTTGGTAGCAGCAGATGCTGGAAGCAGACAAATCTCTTAACAATAATGCTCCCAACAAAGGTAACCCCTGTTAGCTAACCACAGAAAACATCGGTGCTACAAAGGCTCTATGTGTTGGAAAGTTAGATATCCAGTCACACCATGACAGATTAGCAGGCTGAATTAACTAGACCCTTTTCTTGCAGACACTGCCTGCAACACGTAACAGAGAACACGCTAGTCATGCCTCAGAACTGTTTTGCTATCTGAAGCCTCCCTTGCAGCCTACACAAGCTACATAAGCTACGTTATTTCTCTGTTTCTGGGCTTTCGGTTACTGTTGTTTTTGCTGTGGTGAGATTGTCCCATCTCCCCACTTCCTGAGAAACAGATTTCACAGCAGTGATAAACACTGGGGTTCACAACACAATCTCATTTCTTGTTTCTGTTGACTGATTTACAGATTTTTGACCACAAGGAACCATTTTTTTGATCAACAAGCATAATCTCATCCTTCAATTTGCTTTGTGGCACAGCACAACATTGCTAAGAGCACAGTTACACTCCAAGATAAGCGAGAGGTCCTTACAGAAAGATGGCAACAAAACGCTTTCTTTTCTGTTAAAGGCCAGACCAGCAGAAAGTATCTTGAAGCTGGATAAGAGGATTATTATACATACTAGGGGTATCAGACCTTTGGAAGAGGTCTTCAGAAACAGATTTATAAACATGTCTTGTATGTTTCAAGGCATGATCATTCCTGTGACAGAAGATAAGGTGGTAGCCTTGTGAGGCACCTGACAGTCACACATGTCCACAAATTCAGTATTTCCACAAGATAAAGCTTCTGTGTGGAATTAGAGGATGAAGTTTGGAGTCCATAACAATTAGAGCTTGGTCTTTCTTGTTTCTTTTGTTTGTGGGGGTTTTTTTTGGGTCGGTGTGTTTGTTTATTTATTGTGGTGGGGGGGTTTTGCTTGTTTAAATGTAAGAGTAAAAGCTTCCAAAGAAAAGTTATCCTCCCCTGACTGGACAGAAGTGTGCTGAAGGATTTCAGAAAAAGTTCAGTGTCAGAGCCCCCATCCTGCACACCACTGCCTGTTTTGATTTGCAGGCGTAGAGTGCTCCCCACGTATCACAGATTATCACATGCTCAAGTCAGTAAACACAAAGCCAGATATATTTAAAGGCTTAACTGATCAAGGAAACATGAATCATAACACTGACATTATAACTGAGCTCTCTGAGAATGACATTAGAGCTTCAGTCACGTAACAATCACTATAAATGGACAAATTCCTTTCATACTTCAGCATTACATTAGAAACACAGTAAATTTAAACAGATCAACTCCTGACAAATGAGCAGAATAATAGCAAACCAAAAATGCACAACTAGAGACACTGTCAAAAGACAGTGATGCAACACACACAAAAATGCTCACTCTCTTGTTCAGTTTTTAAAGACTGATTGTCAGTTTCTCAATAGCAGCAGAATTAATGACATGACTAACAAACCTTGACTCAAATTCCGCTGACACTGTAAGGGATTTACAGTGACAGAATTGCAGTTTTCACTTAGGACATAGGAATAAAATACAAAATGGTGTGGTAAAAACAAAAACCACGGAAGTATATGCATCTAAGAACAGTGGAAGTTTAAAAATTTATTTACATAGGGATAACTTGAATTAGGCAATTCTTCTTAGTGCTACTAAAAGCATGTTCTTCAAATTAGGACTGAAGCAGAAGAGAGTGGTTCTATTAATTAACTGCCCTCTGCAAACAACTGCAACTCAAATGCTAGAAAGAGTCTTGTATTCATGATGTGCCAGCTCTCAAGTTAGGTAAACATGTACATGAGGCAGCAGGAGTGACAGAGTAGGTACCAGCAGTAACATTTCCTGCTTTGCGAACATTCACTCTTCTCAGTTCAACAGTCAGCATGGGCACATACTACTTAGCCCCAGCAATAAATACGATGGAATCAGTCATGCTCTTACTGAGCTTAGGGAGCATGACAAAGTCTATGGGCTTTTTCTTTAATTTTTGAAAAAGCTCATTTCATAAAAGCCACAAAATACTGGAGGGAAAAACAATAGCTGCACTTTTGGACAGAGACATGAAAGTATCCATTTCTGGCTAGGAAAAGAGGCAAAGAGAGACAGAATTGACTGAAAATGGTCGTTTGTATTACAAACAAAAGGCGCTGCCCTGACAGCCAGGCTGCCCACCAGCACCACTGCTCTGTTTTCTCACTATCTTTGCAACGCAAAAAACCCAGTTTTGCTTTCTTCAAAAAAAAAAA
>VZRN01005202.1:1482121-1606879 GCA_013397935.1 Dasyornis broadbenti | reverse complement strand
AAACCCAAATTTAGTGATAAAAAAAAAAAAAAAAAAAAAAAAAACAAAAAAAAAAAAAAACAAAAAAAAAAAACCCAAAAAACTGCACTACATCTGTTTTGTACCTAAACGCTGGCTATAGTGTAGTTTTGAATTTCATTTTAGCTAAAAACAAATCTTTTGTTGAGGTTCTTCTGCAGCAGAAGTTTACACAGTCACACAAGAGCAGACTATTCCACCTAGCTCAGCAAGAAAACTTTACAAATATTCACAGGCCACCAGCGGCTGTAGAAGGGCCCTAAATCACCTCAAGTCTCTCTGGTAGACTCAGAATACAATTCATTCTTAAGACAAATAAGTTTTTGGGTAGAATAAAACTGCCAATATACCATTTTTAGAAAAGCTGTGTAGTAAAAAAAATCCTCTTCTTTGAAAAAACTTATTATACAATAACTAACATGAGAAAAATCTCAAAATAGACAAATTTAGAGAATAGGGACTCTAAATAAAGAACAGGAGAAAATACTGAGTGCAGGATACACTTGGAGTTTAAAACGGTCATCAAACACTGGCAACAAACTTGAAGGAAATACATAACATCTATTAATAGAGGAAATACACCTATCTACTCAAATTAGGACTCAAGCAGTCTGTTATACCCAAGGGAAAGTATCTTTATTTGAGACTTTCTTCTAATGACAAAGTTAAAAGTGAAAATGTATGTCTGAAGTTCCAGTTTCCAGTACTGTATTCCCTGAGGGTATCAGCTTTTTAAAACAAAGGACAAGTATCCAAACCAAAGAGCAGAAGGTCATGGAGCAGGCTGGCAAAGCTGCAGAGCTCCCTCTCCCTGCTTGGCCAATAGCAAACCTTCTTCCAAGAAGGTTCAGTGAGAGTTCAGATCCCACCAACATAAACAGTGAGATGCAAGGAAACCTGGCGGTGAAAGGGATGCTCGGTTTACAAATGCAGGAAATGTCTCATCTACTGCTCTCACAACAGACAATTTTAATTACCATATGTAAAAATTGAACATTTTTAGCAACACTTCCAGGATCATGTGAGCATTTCTGACAGCCAGAATGAGTTTAAAAAGCCATAGCACTATATTTAGCTTCAAAAATCAACACTTTCATAAATATTCCCAAAGCAATTAGTCCGGGTTATAAAGTAAAGGTGTTTACCTTTAGTTAGAACAACAAATGCAATACCTGACATCGCATACAGAAGACCACATAACTCATGGACCACACACATAAAGGCCCCTTTTTGTCCAGTAATAATCTAACCAAGCACAGGTTAAAATACGATAACTCCATTTGAACCAAAGTTATACATATCTTGCTGTAATGCCCAGCAGTAACATACACTGCTGTTTACAAGTTCTGGCCAATTGTACATGGCGCTTTAGGCCCAAAAGGCTTCCCTGTGGCTCATTTGGTCTGTTGGGACAAAATGTAAGTTGTGTGTTCTTGAAATGGCTAAGAAACGTCGTTCAACCACAACAACCACTGCTCTTCACTACGATTCTCATCATCCTCAGTTTGCAAAAAGAAGAATGCAGCATACCACAAGTTTTCAGACTGAAAATCAGTATCTCTATTCCTCCATTTGGCCTTAAATCCACAATGGGCCTAATTGAAGGTGTGGCACTAAAATCCTTCATAAAGAAAATATTCATCTTATCTTTATTACTTTCCATGTACAGAGTCAGGTTATCTCAAGGCCAGCAAACAATCTGGCAAGGGAAATACATAATAAGCTTCCAGCTAGCAGAAACCTGTACTATAACTGTAGCAGTAACACCTCTTTGTAAGAAAAACTTTGGTAACTAAGGAATCCTGGTTTGGACTGGGACAGAATTAATTTTCTTCCTAGTACCTGGCACAGTACTATGTCTTGGAATTAATACAAGAATAACATTGATAAACTACTGATATTTTGGTTGTTTTAAGTAGTGCTAACCCTAAGTCAAGGACACTTCAGTTCCCTGTGCTCTGCCAGACGGGGGGTGCACCAGAAGCCCTGGGGGAGCACAGCTGGGACAGCTCACCTGAATGGCCGAGGGGATCCTCCACAGCCTAGAACACCATGGCCAGTGCATAAACTGGGGACAGCCGGCTGGGAGGAGCCAATCGCTGCTCAGTGATCAGGCTGAACATCAGTCAGTGGGTGATGAGCAACGGTGTTGGGCATCACTTGTTTTTCTTGGCTGTTATTCACAGTCATTCAAGGATTAGGTATGAAGACTAAGTTGGTGTCAACATCTGCGTTGCGTTTGCTCGGCTAATCTTTCATTACCAAGATAATAACAGACTAACTTCCAATCTTCCTGTCCATACAGCTTTACATAACACCCAAAACCACTTCCTAAAATACATGCAAGAATGGTTTAGTATTGAAAAGGCATGCATAACAATGCCTCAAAAAATTCCAGATTAATTTTTAAATTTAACATAGCTTTGCTTTTGTCCGCTAAATAAGTATCATAAAATATAATTCAAACTGTATTGCTATCATTAATACATCAAGGATGGAAATCAATGCAGAGGAGGCTAATAAAATGCTGCTAAACTGAAGGAAAAGTATTAGTGTTTGCTACTGTATATTTCTTATTTTTCCAGTGGTCTGCTTGATTTAAATCACTGGGCCGTAGAGCGTGGGAAGTATTTCTAAACAGCTTATAACACTTCCATTTCACTTACTGATTAAACTACATCATCCTCTCAACTATTCAGAATGAAATTAATTTGAAATGGATAACTGATGCAATTGTGCAGTATCTACAAATGCAATTAATCACTTGCTAAAGATGATTTTCAGGCAGTCAACTAATACGAAAATAAGACTCACACAGCTTCTTTCAATCTTGTCAATTGAAATGTATTCTACTGGACTGGTAAAAGATACTTTTCAACATAAGAATAGCTGTATGTCTTCAGATATTTTTAATAACATCCAAGCGGATTCATGTTTAATTAGCAGAGCACAAAGAAAAGCCATAATATAGTACAGCTTTTAGCAATTACATGACAGTTTCAGGAACCACAACAGCAATATTTTTCCCCTCAACTACCAACGGATTTCTTGAATATTGTAGTGAGTTGTGATCCTGGCATTTAAAAGGCTATTTTAAACCAAGGGCATAAATAGACACTGTCCTGAGAGTCAGTCTGGAGCAAGAAATTATTGCCCAAATTGTGCGTTAGCAACTCTCTGCTGAGGGTCAGCATTACAGCTGGACTGTCCTGGTGGATTACGTCCACTGAGCTGCCTGCAACCCCCTCCCCAGCAGGTCCGAGTACTCTGGGCGACTGGGCACTGAAGCAGATGATGAGCACTCTATCACATGTGCAGGTCAAGGCAAGTACTCACTATCTTTGGGAAAAGTGGGACAGGAACATCATGTGCACACACACACACATTTTCAAAGTTACTGCTTATGCTTTAGCTCAGTGGTGAACAACTTCAGTTAAAATAACAGGAGGGCAAATTCTCAGTAGCAAAGAGGATGTGCTGAGCCTGTGAAACCAGGGAAGGGTATGCACCTCCTGGGGTTAAGCGTGAGAGGCAGCCTCGACTATACCCTCCTAATTCCTACTGGCCCCAAGCTAGCAGACACCTTAGAGTGTTGCCCTTCTACACGGGCAAGATACTGTTAGCATCAAACACAGCTGCCAGGGAGCACCTGAACCAGCAGGAACCAAAACCAAGGGAGCTTCAGTTCTTAGGGACACAAGTTACACCAGCCAGGTTCTCTCCCCTTCACTCCACTGAGCTCTCCTGGACACGTTCAACTTCTGCATATACAACACACCTTGCCAAAGTCAACCTTCTAAATGTTCTCCCTGACCCTTCCTACTACACCCACTCCCAAATTGCTTCATCTTAATCATTCAAAAATCCAGCTGAGGAGTGGTCCCTGCTTGGAAAAAGCAATGCTCTGTTTCCTAAAGTCCTACACAAACAGTAAGCTCCTTATTATTAAGAGCACCAAGGATTACTTTAGGCCTGGGGATCAAAATTGTTACATATGATTTTGGCAACAGAACTCCCAGAGTCCTAGTATGAAAAACTTTTCTACCACTGAATAAAAAAAAAAATCCATTCACTATAACAGTACTGGAGAGTTCACATCTTCCTTGGCAGTTGTTTTTCATGGGTGAAGGGAAGGAAGAGGTGCAGCTGGAGTGCCTAAGTACTTCAATTTGTGAAGGGCTGAGAAAAAAAGAAAAATAGAAAAAATACCTCAGTTAAAAATCTCCAGAAGTCTCTTTCCTGCACATAAAACTCTGGACTTAAGCCCAACATTTTCAACAATTTTTAGGCTGAGGTGTGAGCAAAGTCTTTTCCAAAACAGTAGAAAGCTGCTTTTACAAGCTTTGATAGTATATTGATAAATATTAGGACTTAGCACCTCTGCTGGCCAAGAACCAATCCTTAAAATAAAAGGAAATGTTCCAGTAAGGGTGAAAAAAACCCCAAACCAAACAACCCACACACCAACACCAACCAAAAATCCACTGGAAGTATAAAGAATATGGTGTATGTTCACAGTTTCTAGGACCTGTCAATACTGGAATAATTATTTAAGGGATGCAGTTAACTGGCCAGCCATATGACCATTGACACCTTTAAAAAGGGGGATGTGTTTATTAGCTCTCTCCCCATTTATCATGCTGATTTTAATTGCCTACAAGCTCTCTGCCTGCACTGCAAGCCAATGAGACACTACAGAGGACTCTGTGCCTGAGTCAGTAGTATTTGCACCTCAGCAAGATTATTAATTTGAACTAAGCCATGCTTAGAGCACTTAAAATACTTTGGCTGACCTGAAGCATGCTATCTGCTAGGATATTAATATTTTTATTTTATTTACCTTGTAGTGTTTTTATTATACTTTCATATTTTAAGGACTATTGCTAAACATACGGTCCAGAAACACATGGGTGGTCTTTTATTTATAAAGAATATTTAGCAGTCATATCAACAATGCAAGGCAGCACAGAAGTAGGTGTTTCCAAGCAAAAAATTGTGATTTTTTTTCTGTATCATCCATTTGGAGACAAAAATATGTGTTCAGAAAAGGAGCACAAACTTTGGACATTTGAGTTACTACATAAATTATTTGTAAGCAATTATTCCCATGGCAACAAGCATAATTTAAAAGTGCACTATCATTAGCTCTACAAATGCACACTAATCCCTTCTCTTCATTGGAAACAGCCACTGGGCAATTAATATTGCAAAATCGGGAAAGAAATTAATGTTTCTACAAGAAAATCTACCAAATTTTCTCTGACCAAGAGAACACCACCATGACCTTTCTTGGCTTGACTCACTGTTTTAAGCCTCCCAAGATCTTTAATTGACAGAACATTTTACAAGAGATTTGCAAGCTACAAAGCTGTGTTTTGACTAATTTCTTATTTGTGCAGAGCGAAACAGCTTGTATTCCTTTTTTAAAGTAAGGAAAAAAAAAATCTCAAAACTCACTATGCATTACATCAGGATAACTTCTTCATAAAAGTAGTAATTAGAGGACATCTAAATCTTATCTACAAAGTATTATGTATGGTGGCGCATCCCTGCTTCCTCCACAAACAAAATTTGAATTTTATTCCCACCACATAAAGCTACTAATTCTGAACATTTAAAAAAAAAATAAAATTCCATAAACCTAATGCATAATAAAGAAAACTTTTCAAATGTAACTGCAGTACTGAATCAAAACTTTCTCATTTCATACAACAATATGCCCTCAATATCCTCTCAAAGGCTTCTAAAAATGAGTATTAACTGAGTTCAATGTGTAAGTGATACTTTAATCTTGCATCTCGATTCCTTGCAATAAATTCTTAATTGACTTCACCTGTTTTTTAAATCAAAATAAAAATTACACGTATCTTCACCATCACCAATGACAGTGGGAGTGAACAAGAGTGGTTTCCAAAACTTAAAAATCATATCCATTTTCAAAGTTAAAAAGACTCTTCATTAAAGATTGCATTTGATATTTTGCTGTTAATTCTCTTTATGAATGGCACATATTAAACATGCTAGGCTTGTCAAGAGGAATCCATAAATCCATTCATTCTGTAACAGCAAGGACAACCAAACTGTTACCATCAACCTACTAAGCACTGCTCACAGCCTGCGGGAGCCAATGTTAAGCTTTGTCTTGAATCACAAATTTCTCCTCATTGCTTTGGAACAGAAACATCAGTAAGATGCTGCAATGGTATCAGAATGCTTCTTCTCTTCCTTCAGCAGTCGCTGTCGTAGCTATATTTAAGCCAAGAAGGCAGTCACCCCAGTAACCAACACCAGGTGAAACTATGAAAAAGCCTGCCCCTGTCTTCTCAGACACATCATTTTGTAACACCCCACTCCTCGGGAACAGCCTGACACAGTCCCTGTACCAGTAATCACTGGCTCACACATCCAAAAACCACTACATCAGGTCCAACTGGCCACCTCTCCTCCCAGCAGAAAGGCCTGGCCGGGGCACTGCTCTGCTCCTGCTGATCTGCATTTGCCCTGTGTATTATCTATTATTATGACAGTGTATTATGTTAAGTTTTCCTCAGTGTGCAATGTATGTTAGTAATTGCCAGTTATGTTACTACTATTCCTCATATGGGATTATCATAGTGGAGCAACAGCACTGATTAATCAATTAGCATGGATTCATTAGAGATGAACGATAGGGCAATGTAATTGTGTTTACTGAACAATGGATGACTGTGCTTAAAGCCCAGGATTTCTAATAATGATATATACATAACATTATGAATATTTAAAACACCCTCACTGCAAAGCTAGAGAGACAACAATCAGGATGTGATTCTGTGTGTGAGTAATGCTGGAGCCTGAAGAGTGCAGAGATGGGAGAGCCACAAGACAGATGGCACAGTCAGATGAGTATTTTAGCTTTGACTAAATCTTTGTAGAACAGATACAGCATTTCCTATAGCCCAGAACGCACAGGCACGTCTGCACAATTCAGTGGCCAACAGTATAAACAGACAAAACCCAAGGTGTCTCAGAAATATTAACCAAGCCATGTTAAGCGTAAGAACATGAAAAATTCTGACAGAGCCCACTCTATGAAATAAACAGAAGCATACAAGGATAAGTTAGATAGTTCCCTAGATGTCTGTGGTCTACGTCCCTTATTGTTTGTCCTTGTCAAGGGCTGAACGCCAAGTTTACATCAGCTGTTAAAGAACATGGACATCAAACTCCCAGACACGCCTCTCAATATCTGATTAGTGCCCTTTAGGTACTAATGCAATAGTCAGACCATTCTTCTGTCTAACGATGGTATACAGACTAGCCAGTAGTTCATGTGGATACCGGGAGATGAGACAAAAATTAATTTCTTGAAAATATAGTGCAAAGAAGAAGCATTGAAATCTACCTTCTGCTGCACTCTGCCTGAAAGGAAAAACACTAAAAAGGAATGTAAAAACATTAAGGTAGAAAACATGCTCTCTACCATACTCCAGGAAATCAGAAATTTTTATGTAAGTCAAATAACAAGGTCCCATGAGTGACCCAATCTACAGCACAGCAAGGACCTGAATGCTTTTAGAGATCCACTAATCCAGTATTTTCCCAAGATGCTTCCATAATGTCCCAGGGAACCACAGTCTGTGATTAGTGTAGAGCTTCCTCAGCTTGGAATGCAGCCCTTGAATACAAGGTACTAAGAATTACATTGCCTGTTTAGATCAAAGGCACTTTCATTCCTGCAGGGAGTTAAGTATTCCTCCTTAACTGTGTGGGCTGCAAATTTATTTACTTTTCAAAAGATTCACACACTGAGTTAATTTAAAACTTCCCAGTTTCCTTCAGTCTAAGCAACTTACTGAATCAGTGACTAACAGTGTGAGTATTGTCCTGCAGACATCTTTATATTTAACCATTTTCTCCATATGTTTACAGATGTTAAAGTCTCAAAAGAAACTTTTTATATTTATACATACATATATAAAAATATATGCGTGTGTATGTGTGTACGTGAATGAAAAAGCTGCAGATGAAGTTCTTCCAAAAATCGTATCTGGTCACAAGGATAGCGTGGAGGTGTCCCAACGTATCTCAGTACAAGAAGAAATTAGTTACCTTTAAAATATTCTCTCTTTGGCTCTGGGCATTCTACAAACCAAATTGCCCATCTTCATTCTCAACAAAACCTCCCCAACACTGTAGCAAGAAAAATACATGACGGCCAAAGGAAAATAAAACACAAATCCATCTTGCCAGGCTTCTATCTGACAGGCAAGCCCTAGACTAGACATACTCCTACATTTCTCTGTTGGTACACTTTAAACCAAATCTAAAAAAAGAGTTTGTCAGAGAAAAAAAACCAGGCCACCTGTTTTGAAGATTTTTGTAAGGTACCATGAGAACATGGTACCTTAACCTACATAGCACCAAACAAGTGAATAAGGGTTAAAACGCTGTCTGAATCTCTTCAAAGAATTGAGTTGCCTGCATCCAAATGGGAAAAAACATGCCGTCCTACATAAACCCCTTGATCTCAGTCCCAATTCTCAATGGAAATTAAGGCAACTGCGTAGCATTTCAATTCTGCTGAACTGTATACAAAACCTTGTTTTAGAATCTGAAAGTATAGGCACAGTGTTATGCTGAATTTATGAGTGAGTATTATTAATACACCTGAGTTGACTCCTGTGAGCCAAGACATTACTATCACAGGCTTATGTTAAAGCTAGCAGGCAATTTAGACTAGAGACGGATCACCTGAGAGTATATTGTTATTTCCAATAAATCCTTATGAAGCATAATGGTATTTTCAACCTCTCCTAGGGTTTTTAAAGTCATCATAAAATAACCTTTCATAAAATGATCTGGTTCCATGTTAATTATTAACGACATCTTGAAATAACAGCACCAGTTAGTTAATAACTTGACAGCACTAAAAATTGCAGTGTAAGAAAACAGGATTTATTACACAATTGAAAGGAAGCTGGGTGACCAAAACATCTTAAGCAAAGATATAGCAGCATATTTTCTGGGAGTAAAATAGGACAGCAATTATAAGACCTTATAGATGAATTAAGCTCAGGCTATTTTAATGAGCACAGTTGTACCTACTAATCAGGTTATGATGGGTACTCTCACAACCATGACTTTTTAAAAATTTTTTAAAATCATTTGAAGAGAAGAATAAGCAAACAAAATCCCCTGGGTAACTTCACTTTCACACTACAAGTTATTATCAGCAGAAACAGCTTTTTTACGGTTACAGGTGGACTTAAGTGCACTATTGTTGCTGGCTAATTGCAGCATCTCTAACTGCAAGATCAAAGGTCAGGGAACTCATCACTGTTGCTTAGGTGAGCACAACAGGTGATGTGGACAAACGATTAACTCTCCAAAAGACAGAAAGCAGCAGGAATTACCAACTGCCCTATTTCTTGTATGTGTTCCTGGATAAACATACCATTGCAATCCAATGCCCGTTTCTTTGCTTTTGTGAAAAATACAGGGAAGGCGTACCAAGAGAAGTGCTGGTAATAACAAGGCCTTGCAGCAAAATTTCTGATTTTTGTTTATTCCTGTTCTAAAATAAACATTCTAAATCATATCAATGATTTCCTAGAAACAGAATATCACAGAGACATGTTTAGCGTATAAGTGTTTGCCACAAAGTGGAAGGAAATAGCTAACCTGTCTCCTTGCATGCTTTTGTGCAGTTCTACCATTTCCTGACCTCCCCACGCAAGATGCTGAAGCAGGTTTCAGATACACAGAGAAACTGCACTGCAAGACAAAAAAGTTCCCTTGTTCCCAGTTCCTCAGAACTTGGAAAACAAAAGTATGGCACCGGACAGGAGAATAAATCAAGTCTGCCTACCTGAGAGGGCCAAGGTCAGTTAAGTCAAAGTGAGGAATGTGACAGATGCACAGAAGGACAAGGTTCAGTACATCTCAGTTCTTTATGAGGCTTCTCAGCTAAGACGTGAAGCCAGATTGATTTAAACACGAGTATTTCCTTAACTTACAATTCCCTTAATTTTAAGAAATGTGTTGATAGAAAATTTGAGCAGCCTAAACAGTTAACAAAGTTTTTATGTATGTGAATTATTTAAGCTTTAAAACTTCAGTACAATATGCTTAGACACAAAGCACAGTACAGTTCTATTCACCAGTGAAATGTTTCAAATACTATTATGTACAAAGAAATGCTAATTATCCAGGTCAGATGATAACTAAAAATACTTCACCACCAGAAATGCTGGGAGACTGGCAGCATTTGGGGGTAAGGGTGTGGGTTGTGTTTTACAGATATTTTTATTTGTTTGTCTTACTCCTACTACCTATGCCAAGTTCATAAAAATTGACTATTTAGAAAAATAAGTTTAAAAGCTTTTTGTTCAGTGGAATTTCTTCTGCTATCACACAAAAAAGCAAAACTTTTTTTCTGAAGATTTTATAATTGCATCATAATAACCCAAAGCACTGTTAACTACAAGAGTCTGCTTGCATCTTTCTTATACTGAGCACTACTCATCTGCATATTTAATGGCTCCACATCACTGTAATGCATTCTGGGTACTCACAAGTAAAGACATTACCTTTTCTTCTAGAAAGAAAAGGTAGAAAGAAATAGCTTCAATGACTTACTTTGTGAAGGAAAGAACAAGGTAGACCTCCTAAAGAAAAGCCTCATTCACAGATGAACTTTACAAATTCAAAAGCAACTGAAGGAAGCATTCACTGCTTTCTTCTGAAAATGAGCTTCATAGTCCAGGAGCTGATACATCCTGCGGGCAAGAGCAATACATCTTAGACAAAAGTTGCCCCCAGTAGAAGAGAAGATCACGGAGGGAATGGCATTTTTTCAAGTGTCTGTGCATAATCCCATGCAGGGCTTTAAATTTCAACCAAAAAAAAAAGTACTGTGAATTATGCTTAATATTTTAATAGGAACTACTAGATACATGAAACAAAACACTGAAATAACAGGATAATACTGATCTGTGTTGCTAAACTGATGCACTGCTGCATTTTAAGCTACTCAGAGCTTCTGCAATATATATTCACTCCTGCACAATGGTAATGAAGTGATCAAGCCTGGAGATCACAAATACAGGGGCCTGGGGAGCTGAACTCCAGCTCAGAAACTAGTCTGAACAGTTGCCTCAAGCGTGAACTGCCTACAGCACAGTGTCGTGAGCACAGAAGGAGTCCAGGTTCTAAGAGGACAGAGATAAGGCTTTCTATTTGCTCCATCCTCTCCCAGCCAATAACCCTTTCCTGCTTCAATGGTTATAAATTTCAACAGAGACAAGTTTAGTCAGCGGACATTCACTGGAACTTAAAACAGGAACCCCACCAGAACACTTTCAAGTATAATTACACTTGATCTGGACTAAAAATTTGTTTGTTTCCTTTGTGCAAGTATCCTCGCCATGGCTGTATCCAATTCCAACAGCTACAAGCACCATCAAGTCTGGAAAACACAAATGGAAGGATGGAGGGAGCTGAATGCAAACTGAAATAAAGTTTGAACAGTTTGTTTTTATTTGTTTTTATTTCCTTAAGCCTGAACTGTCTTACATACTGGTAACAATCAAACAGGCACTGTTTACCATATGAAAGCAAATATTATTTCTGTTGTTATGGCTATTTGGACATCTGATAGCCTCAGGCAACCCAAAGGGGCCCCAACAACAACAGCTCAACTTAAAAGTCAAAGGGCAGATACCTTTGAAGTAAGAGATGACACAGAAACAGCAGTAGACCTTGAAGTTTGGTCTGACAGAAAGAACCTGAACACTTCAGAGTAAATCCTATTCATCTTCACAATTCGCTTGAAGGCAAAATAGGCGCATTTGATCACCAATGGTGCTGAATGCCAGAAAATCTAACAGCAAAACGCTCTTCCCACAAATCCCTGCTGTATGGCAACAGGAAAGGTTACCATCACTTCAAACGGGTTTGGCAAACAGCACTGGGGAACGATTCTTGAAGTTGTTAGTATTTTGTGACCTAACCAA
The DNA here is from genome assembly GCA_013397935.1 of Dasyornis broadbenti. NCBI lineage: Eukaryota > Metazoa > Chordata > Aves > Passeriformes > Dasyornithidae > Dasyornis > Dasyornis broadbenti. The sequence continues at coordinate 1,594,865 of VZRN01005202.1, read as the reverse complement.
CTTTTATTTTATTCTCTGGTAAACGTGAGTGACAGAGAACCTCTGTCAAAGAACACATTAGCTGTGTCTAGTAAAAGGATTGCTTAGTTCTTTAGTATTCAGGCTGAACACGCATGGAAGATTTTAGATAAGAGTGTGTGAAGACTCCTGCTCAAGTAGCTTCTTCCCAAGCTAGTGGGAAAGACAAGACTGGGTTTCCAGTTCTGCATGTGGATTGAATTTTAGAGCCCTACAACACAACTCAGGACACAGATAAGATACAATTTGGAAAATAAATGGTGAGTTCTAGGAGCAAATAGTTTGGAAGTGGAGGCCTGCAGGTGCGTCTCCCAGATCTTTACCTGTATCTTGCACTGGTGATCACACTGCATGGCACAGGAAAAACAAAATGGCAACTACCTTTCTGCTGGGAAAGGGGAATACAAGCCGCTGCTGCCTACCTGAGAGGCAGGTAAGCCTGTGATCTCAGGAAAGGGCCTCACCCTGCCACTTTGGAGAAATCATGCTTGTTTGTGCAATTGTTGCTTCTCACCAGTTAGGAATGGTGCACTAATGTGGATAAAAGGCTTCCATAGGGATGTAGCAGCTTTACACAATTTCAAGGCTGGTCTAGGGAGAAAGAGACGTCATTTCCCTTGAAATCAAAGATTAATGGTAACTGCGCACCCAAGAACTGTAATAATAAGAGCATATTTGCCACTTGCATTTTTTAATTTTTTGCTGTAGAAAATGACTTCAATTTGTGGTCAACAGACCTCTAAATTCTTTGACTACTTTTAGAACATCATAAAAAGAAACTGTGAAGATCTAGCATAAGATATGTCTTCACTGGAAAATTTTTGGGAGTCAACAAACCAAAAAAAGTGAAGTTATAAACCATCCTTCAGATTATAAATTGGTTGACATTTCTGACACTGACAAAGACAATTACTTTTTTGAGTGGGTTATTTTAGTGAAAGGACAGAAAATTCCTGGCTTTTGTTTTTCAGAGATAAAACTGAAATGTACCAAGGAGTTTTGCTGGTTTTCCTCCTGGATTCACTTCTGATTTATTTATAGGAGGGCTTTCTACCTTTAACTGCAAATGTCACAACTGAGCTAGCGGCTTTTATATGGTTTCTTGGTTTAATAACTATGGTGGATACTGTACGTTTGCCTCTGTCCCTCTCTGAAAATAAACAAAACCTAATCACGTCTAAAAACTAGTTTATATCTCACTGTTCATAGCAAATAGAAAGAGTTGGGCACAGGTAACCTAATTTTCACCTGTTTCTGCTTACTGCGTATACACTAACTCAATTTAGATTGACCTGCTAATGTTTGCAGCCTACAGTGGCACGAGGGTACTACATCCATTCAGCTTATTTTTAAAAAAGACAAACCAAGATGAAATGTTGTTCATACTCCTTTTTAATTTTATTTTAGCTCTTTGTTTATCTCTTCACTTCAAAGCACTTCCAAGACGAGGCACAGTTTCAGTGTGACAACTTTGTAAAATTAAAATAGAAAAAATGTGCCAACATCAATCTGCTTTACATTGGAAAGCACAACAGCCTTGAGACAGAAATGACGACTTGTGAGAGTAAGCTATAATGAACCCAGAAGTGCTATCTGCAGTAGGAAAAATATATTAGACTGGAGGCTGAACACTCCTCGAACAATTTGTCTTCCTCAATAGGAGTCTCCTGTTCCCCAGTTGCAGCACAGGGCCAAGTCTGACTCCAAAAGCAAGGGGAAATTATCAATATGCATCCCCACAATTCTGTTGGCTAGCATTTCGTTTTTGACTTGGAGCTACTTAAAGTCCACATTAAAAAAAAAAAAAAAATACAGCACAGAATAAAGCTGAGTCTGCAAGGGACATCCCTCGCCTGTGGCCCGTCACTTCCTCTCCGGCTGCCCAATTCAAACAAGTGCAAAGTCACGGCAGGACAAACACATTAGTAGGTATGGCCCTAGTTAAGAGGGAGGCTACAGAGGGTCAAGGGGCTGATCCCAACGGTACCAGTCAAGAACCGTGGCAGGAGAGCCCAGATAGCCAGACCCTTCTGAAATTTCAGTGCTGCTGGAAAATAAGTTTTACTCTCTAGTGAGCTGTGTTGTCAGACTCCTTTGCACAGACATCCTTTCAATACCTGAGACCTGCAATATATTGATACAGTTTCTATTCTTTTCACAACAATGTACCTGAGGCGCAAATTCAATTCTCTTAAAACACATTCTTGGCAAAGGGCATCACATGAATATATATGCTACATATGCATGCATAGAGGTAGCAGGTAGCATTACTTTATATTGCTTTCCAAAAGACATGCTTTCATGCTAGAAAGAGCTTCCAGAAACCCCTCGCAATAGGTAAAGACATTTTTTTTGTCTTCTGCTTGAAAATTATTTCTTTTTCCTTACAGAGCTGGTGAAAGCTGTGAACTAGCTTTCCAACTTTAATGTGCACCTTTTAACTTAATACACGTTCATCAAAAGCCTAGATTATTTTAACTACTTAAAAAGAAAAATAAACTTGTTATAACTGCATATATCACACCAAAGAGTACTTTCTCACTTGGTTTTTGCTGTGCAAACTAAAGAGACTTGCTAACCAGCCCTGAAGGTGCATGTTTGACTGTTACAGAATAAAATACTAGCAGCAATGGAAGAGAAAGCTAGACCTGAAGTAATCTTACTTATTAAACAAATAATAAAGAAGTATTTATGCGGTAGTCAACATCATATTCATAGGAATATAGAATCATATGTAATGAATTCTAAAAATTGAATGATTTCAAGAAAATTTAAATCATTCTAAATCTAGAATCTGCATGTTACTCCTGACCTTAAACAGGGAACCAACATCAGACACTAAAACCTGATTACTATAAAAGTAATTTTAACAGAACCAACATCAATAATTTCATGCTTTAGACACTTATGTGTGGAAATGTATTATAAATACACGTAATTGGCAGCAGATTAATTTCCCAAAAGTGTTATAATCTTTTGGCACACTGCCAACATTATTTTTTTTTAAATCATTTTATTTATGCGTGCATGCATCTGGTTCTAATGAACTAACTTTACCTGGTAATATCAGTGTTTGTGTAACTGATGACATTAACACAATAAAGTTATCAACATGCCTCTCAAAACAGCCTTTTGAAAGTGACAACTACACACGAAGTAGACAATGAAAGGTAAAAAGGCAGAAAATCACAGCCGGGCATTAAGCAATCATCTGGTTCAGTGTTTTGTAAACTCAAGGATAGCTTTGTTATCATTAACATGGTAATCCCTAATCTAATAGTATTCCTTCTGTTGACAGCTCCTTGCGATGTTCTGAAGTGCTTCAAAGGGAGAATACATACACCAATAGATGCTCTTTTGTGTACTCACCAGACTATCCATTTGACCATAAGACAGTATCCACCTCATACCATCCTGTTATCAATGCATGGACTTGCCATGAACAGTGATCCAATTTCCCTTCTCTTCTGGATGATGGGATAGAGCATTTTCCCAGGCTTAACAACAGCCAATCAAAGACAGACAGAACGGTCTGAAGACTGAGGTGGAACTGACTTCTTTTACCCCAAGTTAATTCTGCTGTTTAGAAGTTTACATTGCAATTAGTAAATAATTAAAATATTGTGTAAAAACTTCTCTAGCCCATTCTGTCTGTCTCTACTCCCTTGAACCTCCATGGTAGGAACATGAGGACTCACAATAAAGCATTTTGCATTTTTTCCACAAGGAGTAAAACATTCCAGTTCTAGGTGTTCTTGCCACTATACAGCAGACCACTTCAGTCCCCAACATTTTCAGGGTATCTTTTGTACAATATTCTTCCTGCAGATAGACAGCATTACTGAATTCACTCTCTCAAATAAAAATCCAAAAGCATCCTAGGTGGCACATATTCGCGTGAAGGAAATGTGGATACATTCGTGCATCAACCTCACTGGTCTCATAGCTGGTCTTTGTGGCACAGAATTTTCACCAATACCATTAATAAAAAAAAAGCATCTTTGCAGAGGCACACAGCAACATGTGATACCTAGGCAGCTATGGTGGATGCTACACAGATGTGAAGAAAATGTTCCTATATTCTTCTAAACCAAGTATTCAGTTAAGACTATATTCCTTGGCTGAAAAGAATACCATGACAGGAACTTCTGAGCAGCAAACAGATTTGTCAGTAAGAACTGCAGTATTTCACAATCTTGATTGATTTATTTTTAAGATGAAACATCTGTATTTTGGCTGCATCTTCTTTTAAAAGCAAATTGAAGGGGATATTTTTTTCTACTTGCTGATAAAAAGGTTGTTTTTTTTTTCTTTGTGACTTGAAATCCATTTAATCTGGTTTTGTTCCCTGGCCTCTCCTCCTTTTATCATGCTTACAATTTCTCATAGAAGTGTTTTCTAAAATTCCCCTTGGAATATGCCTCTTCTGCATCAGAAGGAGAATTCATTTGGGCTTTTATGAGAAGTGTCAAAAGATGAGACAATGAAGAATAACTGGCCCTTGCTCAGTAGTGCTGCTTGCAGAACTTACTTTACCCCAAAACAATGTATTTCTGTTTGATTCTCATTCTGTTGTTTGAAGGACAGAAAAATGTATGCAGATTATAAAAGAAAGGGAGGAGTGGGGGTGGAAGTGAATGCCACGTCTGAGGAACCTTCACCATATTCTTTGACTGACGTGAGGCAGGTGAAAAGAAGGGGTTTCCTTTTGTTTCTGTAAAGCTGACAGATGTGCTGTGAACTTGACTGTACTTGGTAATTCTAAAAGGCAGAGGAAAGAAAAAGGAGGAGGCAAATTCATCTCCACAGGTGTTAAACGTGCAATCATCTCAGCTGCACCGCTATTAGGTCAATGGAGCAAGCATGCCAAACAGCAGCTCTCTCATTTCAGGTCCCAGTTCATGTTGCCCTAAGACAGCTGCTAAATAGTCACCACCAAAAATACCAACATAGAGCATAATTCTAACTCTAAGATACCACGAGATGCTTCAGTGCAGTCACATTACAAATTACAAAAAAAAAAAAGCAAGAAAAAAAGTTCAAATACAGGAAAGAGGCTATTATAGCATCCCTTGGGACTGACACAAAAAAAAGCTTTTTACTTGAATTTTAGAAAGGAGCTTGAGAATCCATATCAAAACCTACATTAAATCAAGACGAATTAAAGTCAAAATTTATAGTTGCTAGTACTTTAAAGGAGACAACTAATTAAAAAAAAAAGCACAAGCCACTACTCGATTTGTTGAGGAAAAAAACCAACAAAAATCTTAGAGAAGCAACTGATCCTATAAGGATCAGTGTCTCTGGGGGGCATTTTTTTTCCCCTTATGACACTGTGTGGAATGTGTAACACTTTGAACTGGCAAATATGATTCTTAGGATCTGAGCCATAGCATAAGAAGAGCTGTGCCAAGTGAGACTACAAGTATGTCCATCTTTGAATACCAGGTGCCTCACAAATTGCTACTTATTGTCCCTCACAGTACAGAGGAATAGTGACAACAATTTGGTCTTGCATCAACAGTTATTGTACAGTCTAATCACTTCCTTTTACCTGAAGATTTGCATATTTACTATATTATTTCTTAATTTTATTTATTTAAAGTTATTTCCGAGAAGTTTATACTGCTGATGTTACAACAAAAGGTCACATCAGAGGCAGAAGCAATCACTGCAATTACTGACAAAAAACAAAGGTAGGATGTTTGTCCAAAATCCTGAAGCTCACTGACTCATCCTTGCTATTTTAGTCTATATTCACACTGATCTCAGTTTATTATTCCCAACTCTAATATGTCAGAACACCTGAAACAGCAAATGCACGGAGTACACAGAAGCACTAAAATATTCCTCCCCTCATTCCAATGTCAGTATCAGAAACTGTTTCAGAGGCTTGAGGCAAAATCAAGACCTGCTGCCATAAAAGAAATCCAACTGAATGTGCAAGTTTCACAGAGACCTATATTATTACTATTACAGCTCCAAAACCTGTAAATCCAGATTAGCTGAGACACCAGCTACACAGAAGAACAAATCCCCAGATTAAAGTGTCTCCAACAGGTTGGGTAATTTAGTGGCGAAGCAGCCTCACCTAACAATATAAACCAAGAAAAAAAAAAAACCGATCTCCTTAGAGTGTGAATAACTGTCAATCCTGTAAGAGAAACAAAGCCACACATCTCACTTTTGGAGAAACGCAAATATTAACCAAACAACAGCAGAACTTCATACAACAGTGCACTGCAAGGTGACATATTGAAAAATCAAAATGAGTAATTTTTCCTACTGTCAAAGCAACACTTGTGTCCAGGTAAGTTGAAAGATCTCTGCCATTATTCCTAGCTGTCCATTAGATTGCTACATTTATGGAAAAAGTTACTTAGCAGTAACCATTTCAGTAGGACACTGACTGAGAACCCATTTTATTTTAGCTAAATGCTTCTAGAGCTTGACAGTAAATGATATGCATGAGCCATGTTGACTGTCATCTTCCACTTTTGACTGTCAGACATACAAGTAACTTGCTAACGTTTCATTCCAATTTCAGCGCCATGAGCCTGTTGCATAAGCTGCCTGCTAAAAGCTGTTCCAGATGGAATGACAGTGTTTTGCAGGACCTCAAAGATGCAGCTATAGAGATGAATATGCGTCAACAGCATTGACAGCATCACCTTTCCCCCCCTTTTTTTGTCAACAGTTCTTATTTCCACCCTTTAATTTTTCCACATTCCTTGTAAGACAGGCCACATAGAAAGGAAAGAGCTTCAGTCTCCCAGCCATCTTCCTTCATCTGCAATCTCATCTACCTGACTACACAAGGCAGAGGACAAAGGAGGAAGGTGTATAAACAATAAGGTATTTTCAAAATTACAGCCAAGGCCCAAAATTCATTTTAAAGAGGAAACAAAACCCAATCCCCTACTAATATAAGAATGATGAAGGGCTTTGATGATTTTCATTAGAGATACTTTCTCTCATGAATAGTCAGTAAAATGCTGGTACTCCTCTCACTGGAAACAACCTGTTAACAATGAATAACAACTTCTACTGATTGCACCATTTTTACTGATAATTTATATACTATATTAACATCACAGAACATTCATTATTAGCTCTTATTACAATAAATCACAAAAAGTCTACTTATCCTGCTCAAATAAAAATATGTAAATTACACCTACCACTCAGTTTAAACAATTCAGGTAAAACAATACAATTTTTCTGACATGCAGGCTGTGCAAGGAGCACAAAGAGCACTTCTCCCCACACACACATGTACTGCTTTGCACCCTCAAAAGAGGAAATTACCACAGGGCACTTCTGTCCTTTTTCAGATGAACCATTAGTATTCTGACAAACATTTAATTTACATTTCTTAGTTTTTCCTCTATAGAATAATTTCTTTTTGACCCAGAATGCCACAGCACACAGTACAAGGAAGGAGAAAACAAAGCAGTGCAGGGCTGGAAGGCAGCAGAGAGAATTGAGAAGGAATGGCTTTTGTTATTTCGAAAGCCCTCAGCTCGCTGCATAGTTGGATTTATAATACGTTCTTTAAGAGTTTTCACGGTGTAAGAGTGCCACACAGCTCTGGTTCCTGCCGTGCTCACACCAACAACTTCAAAACTAACTCACTGCAGATGTCCCTATGATCATCTAATCAGACATCAAAAGCAATATACTGACAAGCTCCTGTGCTGATTAGAAGTGTTCTATATATGTTTCACAGCGTAAACAGGCACACAGTAGCTGCTTTATAAATGGATTCACCCACATCAGAATTCCCTTTTAAAAAACTCCAACTGTTTGGAACTCCCCAGCTGAATGACAGAAAATCCTTTTAAATCTCCCCACGTCTTCTGTTCATTTCCACACTGCAGTATTTCAAGAGCAAGAGTTAAATTATTAATAGGAAAACTATTTACCAGAAAAAAGTAAATGCCTTACAGAATTTAAAAACCTTGCTATTCTGAATGACAGCCCGAGACCACACCACATCAGGGAAGCAGTCTTGCCTTTACCCTACAACACACATGGTAATATCTCAGATGTATTTCCATATCTACTTTGATGTCTAATTATTATACGTCAACAAGCACAGATTTAAAGCATTAAAAGTGCACCATCCTTGCAGCACTGCTAGTTCCTGAAAAAACACTGTGCTTCTCGCAATATCTGGTTTCCTTCTCAAGAGTCCACCTCCTGTAATACTTAAAGAGAACTATAAGAAAGATGGGACAAACTTTTTAGCAGAGCCTGTTGGGATGGGACAAGGGCTAATGGTTTTAAACTAAAAGAGGGTAGATTTAGACTAGATATAAGGAAGAAGTTTTTTACAAAGTAAATGATGAAACATTGGAACAGGCTGTCCGCAGAGGTGGGTAGACTAGATTCCCTGGAAACATTCAAGGTCAGGCTGGACGGGGCTCTGAGCAACCTGATCCAGAGGAAGATGTTCATGCTTATGGTAGGAGAGATGAAACCACATGGCCTTTAAGGGTCCCTTGGAACTCAAACTGTTGTATGATTCTATCACATAACTATGGGAGGATTTCATATTCAAATTCTACCACATTCAAAAGGACCAGAAAGGGAAACTATCTGACCTGGTCCAGTAAACATACTTGACAAAAGTTCTATCCTCTAAAATCAGACAGACAATAGAACCCTCATGGCAGGACAGAATCTTAGCTCAAGTCTTAGCAGAAATCTGCTGAAACAAGTTATAAACTCTATGGAATTATTCCACCACTGTGCCAAAAAGGACCTTTTCTGCCCTGCCCTACTTTTAAATAGCGTGATCAGGTGAACTAATATTTCTGGGGCTTTTTTATACTAAAATACTCACAACATTTTGAGAGTACTACAGATTATCTCATAGCAAAATTTGTAGCATATCTTTACGTTTACATATGTATATAACATCATACAGAAAAGGAACAAATCATGAAGCTGCATCCTTACACATGTGGGCATTATGCTAATCTGCAGACTCTTAATCAGGAAGGCTAATACACCACAAGCACAATTAACAGCCAGAAGAACCAGAGGAGGTTTTGACCCTTTTTAACAAGAGCTTGAAACATAAAAATGTTCTAATTATATATCAACCTTATTCAAAATTGCAAATTACATGTCCACAATGCATAAAATACAGTCAATTTCAAGTCATACCTAGGCAAAAATTGAAACTGTATTGAGCTACTGGAGCAGCTCTTCAATTGATCCAGCATCTCATTGTATCTTTAAATACGGATAAAAACAATTTAATCAGCCAGTCCTATTGATTAACTGCAAGATAACCTAAGAATTTGCAAAGAAAACATGTAAGTATAAAAGAAAGTCACGCAGAAAATAGCATACCATAATAATCAGCAAGTTAACAAGAGAGGGTGAAACCTTAGTTCCACCAGAATTAATGCAAAATTCCCATCAATTCAAACAGGATCACAATCCTCCATCTAAAACTCATGACAGATCAAGACTTGTGATAGTAGAGGAAATCCATCCCTGGGCAAAAAGAGAGACAAGCAGAAGTAACAGCTTCAGAAACAAAAGTTGAGATGTTATAATGATACATTAGCAATTACTACCTGAATGAACTGGACTGAGCAGAAGCAGCAAAATGTATTTTGCTCCCTAATACCAAACCAATGGAACCCCGCAATTCGGACTTTCTGCCTTGCTTCATCTCATCTTTACCGTCTTGGGCAGAGGGATCCAGTCAGGAACTTCTGAGTTGGTGAAGAGAATCCAAAACTGCAGCTCCACTGAGCAAACTCGGGACAAGTGCTGAGCAAGTGTTAAGTGCCCCAAGAACGCTGGTTTCTTTTGAAAGGTTTCAACCACCTCAGCCACACTGCAAGGCCTCGCTCCAGAGGAGATCCCCAGCTGAAGACCACATGCCCATTGCTAAACCCACTTTCTAAGGCCAGGCCATTTGCAGCCCAAAAGCAGCTGGAGCAGCCCTCGGCTATAGCCATAGTGAAGCTATGGGTACAGAACTTTTCAGAGAAGTAGAATCACAAAATCCTAGAATGGCTTGGGTTGGAACGGACCATAAAGATCATCAAGTCCCAACACCTCTGATATGGGCAGGGACACCTTTCACTAGGGGATGCTCAGAGCATCCAACCTGGCTTTGAACACATCCAGGGATGGGCATCCACAGCTTCTCTGGGCAACCTGTTCCAGTGTCTCACTGCCGTCACAGTAAAGAATTTCTCCTGAATATCTAACCCAATTTCCCCTCTTCCAGTTTACACCCATTAATTCTTGTCTTGTCACTACAGTTCCTGATGACGAGTCCCTCTCTGGCTTCCTTGCAGGCCCGCTTCAGATACTGGAAGGTTCCCATGAGGTCTCCCTGCAACCTTCTCTTCTCCAGGTTGAACAGCACCAGCTTTCTCGGTCTGTCTTCATAGGGGAGGTGCTCTAAGCCTCTTACCAACTTCCTGGCCCTCCTCTGGACTCACTCCAACAGGTCCATGTCTTTCCTGTACTGGGGACTCAAAAGCTGGATGCAGCACTCCAGGTGGGGTCTTCCAAGAGTGGAGTAGAGGCAGAATCCCCTCCCTTGACCTGCTGGCCATGCTTTTTTTGCAGCCCAGGGTTCAGGTGACTTTCTGGGCTGCAAGAGCACATTGCTGGCTCACATAGAGTTTTTCATCAATCAGTACCCCCCTCCAGTTCTCCTCCGCAGGGCTGCACCCAATCACTTCTCTGCCCAACCTGTAAGTGTGCATAAGTACATTAAACTAATTCTGTATCCCTAAAGTCCTCTCTGGATACCTAGGGAAGGAATTTCCATTTTTGAAAGCCTGACCAGGGCTCTGTGATTTTAACTAAATGGATTTTAACTAAACAGTAGCTCTAATAAAGTAAAAAATTCATTAACAAATACTTTGTCTTCAATAACAAATTCTGATGTGTGTTACCCCTATTTTTCCCTGATTATGGTCTTTAAATTTTTCAGTGGCAGCTATCACAATAAGGAAAGAGAGGTTTGGATGAAAAAAGAAACTCAATTTTGTACCATCTGTTAAATGACTTCCAGTCTGAGGGAACAGATGCTGGACTTCACTATCGGTTTTTGATTGATCTAGAAGTATTTTGCTAATTGGGGCTAAAACTACAGCTAAGATGTGTCAGAGAAAATAGGAAAGAATAACTCGAATTCTCCTCAAGCAACCTGGTCACTCAGAAAAGGCTGTTATTTTTGTAATGACTATATAGCATTTTAAAAAAAAAAATCTTCCTCTGACTAAATGGAACACATGCTCTGCTTGGTGCCATAAACACGGTGAACAGCTCAAATGGTTCATCAGGTTGAACCAGTTCACCTGAATGGGCTAGCAATGTTCTTTTCTTGTATTACTGCCTGTTTGCTGTCCTGTTTCATGCATTACTCATTGCACAACTGAACTGCACTTTCCAGGAGGTAAATCAGTGCTGCCTTCAGAGAATCCCATCGCAGTCACCTCTCAAGAAGCTGATGAAGCGCTGGTGTATCAGCGCACACTGTGCAAGGCAGCGCGCGGGTTTTTCTACACAGAGCCGAACCGCCAGTTCCACGTGTGCCAAACACCAAAACGCCAGAAGTGCCAAAGCAGTTCAGCTAATTAGGAAAGCCAGTTCCAATTACAAAATAATTGCCAAGATAATTGTGGCATAAGTAGAGGCTTAATTTTCACTACATGCATTGAAGAATGTTTCATCTACCAACAGCTCTTGGTTTTCTGACTTGCATGTGACTACAAGGAAGCAGTTTAATGTGAAAAAGCACTGGTTTGTGGCAAAGGAAATTCAGCATTAGCTTTATATTTTCAGCAGCAATGTATAGAACAAATGAATTTTTTCTAAATACTCCTTAAACACTCGAGCAAAAGAGTATAGCTCTTTTCAAAATGCAGTGTTCAGCTGTTTGTGCCATGTTTTTTCATTTGTCAGATATTGATTTTTCTGCATGTTTTAAAACAATCTGTATCTAATTTAACCTATGTTATTTAAGCTTTCTGTGTTTCCCAGAACATTATGCCAAAGCATATTTCAGTATGATTGATGATGAGCGTTTTAGAAATGGTACTGTTGCAAAAATAAGAGGTGGTGTAACATATTTTGCTGTAACAGATTTTTGCTATAACAAAAAAACCAAACCAACACCAAACCACAAATTTCAATTTTCTAGGCCTCCCCCCTCCCCACTTCACATGCTATATTAAAAAAAGAGTCCTTCTTCACCCCTGCTACCTGTCCAGCTTTGATTTTCACCCCTAGAGCTGACAGAAGGATGCTCTTATATTTTAGCACAGAGAATTCCTTTAGGCCTAGAGAATTCCTGTGTACTGATGCAAGTCAGTGAAGCATGGTGAGGTTTTAACCTCCAAGTATTACTGCAATCCTCATGTAATGGCATAAAATGCACTTGTCACCACTAAAATTACATTAAAAAACCCAGCTCAACAAAATGCTTTCTTTCTCTTCTTGATGGTCTATAAAGTATTCAAAACACACCCTGGAATGAAAGAGATTCCACTTATTTTTCCACCATTTTTGCCATTTTCATGGTTATAAAATACCAGAGGTCAGCATTACATATTGACACACTCACTTTATGCATTTCTCAACTTTGCCAAGAGTGTAAGATCCGCACTGTTAACCAAGAATTCTTCTTTGTACTTTCATTTATCAGAGTAAGTCAGTATTTCATTAATATGTAAATGCTTGCAGCAAACATCATGAAAAACCTCTCAGCTCAAACAGGTCTGACAAATGATGCAGAACTTTGACAAAGTTCAGCCCCCCGTAACACTGTAATGTACTTGGAGAGTCACTAGGATTTTTAAAATTGCACCACTTAGCAAGTAACACAAGGCATTGTAAAATAAGGTGCACACAAACTATTTAGATGCACGTGCATTTGACCATGCAAAGAGAAACAATGAACAGTCAACTAAAATCCTGTGCTGGCCTTCAGAATTACAGTGTTAGACTGAGACCCACAGAACGTCATTTACCTGCAAGTCAACTGACTTTGTATTTACTTCCATTATTCACATGAATTTAAGTGGAAGTTTGGTCTTAAATCCACTTTCAGCTGAAAGGTTCCCACCTCCAGCATGGATCACTGAACCCCAGTTCTCTCCTCCTTAATGTGCCAATACAGCCATTTGTGGCACCTTGCTATAACCTAGTTGTGATCTCGTCTGCAACACCCCTCCTGCACCAAAGAGACTCAGGGTTTCTGAGTGGTGTTCTGAAACAAACCAGCCATAGATTGTTTGGCACAGCTGGGGACAGGCAGTGAACTGCAACATTGTACAGAGAAGCTAAAGGGGAAAAGGCATAAAGCAATGGAAAGCAGCACCATCATTCAAGCCAGCATTCATGAGGCCTACAGTAGAGCAGAATAGACCCACCAGAGCTTTCTAGGCAAACACTAAAAAATAGCTCTATTCTGCTTGAGACACTTATGTGTTCCAGCTGACATTCAGAGATTCTAAAGAATTTCATGGTTTTATAAATAATGTAGGAACACCTTCCCCACACACAAAGCTTCAGGTCTCAAAACTGCAAAGTAAAACATATGGCCCAAGTGTGGCCAAGACAGCAGCACTTTTAGAAGATTAAACACAGCCTGCAAAAACATATGATTAAGAGTTACTGCATCTTCACTAAATGTGGCTTTGCAATAATACTTAGTAGCAATAACTATAACGATAGAAACATAGTAATATCTATACTGAAAAAAAAGTTTGTTCTCAAAAAGGAAGAGTCAGGTCGTTAAACAGAAAAGAGAGATAAAGAAAAGACCATGCAGGATAAGTAGCAAGAAATGCCATTAGAAAACAAGGGAAATGAAGAAGGGTGCAAGACCAAAGAAGCAATGGTAAACTGGACAACGCAATACTGAACAAAGAAATAATTGCTGAAAGTTCAGTTCATATTCCAATGCCTTATGACACCATTGAGCTTTATGTAAATCTCTTATAAAAAAATTTAAATAGAACCACTGTTAATTGATTGTATCATCTAAAATAACTATTTTTCCAGTGGAAATTCTCTGTTTTACAGAAAATGAGTATGATGCATTTTCTTCTAGACCCAAATACATATATAGCTTACAAAACTACTATATACCAACAGGTAAGAAAAGTTTTGGTCTTAAAGAAAAAAATGAGCTACACAACACCTACTGCCACAACATGCTTGAGACTGTGGTCACTGGGGTGAGAAGCACTTGGCAAGTCAGCAGGTGCGCCCAAAGCCGGATCGCTGCTCCTCCGTACCAGAAGCGGTGTGCCTACGAGACAAAATAGAATTCAAAGGTTCAAGGATGCTAAATTAGCGCAAGGGAAAGCTTCATGTGGTTAAATAAGAGAAGCGTGCAGCACTTAAATATAAGCTTCTCTGTGGTAATATCCACCTGCTAAATCACTAGATTTGATAGGGTTGTACCATTTCGGATTCACTAAGCTAAAGAAATGATAACATTTTTAAGCACTGTTATATAGACTTCCATTCATGAACTGCTAAATTAGGGCAAAACTGCTGACAAACAGGAGAAAAAGACACCTCAGAAAAACAATGATTAGTTGCATGTATCTGTGACCACATGCACCAACAAGTACAGTGAAACTATAACCTTGTTCTAAGGAACACCTGCAAGCACAGGGAGAGCTGAATACTATTATTAGTTCCTACAACTGGTAGCGGTTGCTCAACCAGAATATGGTCTAAAGCCTTTCGCTTCCCACTAAGGACAGCTCTCACTGTGCTATTCTGCATTAAACCACCAAACTGGGGTCTCACAATCTCATCTTCAACCGTTCCTTAGTTTCTCCTGGTCAACATCCAAAGGCTGTACTTAGCACCTGCTTGTCTCTCCCATACCAATTATACAAGCCCACACTTCACTTGTATGGAAGGTTGTTCTGAGTGTGACGGCACGGCCATATACACACTCATAAATTTTAATTCCATAAGCTCGCAAGATGCAACAGTCCATCACCACTACCCCTCTGTGCTACCCAACCTGAGGCCTATAAACGCCACTTCAGGCACAAGAGGCAGCTGAAGGATAATTCCCTACATTAACCTCATTCAGTATCTAACACGCCTTGAGCTGGTTCTGCAGAAAGGCCCTAAATATGGGTATAAAGAGAGGAGGGGGTAAAAATTTAGTTCACAGCTGATCTGTCTCCCAGTACCGACTGCCAAGATTGCCAGGGATCAGACACAAGCGGCAGCAGCTGTTTGAGGAGAGCTGAAGGCTAAACAGGTTCCACTTGTAGGCGTCTTCAATCAGACTCCCCAGCTATCCATAACTACTGTCCAGTTAACAGAGAACGCTATAAAATGCCCTTTGCAAAACTTCCACATGGGCCAAGAGGGAAAACATCTTCAGGAATAAGAGAATTTTTCACATTAATAAAGTAAAAAATTCCAAAATAAAACTAGACAAAAAAAAAAAAAAGACTACAACATTGGTCTAAGACAACTATTTCAAGTAAGCCAAATTGAGATTACAGCTGTCAGTTATAATACTAATTACAATACTAATTACAGTGGCTGAGGCTGATGGCAGCCATAATTACTAGATCTAAAAAAGAAGTTTGAACATGCAACAGTTTCCTCATTAGATGCTAACAATGCTGGAGTGACTCTACCACATTCACTTTCAGCTCAACTTTGTCAATATAGTTGAATAAATACCAGCACCTGACACTGAGGAGCAGTAAGAGAACCTAATGCTCTTAACCCTTCCTCATAGTGAGCAAGATTTTTTTTTTTTTTATGCAGGTAATCCCTTCTATGTTCACTTCTGCAGGAAATCAGTGAGAAAAGCAAAAGTAAGACTCACATTTGTGTCCTGGTAGTAAGGAAATGCTAAAATATCAGAAGGCGATCACCAAACCTATCCATTTTGTGTGATTTTCCAAGTGTGCCAGTAGGCCAAAATGAACAAAATATCTCCACTCAAATATTCTTGTTCTTCACATGAAGCTGAAGATAAATTTGCTTCCCCCGCTAGACATATTTGATAATGAGATGTATAAAAGCTAAAACCAAGTTATTCCCTTCTTCAAGATAAATACTTACTCCTTAAAAATCAATTTTTCTGTGTATGACTAAAGTTTCTGGTGGCCTGTATCCAATTTTTTGTCTCTCTTCAATATAACAGTTTGAAAACAGATGCTGAGATATTTTTGTGTGATTCAACACAATTTAGTCTCCAACTCTGTTTGACATAAACATGAACAGTACAGAGAAACTACTGAAAACCCTTTGCACTGGTACTTTTATTTGTAAAATTTGCACAGCTCCATGAGCATACTGTTCCTTACACTCTTCAAGGCCATCATCCCAGCCTCTTTCCTCATTTCTCTCCTTTTTCCACAGTGAGAAATCCACAGTAACTCAAAGAGGGTACAAAAGACTTCCCGCAGTCAACTAAGAGGTCGAAGATGGGAAAGGAAGGGGGTGAGTGGCGACACCCAAAGACATAATTTATATCAAACTCATCTTCATCACAAAGCCAACAGACTGAAATTAGATGTCTCCTTTTTTCCTGAGCTGTCTTCTACAACCAACTCCTCATTTCTTTCTCATTCCTCTGGCTGAGAGAAAGATGAAAGTTCCCAATACTGTGACTGCTGGGAGACAAGATCCCTGGCTGTTCCAGGGCCTTCCAGCAGCTCCAGCAGGTGAAAGATGTCTCCTGTACCACACCACATCAGCACTTCTGTCTGCTCTTTGTATTGATTGTTTCAAGATGCTTCTTTTTATTACATTCCCCATCCTCCGTTCTGAAGATCTCCTTTCACTTGGTTTTTGTCAGTGTTTTCCACACAAAATGAAGCAAAATTTACGGCTCTCTAAACTTTGGTTTCATCGTTGCAGAAGCAGCAGGATTATAGAGAATATTGGTTTCCAGTTTGGGAAGATGGCCTTGCAGCTATTTTCTTTCTTTTTATTCCTGCAAATTTCTGCTTATTGCCATGAGGCAATGAAACTTATGGTGCTTATCTGGAATGCTTCCTTACTTGCAGAAAAACAACAGGACTTTTTGGCTATTGTATACAATGCTTTCTCTTTTCTCCCAGTATGTTGTAAATTTTAGGGTCGTACAGATCATTTTTTTCTTGAAGAGAAAACCAGAGTCTATATTCTTCATTTTTTTAAAAAAAAATGTATTTACAGACATCTAACATAATTTCTAATACAGAAATATCACACATCATAGCATCTCCATGAAACAAGTCAGCTGTAGTTTTTAGCTAAAATTATACAAAACAGTCCCTCTGGCCCTTATTTTACATGTGCACATCTCAAAAACACAAAACAAACCTTTTATTAGACAAAGACAAACAGAACCAAAATGTGCTTTCCAATAGGAGAAAATACACAGCAAACAGGACAACTGGATGAAAGAGTTGAGAAGAAGCTGTACTGCCCCTCCTTTGCAGGCAAGAGTCCTTTATTCCCTTTCATGAGACAGCAATTCTCAGCAGCTCCCCGAGCTAACAAACTCTGCTCCATCTCCCCTCATCTCTGTGGCTCGGGCTGTTCCCTGCTGTAAGAACACATTCCATGCCACTCAGTGTGTTCTAGCCTGCACCTCTCCCACGGGCTCCTTTCTTTTTCCAGCCTTTCCCCACCTCCTCTCTACTGCACACGCAGGTCTCCTGAAAGCAAGCACGCTCCCTTGCATTCCCAAAGAGAGAGCTCTCCCCACATCCTACTGCCCCAGACTCAACCCAACTGAGGAGCTGGACCACGTCCATTACACACACATACCTTGAATTTGTTCATCCCCATCTTCCTCAGCCATGAATATAACATCATGAAAAACCATCAGCGATACTATTTATTACAGATGTGCTGTAGAAAATGATACAGAAGATAGAAGTGTTTCGTTAAGAGATTCTGTCACCCATTTTCTTCTCTCAGGAAACTGAATGTTGCTTTTTCCTTGCAGCTTTTCTTTAGTCATGCTGCATTTCCATGTTATTCTACTCACGCTCTTGCATTTCTGCTGAACATTTATAACAACCAGTGTAAGCTCAAACACAAAATCCATCTTTCCCTGAGCGATGAGAGAGAAACTCCTTCCTGCATACCAAGTTGATCACAGAAACACGGTTTTTAACAAGCACTTCTATTTTGTGCCAGTGTAGCACTTTGTATTTTAAACTTAGGAGCTCAGTTAAAAAAAAATAAAAATTATCCTCATCTTGTAGCCCTGCATCAGGAGTTTGCGGACAGCAAAAATTGAAACACATGTTCAAGACTAAAATTTTTTTCATAATGACAGCCTTTAACCTCAAACACTTCAGGGTGCACTTCCCCTTCCTTAAAAATCTGCACTGAGTACCTTTTCTTATGGTACCATAGCACCTTCTAAGCTCGTGTCAGCCTTATTCACAATACATACTCTTAGGCAAAACTGATGAGGAAAAACTCCTGCAGTTTTCCTTCCTTAAAGTCTATCACTTTCAACCAATGTAGATCAATCTTTTCTTTTTGCTAGCATCACCCTCAAAAATTAGTATCTACACAGACTTCTGGTTAACAGTGTATTTTCCCTAAACTCTTATGTTTTGGAAATATTCTTTTTAACTGCAAATATGGTTAAAACAAGCATATGGTAGAAACCACACTTAGATTTAAATTGGTTGCATTAGGGAAGAAAAAAAAAAAAACCAAAAGAGAGAGTTCTGCCATTTGTGTACAATTAAAAACTGAAAACTTTCATCAACACAATGGCAAAAGAAACATCTCCCTATCAGATGTAATCTGATTGTCTTAGCTTGTTTTGCTAGTTTTTAAACGTCACCGAAAAGCTGTACACAGACAATAACACATACTGTGAACAGGAGTGTGCTCTGCCTCACTGAAGCCCTTAGGCAGCTCAAAAATCAGCACCTGAGGCTAGGAGGGGCCCGACTAACGAGAAGTGATGCGTTCAAGAATATTGTGCAACTGCAGGTGAATAACGCAAGGTCTGGAGTTCAGGATCTGAACATGGTCGGGGGAACTCTGGAGCCCCAGCTGCCCCTGCTGGGGTCCCACATAGCTCTACAGGATTTCCAGGCTCTGAGTTCTGCCATCAGATTTCAGGCCTACATTTAGACAGTTGAGTACCACTCAAGATGACCAATATTACAAAAAAAGATTATTCCTATCCTTCCTTAATTTCACTCATCTGCACTAAAGTCTCTTTGCTCAGGAAAGCACAGTCCACCTCCAGCCTGAAATCCCTTTATTCTTTGAGATTTGGGTTGTAGGTTGCCAAAAAATGCTGAAGACAACCAGACTTTATCACCCATAAGAATTTCTGTCAGGCTGGGCTATCTGTAATGCAGTCAAATTATGTACTAAGAATTGATTTCTGCACTGCTTTGGATGCAAACAATCTCAGATGACTTTTAGGTAAGCTGACAAACCAAGCCACACAGGAAACACAAGCGCATGTGTATTGTTGTGCTACTGCATCACTGACAATTAACCTACTGTGAGGTCCGTTGGTTGCTTTGCTTTTCTAGGTAACAGGGAAGAATTATTCTAGAGGAGAACTAAAGACACACTTGGACAGAACACTGTAAGTGGGTAGAAAGTGATTTACAATAAATCACCTACGCAGTTAAAGTCATAATTTAAAATTCTGCTCCTAAACATAAAAATGCTGACTATAATGGGAAAAGAGCTGTCCATCAAGTGTGTCAACTGTCAACCCTGAAGGCCATACCAATGACAATTACTCTGCTGCCTGCTTCCAAATTACATCTCTCTGGACAGACAAACAAATTATTTTCTTACCTGCAGATGCCTCCAAATATTTTTTCAGAGCTCCTTCTGAGCAAATCACAACATTTCAAGTCAGTTGAAACAAAACACCTAAATGCTATATGCATACACACACAAATGTAAAATTGCACTTCAACATTGACAATTCTTGGCTAGAAGCGCTCAGAAGAGACACAAAATAAACAAGCACCCTTTAAATCGAGAAGGCAAAATTGCTTTTAAACTGGTCTTGTCATGAAACAGGTCAGGCCCTGGAAACAAAGTAACAAGCAAGATTTTAATTTATATTTAAATACATAAAAGATTATTATATGTGCCTGGTTTTCTTCCTTTTATCAGACAATTTTCATGTTAACAGGCATACAGACAGTTCTTCCAGTCAGCACTTTTTGAGAGCACTGAGCAATCAGTGTGTGTAAATGTGGCCACCCTCACATATATTGCTTACCACCACCTGAGGCATCTTGTAATGATTCTGCCACGTACTTCAAATGTAGCTAACCCAAGCTTGTATGCTCTACATTGTGATAGTACTGTACAGCTCCTTTTATTTTTTAAAATAAGCAAAGCTATGATGACGTGACTTCTATGTTTAAAGCTAACTCAAATGGCTTCTCATAGTGCCTATCAACACAATTTCAAACCTACAGCTATGTGTCCTTCCCAAAGTGCATCGTGCACTTCTTAAATTCCCATGGATAGAAGATTAATGAACTACAGTGGTGTAACAGTTAGGACAATTGACTCAAATCTATAAACATGTGAAAACTCAGTTCCAGCAAGTGCTGTCTTTTACATATCAACCCAGCACAGAACAAAGTACTTCCCAATCACTTCAAATAAGGTGTAATTTTTCTTACAAAGAAAAATAAAAGCAGTGGCCTACAAGTAAAACTCAATAATGGCTTTAAACAGATATTGGTTTAGGCTGCTATTTTTCAGTGCCAGTTATTTTAAAAGAATTATTTTCTCTGCTTGCATGTGCTATAACAAATTAAGTCAGGTTTTTGACTTAAGAACTGCTCTCTCAGTTTTTATGACCAGAATGAACTTTCTTTAGTGTTAACAGGACCTAATGAGAAAACTATGGAATGTTTACATTCAGTTTTTTGCCACTTTTGCAGTTTCAAAGCTGGACATGTAAGAATCACCTATACACATTATTTTAATCATAAAAATCCTGTTTTCAAGATCAAAATCCACACCCATGTGATAGGAAGTTAATCACTTCTCAAGGCCTTAGGACATGTATCCATCTACAGAGGATGTACAAATAATGCTGGTACTTTCTTCCCATTCAAACATTTTTCTCAAAAGAGTTTCCAGCTGAAGGACAGGATATGAGTTTGGATCTTAACCAGGTATTCTTTTCTTGCACTTAAGGCCATAATACAGGCCAGATACAGAGTAATTTCAGGATCTTCTCACCTCTATCAACACAGTGCTCCTATTTTCACACTCGTCATCAGACAAATTGGGAAAACACACACTTACTGGAGTCCAGGGAACACCAAGACTCTTCTCCAAAGGATCCTGGCTACAGGTACCACATGGAAGAGACTGGGCCGAGGGGAAGGAGCTACAGCAGAATCCTCCTGGAGCAGGGATTAATCAGCTCACAACAGGCAGTTGTGATTTTCTTTTTTTCTCCCCCTCCAACTCAAACTCAAGGAAAATGTAGAACTCTTTCCCTTGCTGGGCAGTCTGGTTAGAGTTTTGTGAAAACCTGTTGGCTATTACAAAAAAAAAAATAACAAAGAAACCAAAAAAAAAAAACCAAAAAAAAAAAAAAAAAAAAAAACCCCAACAAAACTTTCCACTATGGACCAGGCTTTCTCTTATTCTTGTACAAGTGAAGCATCTTCATGAATCACACTATTTCCCATCTACTGACTGATGTACATTCTCCAATTTAAGGCTTTAGACACAAGATTAAAAATTACAGTCACTCCAAACATCTTATATTTTCAATTGTTTTTTTTTGGAAAAAAATTGTGCAACATTACAATTTCCCTACACACATATATACAAGGGGGTTTTGGTTTGGTTTTGTTTGTTTGTTTGGGGGTTTTGCTTGGGTTTTTGCTTTGGTTGGTTAGTTTTTTAAGTTTAATACCCTTCAAATGGCATTCAGATGTCAAAAGAAACTGAACTCCAGATACACTCAAAACGCAAGTTGTCTTCGTCATCCAACTTGCTGGTCACAGCAAAAAGTATCATCTTATTACACACATTGGGTTTTTAAGCAGCATATTACCTGTAGTTACTGAATTTAAATAAACCATTTTAGGGTAATATATCCTATACAATTTTAAAACTAATAGATCTCAGACTCTCGCACCTTATTTTTATTCACAGATTGAAAGGTGAAAATAAGTATTTCTTCTATTTCAATTCTCAGCCCATTTCTCAACTTCAAATGAAATACTTAATGAACTGTACTAGTTGAATAAACTGACACAAAGGAAATATTCTGTGCACCTGCAAAAGAGGCCGTGCTGCCAAAAGCTGGTTTAGCACTTCAGCTAACATCAGTTACAGGTGCTTATGCAGTCACTTTTCCACGGTTCAATGATTTAATTTTCTTTAAAACTTTGGCAGCTAAACTGTACAGCTTGAATATCACTTTGGCAGCATTTTATGGCAAGCAATAGAGTAGCAAAATAATTTTTTGGAGTATTCTAATGGTATTTTAAAGGATGGTCACAAATTACAGCATTAGTATACACTCCTGTAATAGTTAAATATGACCTGTGTTTTACACACCTAATTTGAATTAAGAGCCTTTTCTGTTTTGATGTTTCCAAGAAAAGAGATGTCTTACTGTTGTAGATGTTATTTTCAATTCTGGTAATGGTTAACTAGTTTTAGTCTTAAATCTCAAACTTCTTGACAATCTTAAAAGACAAAATAGTGAAACCTCCTGAACTTGAAACTTTCTGTGAGGTTGCAAGGACTAGGAACATAAGAGCAGCTATACTGGGTGCACTTCACCCAGCATCCTGAATCTAACAGTGACAATCTCCCAAAGACTCAGGGAGAAAGCCTAAGAGTGTTGTATCCTACCAGCTTGCAAAAAATAACCTTTAAAATATTTCCAAATCTGTGTGGCATCTAGATCACCGTATTTCAAGACACTGATAAGCCACCTCCTGTGAATGTCTAATCATATTATAACTCATCAATTTTTGGTGTGTTACATCAAGATTTATAGTTTAGTTGAATGCTTCATGAGAAAAGCAGCTTAGGGTTGTTTTGCTTTGCAACTTGTTGAACAATAGTTGTGTTTGATACTTGAGTTTTTACATGGTGAGGAAATCAAATAATAATTCCTTATTGATCTGTCTTAATATTTGCAATGCTAAGATGATTACTGCTACAGAAAAGTTAAAAAAGGACTCAATCACAGAGCATTGTCACTTTTTTTCTGGAGGGTTAAGAAGAGATGATCAAAACACTCTGCGGGATCTACCTTTCCAGTGAATATACCGTTTCCTTCTTTTACTCAGTGTTTACAGTAAACAGACCTCCCTCTAATGAAGTAATGATTTACAAAGACAGCAAAACATAAATCCACAGCCAGTGTGTCTATGGGGAAAATATGCAACATATTGGGAGGGAGGTGCACCTTTTGCCAACTATGTTCAGGTGTAGTGAGCGAATACACAGCTGTACATTTTGATTGGCTGATATTCTAGATATCTGTTGCGAGAAACAATCACACGCTGAAGTGGCACTCGAAAGAAGAGGGACAAAAAATGAACTATCAACTAAAGCTCTTTAAAGGGTAAATCAAATAGAAAGCAATGAGAAAGAACTTCACAGCAATGGGCAAATTGAATGGTTCAATGATTATTTGTAACTTCTTTAATGATGACTTTCATGAAGATGGGTGCACCTGTGTACAGGAACACGTTCATATGGAAGACAACAGTAAACAACCATTAGTGAATAAATCATGCAGAAAAAAAAGCATAAAAACTGCGTTAGTTTGGCTTCTTAAGGCAAAAAAAGGCGATCTACTACCTTGAGACCTTCCGCTGAAGTCCCACTTCTTTTAACTTGAACAATTCCAAACTTTCAATCAGCCAAGCTTAGCAGGCTCATTTCTACCTGAAATTTACATTTTGCCACATTGCCTCAGAGCTAATATACCAGGAGTATTGCAGAGAATTATAAACAGACACTCTCCTCTGTCTTACCTAGCACTAGAGGGTACTGACAGAGATTGCACTACAACTTTGAAGTATGATTTATACTACAACCTTTCAAAACCTTCAGCTGCAAATATTTAGCTAAGTGAGTTGGTCTATTTATTTTTAAGAGCTACTACCTCTAAAACTAGCTATGCATCATAACAATACAAAAATACTAACAATTCCAGCAGCATCACAAAATTAGTAAAATAAACAAAATCTGAGTAAAAGCACTGACATCAAACAATGTGTGTCAAAAAGCACCGTTGACCTTTATAATGGAATTTATTCCATCATTTTAAGTCCCATTCATTACCTTCCCCAAAACCTTCCCCGAGGCAATAAAAGGTTGGAAATCAACATGTCAGCTAGAGAGCTACTGCAGAAAAGTGTCTAACTTGTGATGGAAAAATATTTTTCTCCCTACTTAACATATTTTCATGAAGATGCCCCTCTTACTCCAAAGTAAGGCATATTAAACCAAGTGCAAAGGGAATAGAGACAGGCAGAATAATTGATGAGAAAAAAATCTTTGGGGAAATCAGAGACAGAAGAGTTATTTAAAAGAGAAGAGGTTCTTTGGTAACCAACTATGCACATAAATTTATTACCTACACTAAATTCCTGGGTACAGTGAAAAGAAGGAAAGACTGGCCTATTTTGTAAACAGGCAGCCCAAAGACACAGAAACACATGGAAATTTTATACACATCTTTATAGAAAACGTTACTGTATTCTTTTGCTGCAATACAAAGATAACGCAAAACTCGTTTCCATAAATCAAGCACAACTAAATAAGACCAAGCTTAAGTCATGAGGTCAAAATATACGAGACTTTCCCTCTGACTGAAATGAAAAGTTATCTTCAAACCTTTAGCTTGCCTGAGAACAGAAACCATTTGTTTAAGAAACGCAGGTAGACTTGAATTGATCATCACAAATCTTTTAAAGCAGATCACACTGGATGCCACAGAGGAGAAAAATCTATCAAGTACAGTGTCATCCTCACAACACCTGCATCGAACAGCACAGAACAACACTTGATATCATTACTACAGGAGGAGCCCTCCAGTGCAGTGCAAGAGAATACAGCCATATTTTCTTAAGGAAATAAGCAGTATTCCCTCAAACCACAGGAAACAGCATGTTCTTCTATAATACACTTCTTTTGAAGCACACCAATTTCAAAATGTTCTTTTTTTCCAGAATCTTATGGGGAGAATCATTACTTGAATGCAGTACATTCCATGTACTGACAAACATGAGAATGCTCAGCCAATAAACTGACTTTGCAAGATTAAGAAGAAAAGGATGGCTTTTATGGAAGAAGGACTGTATTCCCTACTTATTCTTGTATGCTGTATACGAGGCATTAGGAACATTTGGTTTATCAGATTAATAGTTTCACATTGTATGTTTTCATAAATTTTTAAAAAACATAATAATGCCATTTCCTCTGTATTTAAAAACAGTCTCCATCTCTGTAGTATCTCAACGCTAACTTGAAAGAGAACTAATCAAATATACGTTGTTTAAAATGCCCCCAAGCCTACTTACAATGCTTCCACTTCAAAGAGGATGAGAAAGAAAAGAAATTCTTTCCAAGCTCTGAAGTTACAGAGAAATTGTCAACATCCGTACCCTGGAGGTAACAATTTAATCCCTGTCAGGCCTATCAAGGCAGAAACTTCCAAAAAATTCCTGGAAGAAACCTTCCCTTCAATTTCCTTAGACTTCACACTAAAACACTGCCAATGAAAGCACCTCTGCTGACTGAATTAGCAACCCAAACACATAGGGCCACTCAAAGTAAATAAGTGTTTTAAGCAATCTCATGAAGCACAATTTAAACTAGAGAAACCCCAAAACCACAGGAATATGTTAAGCTAATTGAGTACATTCTCTGTCTGAAGCACCTTCAAAGCAATTCCGTAAGAGTGCAACCTTTCCCAAATGTCAAGAAGAACGGCCAGAACACCACCAACCGCATCAAAATGGAAAATCAAAACCTTCTAGGCTAGTACTCTTATTATCCAGCACTAACTAGACCTTCTGAGGGTTTAAGCATTCCCAGCAATCTTTGTTTTCAGGGAAAAAATGTCCACTGAGAAGACATTATATAAAATGTCCAAAATCAAAAGAACTGACTGCTCAAAAGCCTGCAAGTGCCTGCGTGTAGCTTGAACTCCAACTACCATTACCATCTGCAAGCTTACTCTAGGAGAGAGACTGTAGTCAGTCGTTCCTACCCTTATTTGCGCCTAAGTCTGCCACTCGCCTAGAACACCGATCAGATGTGGGGACATGTACCTATGAAAGGAGAAAAATCTCAGAGATTTGTTATAAAATAAAGTCATGCAAAATTTGAAATACCAAAGTAAGACCTTTCAATGGGAAAACCAACACATTCACTCTACTGAACAGTGAAAGTGTCCAAAGGGAGGAGTTAACGCCTGTAGTTCACAAGAGAATTTTTTCACCTGCTATCAATAACTGTTACAAGGAATTATTTCTTTATCTAATTTCAACTTTAAATGAACACTAGTAAATGTAGCAATCCATTAAGTGCCTAACTTTATTGTAATAGCCAAAAAAGTAACCTAATTGTCTGCTTCCAGATTATACTCAGAAAACAGCTTCAGGATTCTTCAAACCAACTCCCAAATGAAGGAAAAAAGAGTAAATATTACACAGATTAAAAAAAAAAAAAAAAAAATCACGGAAATGCCTAGTTTAAACCTTACTTTTTCCCTACCTTTCCCAAAAGCAACAAGTATCTCTAAATACTGCCTGTCTTCCTCCAGGCAAAATCCTGACTATTACTTAACACCAAGGAGAGGAGCAAGAGAAAAGCAACAACTGAGTTTGTGTGTACTCAACCATCATTTACCAAATGAAGCAAACTAAACACTGAGCCAGTCGTCAAGGCATTTCCAGCTCCGAGTGACTTGTCCATAAAACGGATCCTCCATAAATAAATTACTGCTCCCTCCTTCCTGCCCATATGGACTGAAAAGGAAAAAACAAATTGACATAATGAAAATAACTCCCCCTTTCCTGTTCCACGACCTACCATGTGGGGAAAACCACTAGAAAACAACAGTAAACTATTAGGTGCAAAAGGAAAACAGGAGCGCTACTGGCACGCTTACAGCGCACAGAAAATTACAAGACGGTTTATGAGGGCCATAAACTCTTTCCCTGGGATGTGTGTTACCCCTACACTCACCATGGGCTGAAGTCATGCAGCTACAAAGTATTCAACACACTGCGATTTCTCTGTTCACTGCAGGGTTTTGTCTATACGCAGTTTTATAATTAAGAAAAGTGGTACAAAAAAAGTCAGTGAAGAATTTACAGTGGTATTTGGGGTTAGAGATGTTGAAGTTTACCTCCAATAAATTTTTCAAATGTAGGTGAGCTATTTCACCATTCAGTTGCCTGTATCATTCTTTGAAAATTGTCATGGCCACATCTTTATTGTACTCTGGGAAATTCTGCTCACAAGAAACAGTAACACAAGCCAAGCTCTGCTGCCATCTTAGCAACTGTGTCTCAATGTTCTCGTATCCACAGAAATAACAAAATCAGTAGATCAATTTCTTCCCTGTTTCAAACAGCTGCCTGAACACATTAAACACTTGTGTGGATCTCTAAATTTTGTAATATATCTTAGCAGGTCTTTTATTACTATTTGTATTGTAGCATAAAATGTCTTCTTTACCCGAGTACAGATTCTGTCAAATTGGGATTTTCACTTTTTCACTGTTAAAAGACACTGTCAGCAACTGCACCTGATAATCCAGTGATGTGGGGTCGGGAGGGAGGCACTTAAATCTGTTTGCACCTCACCTCACATTATGGACACAGAAGACACCATGTCCACAAGCAGTTGAAGTCTTCCTGCATTTTTCTTAATTAAATATAAGAACCCACAATTGCACCTGTTTGAGAACAGAGCTGGCTGTAAAAGCAGGGCAGTGTTTATTTCAGAGAAAAGAAAACAAATTGCTGAATAATTTCCTGAACCGTTTTAATGAGATATATACTAAGTATTAAGAAAGTAATTTGGTATCCAGTAAATTAAACTTACTTTTTTGCTCTAAAATTTTGCCAATATGCGGAAGCAATGTAAAATATAAGGTCCTCTAAGCGTTTGAGTCAAATATAAGCTTGTTTTTATTCTGCCTCACTTTCAGAGTTACAGGCGATAAAGGGAAAAATAAAGGGTAACCAACTACATCATGGAAAATCTAGGATTTCAGACAGTCAGGCTGAGCAGTTTTCTAGAATACCAACCAGAGAAGCACCCTCAAAGTAGTAAGCATACAATAAAAAAAAACAACAAAAAAAAGAAAACATTATTGCCATCTCTATCTAAACACGAAGGGCTTTAAGAGTGGGTATAACATACAATTAACTTAACTAGATCAAATATACAATTTATAAAAGATAGAAATGGTTTAAGGCAGTATCTCATGTGTCTGTTCTAAAACCAGTGCCAATTCCCTCACATCTGACATGAGCAGTGTTTAGTTTCACATGCTTATTAAGCATCAAGCACTAAGTATTCCACAAGCACATCATTAGCCAGACATGGTTTCTACATAAAACCATGGATCTGATTTCATAAAATATAAAACATCCAACAGAACTTAACAGGCAAAATTGTTCCACAATCTGACAATTCATATAACGATGAACTTCGTCATTTCCTTCCTTAAAGCATTCTGTAAAAATGTTCAAAAAGGTAAGCACATGACAGTTCTTGAAGCACAGCTCTACCATGGAAAGCAACATTTTTTCCCTATGTATATATTCAATCACATCCTTGCTCCCAAAATAAGAACAGCTTTATAAATTAATATTATTTATTTCTGCTAGCAAGTGGGAGTCAATTCAATAATTAGACAGGAAGCCAGACTACTGTGGTTCATGCATCAATGATATTGATGCAACCAAATTGTCCTTCTATTTCTTCATTTACTTTTCAATTTGCCTCTAATTGAAATAGGCACATAATTTAAGGACCAGGGACTTGTACATGAAAGACAAAGGCAAAAATTAAGTCCAAAGAATTGTAAGCCATGATGTAAAATCCAGAAGAGAAAACAATTATATTTCAGAGTACAAACTGATTTACAGGACTAACAGGTAGAAAATCTTTCACACACCTTGTAAAACAAACCAGTCTGAAACAGAACTGATGAGACAAACCCGTAACATTTATGTTCTCTACTTTTAAGAGGCAAGCAACATTTTAGCTTCAAATACATGCTAGTATTGCACTGAAAACAAAACAGAACCCTAACTGACTGCTCTTCCCATTTTATATTTCATCTCCTTTACATCCTATAGTAGGATCTCGTAAATACCAGGAAACGAACTATGTGGTAGCTTACCGACGAGCTCAGCAGCTTGAGCACTTCAGTGCTTTACACAACCGTGTGACACTGAAGTGCTCTGCTCTCTAACCCTCAGCTTACGTAACAGGAGTATGCTAGACAAAACATTTTTGTTTTTTTTTTAATAGTGCTCAGAGGTATTTGGAAAATAATCTCTACTTTCTGAAACATGCTAAAATGTGATAACAGTGCAATTTAAAACTTTGCAATAAATGAAGTGGCAAAACTTTCAACCATTGAACCTTGAGCTACAGGGTATTCTGTATCCCTCGTGCTCACCAAAAATCACCAACAAATACATACAAGTCATGTCATCTTAAGATTTTTAGTTGTGAGAAATCCTGTGTCGTTAAATACAGAAAAAGGTTTTTCCATTCCAGGATATAGAAAAAAGCAGATATGATCCATTCACACAAATTTTACACTAAAAATTCTCATGTAGCTTGAATTTTAGTACTTTCTACAGCAGGCACAAAAATGTGCTCAGACTTCTAACAGAAGTTGAGTTACACAGCCTTATCCAGTGAACTTTAGTTGAATTTTTATTTTAGTTCACTGCTTTTGTTAATTAGCCTTTTCCTTTGAAAATATAGTTAAAATAGACAAGTGAACATTCCATTTCTGAAATTGTAATCAGACTACTCCATGAGAGTGGCACAACTAGAAATACTACTTCTATCCTTACCCCAGCTGCCTACACTCAGATTTTGTTGCACACCATTTGGAGACTGCCAGCTGCAGTCAGGAACACAGGGTGAACTGGGCACTGGGCTCTGGTGGGATGCAGAGCAGGCTCTCCTGAGAATTATTCATGTGCTAAATGCTGCTTTACAGGCAGACAGTCAGAGCATTCACCTTCAATCTGGTTTTGAAAGCTTCTATATCTACTACTTAGGTGACAGCTCAGCCTACTCTCAATCCGAGGAAGTATTTCAAATTGTTTTGTGTTCAACATACAAGACTCCAGCTCTTTATAACTGGAAACCAGTCTGAACTCCTGGCCATCCAGGCACACTTAAATGACAAAGGGCACCAGAGCTGAGCAGTTCATGTCTCATATAAGAGGCAGTTAAGCAGCAGCCTTTCCTAATCCCAGTCTGCTCGCTTGAAAGTCAGAAAGGCAAACGGACTCAGCTGTGCAACTTCTTCAAAGGCAAAGAGCTGAACTCTTTGCAACCAGCGTATCCCTCTTCCCACCTCCCACACCCAAAACAAGGCACTAGCTCAGATAACTGAGAAAAGTATTTGCACACAGCAGTTTTACACGCATTGAACCCAAGTTCCTCAAAAACAAAGCTGGGTTCTTTTTCAATGACTTTGAAAATACTTTGCATAAATTTCATCTTGGGTGCTCTCAGAATACTATGATGAAGGATTGTCAGCAACTCCCTGCACAGGACATCCCCAAGAGTCACACCATGTGCCAAAGAGTATTATCCCAATACTTCTTCAACTCTGTCAGGCTTGGTGCTGGGGGACCTGTTCCAGTTCCCAACCACCCTCTGGGTGAAGAACCTCTTTCTAATATCCAACCTATATTCAGGCCATTCCCTTGGGTGATGTCACTGGTCACCAGAGATCAGTGCCTGGCCCTCCATGTCCCCTCACAAGAAAGCTTTAGACCACAATGAGGCCTCCCTCAGTCTCCCCTTCTCCAGGCTGAAGAGACCAAGGGACCTCGGACACTTCTCATACAGCTTCCCCTCAAGGCCCCTGATTGAACTGTAAGGCGAACAATGGGATGTTAAAAAAAAAAGTCTTTAAATATATAAAATCAGATTACAGACATACACAGAAAAAGAAAAATGGAAGTTAAAAATAACCATACCAGATATACATACCCAGTTTTAGGGCAGAAGGAGTCACTTCTATCTCACCAATGGGCTGAAAGGCAGCCAGCTGAGTCGCTACCTCTGTCTCAAATGAGTCTGGGCTATTTCTGTCTGTCAAATTGCCATTGGTGCCATCAGTCTTACGGGGAGCTTCTTGTTCGTCATAAACAGCAATCAGCTATCAAAACAAAAGATAATGCAGTTTGTATATTGAAAATATTTCCAAACTTTACTTTAAAAAAAAAACCAAAACCAAAAAACTTATACGTCCTTTAAAGTACAAAAATAATGATCTTGTTTCAGAACAGCTAACAACAAAC
Source organism: Dasyornis broadbenti (assembly GCA_013397935.1). Lineage (NCBI taxonomy): Eukaryota > Metazoa > Chordata > Aves > Passeriformes > Dasyornithidae > Dasyornis > Dasyornis broadbenti. The sequence continues at coordinate 1,563,285 of VZRN01005202.1, read as the reverse complement.
ATACAGATTCCAGAAAGCACATACATTTGTGCTTAGATACATGGACTTCAATATGACTTAAGTATATGCTTCAGCACTGCCCTGTGCTGACACACATTTCTCAAGAGTTAGCATGCGACCATTAGTGAGCATTTTACATTATTTCAAAACACTTAGGGATGAACACGTTTGAAAACACAGAACAGTATTTAATTCTTGGGGGTAGAGGGTGTTATTAGTCTAAAAAGTTTTAATGTTACTGACTGACGTGCTGCACAAAGGTAACACAAGCACAGCAGCTGCACTGAGTGAGCAGATGCCCATTTTATTTGTAAGAGCATCGTAACTACATTCCAAGGACAAGATGCATCCAGAACAACGACACAGCATGAAGCCTCCCTGGTTGTCCAACCTGTGTCTCTGTAAGTATGAAAATTTCTTGGTCCAGCACAGCACACATATACCTGACACTTCTCTACCCACCCCACATCTATCCCTTCCTCCTATCCTGCCGTGCAAGCCTGTACCAGGTACGCTGTTTCTGAAAACTGTCGCTCCGTCAGTGGCTCTTCCACCGCTTCAGGCGCACGGGAAGGCCGAAAGTAAGCAAATGTCAAGCTACAAAGCCTGCGGTCCAAGATCACACCAATGTGGACATTAAAAGGATAAAAACCACCAGAATAATTTTTTTTTGCCTCTGTTAACCTGGCCTTTCACAAGGATCGTCCTTTCGGTTCCTACTAGTATGAAGTGATCAGACAGTGCTTACACAGCTTCATCATGAAGTGACTCACACACATGTGGCTGGGTGTAAATTGTGTTACAGTTCCAGGAAAACAGTTAACTATGTTACAGCTCTGGGAAAACAAACCAAAATATGATTAAAATGAAGTAGAAGACATGATGTTCTCAACCAACAGGATGCTTGGCACCCCAGTCCTCTCCAAAAGCAGAGGAGGTAAGAGCAGCAGCTCAAGTGTTTTTCCTACCCCACCAAGTGACATGACATAGCTCTTCTGCCATTTAAATGGCAAATACTGTGCCTAAGGTGCTCATTTATTTCACTTTTTCTAAATTCCTTCAGATAATCCTAATTTTTTCCCAGCTAATTATGGGAATCACACCACAACACACACAACTACTTAGGCAACCTCAAGATATACACAGAAACGAGTTTAAAGGATTGATTTACTACTTTTTAGCTCTCTCTGTGTTATTTTAAGGTATGCATATGCTCTCTCTTATAAAAATATTAGTACATCAAATCTCCTCTGACACTTCCAAGAAGTGTCAACAATTACATCCTATGAAAAATAGTATACGGAAACAAACGTTTAAACAAACTCGTTTGCCCAGGGGAAGAAATGAATGTATGAAAGAAAAGGAAAGAAAAATCCTGAAGTGCTTCTAAAAGGAAGAAACTGACATTTTCAGGTCTCCTACTCATTTATAGTTTGGTTGCTAGAAATGTGTCAGCTCATATTTACCAAAGCACGTTTCAGAGACACACAAAACCCTTTAAATACTTAGGTAGGAAACTTGCTCTCTTTTTCCATGTGGAGCCTGTTTCCTTTCCATGGCCATATAACTAAGTTTTTACAACATACAATTTGGTTTTTATTTGTCCAAAGCATATGAAAATATTAACTGCAGTAACAAGAACAACTTTTTTTCTTTTTTACCTTATTCCTGCATAACATGTAAAGTACCCAAGTGTTCACACTGCATTCATTATGCTCCAAAATTACATACAGCCAAAGGGGTTTACTGAGATCAGACACCAACAGATCACAGCAATTTCCTCCTATACCAAGAAAAAGAAACAAAACAAAAAACCCCATCCTATTGTATCTTTCAGTTGTTTCTAAAATGACTATTCATGTTCATGCTGTTATGGAAGTTCATCCTGATTCAGTAAGTTCCACGACCATTGTACACCAAAGGGTTTGCTTTCTCAGTCTCACTTTCGCTGTGGAAATTTAATTTCTAAGAAAGAGGCTGTTTCTAATGAAGAGGAAATTGGACATTGTGTAGGACTGTGGCACTGAAAGCACTTTAGGTAATAGCAAGATACAAAGTTCATTTGAGCATCTACAATGTAGAATGGAATAAATGGAACTCAGCTGTGATTTGATGGGAACAACTGAATTCCTCAACTAGACTAAGCTGAGCTTCCCCTTGGTTTCACACTGTAGCGTATTAAATGCCATATTACTTTGCAATATTCTATGCTTACTGCCCCCAGGATGTTACAGAGGTGAAAAGTAGGAATCGGTTAAAAAAAATTAGACAGAGTGATGGAAAAACCCAGCAAGAACTGTTAAATGGATAGGTACAAGCACTACTTTTCAGTCTCAGAAACCTCCAAAACGTGTGGTAGCATAAACCAGAAGGGTAAACCAGGACAAACTGATGCTATAATTACCCAACTTCTATGCGCTTTCTGCAAGTATTTTCCACCGGTCACAGGCAGAGACCAGGGCCGCAGCCTGGTTCTGACAGGGCCTCTCGCACAGGCTCATGTACATTATGACATTACCACATACTGTGCTTTCTAAGCACCACACCTTTCCTTAGTCCCCTGAAGTTCAAATGAATTTTGTGCAGAAATGATAATATAAAATTATTTTAACAGGCAAGCCAGGTCACAGACTCCCAACACTGTAAGATAGAGTGCCCTTACCCACCTGCCAGCCCTGAGAGGCCGACTCCAGCATGGCCACACCACAGCCATTTCCCTGCATTCCCAGCAAGGCTGCTCCTGCTCCTCACCACAGGCATTTGCCACTTCCCCCAGGGCTGGTAGCCACATCCCCATGGCTCCTTTTGAAGGGTCCCTCAGTGCAGGGACACAGACAGGCAGGTGCTGCCCCTGAGGGCTGAGGGAGTCCTGCATTCAAAGGCCCTGCCCTGCACCGGGCCAAGGGCACCAGTGGTGCCCACCCCACCCGCAGAGGGCCCAGGTTAAAATAAAGCTTTGATTGCAGCAACAATATTCTCATTTAGGTCCCCAAAGCACCTGCCCTAGCATTGGGTGACACTGCCCAAGAGCCGACAGGTTATAAGTCAAACACCTGCCTTGACACCTGCTCAGAAATGAGCTGGGTTCAGGCAGGCTGAGGGCAGAAATCACAGTGCCCAAGTGTGGACAAAGCCTGCAGATCTTATCCTGCCTAATTATATAGAAGGATTACAAGTGATTTGATGCTTCTATCAGCTCTGCACCTTAGTGCACCTGCCACTCACATTCACCTATCAAGAAGGTTCAGCAGATGGAGACACAGCGGCTCCTCTCCTCCCAACTCCTGCAGCAGAGGCACAAGCAGAGAAGTCAACACTACTCCCCCTTCCCAGCACTCCATTTCCACACCGTGAGCCGGAGCAGACAGGGCACAGGTGCAAGGCAGCACCTGTGATACAGCTTGGCAAACAGCTGGAAGAAAATTCCACCTGAGCTAGACAGCAGAGGCCCAACATCTGCCTGAAACGGCAAGTCTCTTACTGCTGACATTCTGTGAGTGACTTCTGTGAGAAATCCACAGTTCCTTAGTCAACACCCCAGGCACTATTTTGACAGATTAAAAAAAAACCAAAGAAAATGCATTTCTTACAGCATGGAACACACCAGTAATTAAGTAACATGATCTAGAGGTAAACTCCCATTTTTTTACAGAGTGTGGAAAGGAGATGCTACAGTACTGCCTGTGGAGGTAGCAAAGATGTGATGCCTTTCCTTCCCAGTGAAATAAGCAGCCATTTGTTTTCTAAAATGTTTACTTGGGAGAGAACTCCCCAGGACTACAGCTGCAGCAGCTTCTTATCAGTAGCAATTCTAACACAAATATACTGCTAATCAATCAAAGTATTATAAATATCTGCTTCAGCCTTTCACAGGGAATTAATACAATTAAAGTTATGTGAATTAACTACTCAAAAATCATTCTCATAATTGACTTCTCACTTCCAGTATGGAAAATTATTTAATTGGAACAGACTGCCAAACTCTTCTGATTGAAAAGAACTTCAGGACACATTAAAAAACCCTCACAAACATATCATGAAAACAACAACACTGTTTGTAACACTGGTTTATTCTTTACCAGTTCAATATTTACAAATATTGAGAATTCAGTAGATCAGCTGATCAGGGTTTTTTTTAAACATTAAAATATTACTGTAGACATTTGTAAACAGCGTAAGTTGTACAATTTTGTACGCTTGCTGTAGTCAGGCATCTCCTTTTTTAAAGGATATTTAAAGAACATGAATATTTATTGTGAAAGATATATATGTATTTCCATATAGGTGAAATGGTTCTACAACCATTATTATTATTGCAATCTCTGTTAACATCCTACCAGTTACCTAGAAAAATCAATGAATTATCAAAATTTAGTACTTATCTATCATTTTTGATTACTAAATTCTCTCTACCAATACTGACATAGTCACAACACAAGGTACCAATAATGAATACTTTGGTTTTATTAGCATTTTTGGTGGTATGTTATTACAAGGCACTGTAATACAGCCAAATTTCAACTTTGTATGCTGCCCTATGGCACCGTTCTTCCAATGCTTTACTGATATTTCAATTGCAAAGCTTGCAGAAAAGTAAAACAAGATTATGTACAAATTTTGTGACTGTATTCCCAAAGACACTCATTCGATTAAGGCCAAGCCAAGGGCACACACGGCAGCCATGCCGCCCTGGGCACTGGGAGAGACACCACACACACAAGAGGCAGCAAAAGAAATCCTTCCCAAATTAATATTGCAACAAGTTTGTTTCAGTACTTGCTAATTAAGCTTAATTAAACCTCAGAGTTTCAGAATTCTAAAGAAAAACATCCTCACCTTTGAACAAATAGCAGTGATTTAAGGCACGTATTTGTTAAGTCAGAAACAGCTGCCTTTATACTGCCCTATACACCATTTAAAATAAAAGGTTTCATAATTATTTCCCTTCAAACTACACTTTTGACAACTAGATTACTGTTAATAAGGTTAAAACCTGTATATTTTACTAGCTTTTCTGAACTGAATTAGAAAATAGACACCACTATTTCCTTTCTGACCCTGAACACCAGGCATGTACATGAAGTACTAAGGAAGAAATGGCAAAACACAAGCTTGTTTGCAATTAAATTAATCAGCTTTCAATTACTGTCAGGATAAAATCACTAAGAGAAGTTCTCAGTCATAGGCTAGCATCAGTACATGATTGAAAAGATACAATTTTCAACAGCTGAAATTATATATTCAAAAACACAAAAAGCAATTAATCGCTCAACTTGTATTACATTTTTCATTCAGGTTGGATGGAAGTTTCTCCTCCTATTTTTTTTTCCCCGCATTCACTTTACCTAGATTCTTCTCTCACTTATGGACAACTGGAGGCAGTAAAAGTGTGGGTTTATTCCTGACATGTTTGTTTCCTGCTCAGGTACTCTCTGTCCATGACTTCAAACGCCCATTTAGGAAAAAAGACTTTTTTTGACCATGCCATTACTTCTGATGGCCAATGCTCCTCTGGGAGTGGTTATCAGTTGCTCATAAAATAATGTGACTAAAATATTCTCCCTTTTTTGGGTCCATTAGTAAAGATTTTTCACAGAAAGCACCTGAATTGTAACAAAGAGCTGTCAGGAGGAGTGAATGAAAAGCTCCGTTAAGTATTTCATCAAGCTTCATGACATAAGGAGAAGTGGTGGCTAAGCTACAGCAGAAACTGATGTTCACCAGAGTACCACATTACCTTGTTCTACAGACCCCAAACTGAGGGGCCAGAGAACTAATCCTGCATTTATCCCTACACATACATCACAAAGAAATAGAAAGATACACAGTGTCTCTGTATGTGACACACTGATACCAGAAAACAGCAATGTGCAAAATACCATTTAAAAATAATTTAAAAGATCAGAACTTCAACCCTCTCCAGGTGCCAGCAGTTTGCACCAAACCGTCTTAAGTTCAAAACTGCCATCGACTTAGAGGCTGCTGTAGACTGACTTTTCTCCTTCCCCAGGCACGAGTGCTACACTTGCTAGACCCACATTGGGGCAGTTCAGGGAATTCAACCAGGAAGTAAAGCAACTCTTCATCTCCAGCTGCTTCAGCTCTGTGAATCACACAGAGAAAATTTCTGTCAACACGTCATTGAGTTAACATTTCCAAGGACTACCACTGTCCGTAATCTTGTGATAGTGACAGATCTGTCTCTTTTAACACAGCTGGACCGATGTTTGTGCCCCTGCTCCCAGGACAGCATCCCAGAGCACTGCACACATACGTGACACCAAGGGTGAACAACAGCAGGAACATTTCTGCAGTTCATCTCCCTAACAGAAACTCTTCTATCAGCATGAGTTATACTTTTAACTTAAGCCCACGAGGGGACAAGAAGACTTTACACTGAGGCAAAAAGAGTGAGAATGAAGTGTACCGTATGTTCAACCAGAAAAAAAATCTTCACAAAGACACTGTGAAAGTTGCTTCAGAACTCCACAAACCAATTAATGTAAAATCAGATTTTATATATTACTTATGAAAGAATCCTGTTCAAATGGTTAAAAGATGAAAGACTGGTAACAGTGCAACATAGACGGAACTAAGGTAATTAGGGTACCTCAAAATGGATGAAAGCGTTATTTAATTTTTCAATTTAAAGCTTTCCTGGAGTTCTACAACCTTTCTTCAACATTCTTTCAAGGTATTCTTCTGGTATATACTGATGACTGTTTCAAATGGTATTCTTGCATAATAGTATGACTTGGAATTCCTTAAACTTAAAATAAAGGCTGTCAAGGAAAAATACCAATATACACACCATATGGCAAGCCTTCCTTCACACCTACATATGAAAACAAATTACAGATATATTACATGAAAGCTATGGTGATTAGCTCATCTTGTTTACCTACATGCCAAAATGACATACACCAAAGTATCTTCCCAAAGACCACCCGACACTTTTCCCATCCTTGTTACTCAGATTTTTTTGGTACTGTCCAAAAGCAGCCAAGAATAAAGTCCTGCTGCACAGATACAAACACTGGCAGCCTCTGCTCTGAAAAGTTTCCAAGAATACAAGGAAAATATTAAATAGGGAGAGAAGCAGCATACCTAACAGCTGCCAGGCCCAGCTCAAGACCCAGCTCTTTCAGGAAGAAGGGAAAGGAGTTTTTGAAAGGTCATGGAAAAAAAAAAAAAACCTGATTGGTAAGCCTTTATATAATTCTTCTTCCTGTCCAACCTATTCCTCCGTGAGCACACGTGACTGTACTTCAAACAATGTAGCTGATTGGGTACTTAACATTGATATTTGTGGCAAAGTTTGATGAGCCCTTCAAGCATGACTGAGATGTAATTTTTTAAGCCATTTAGTAACTACTTGAGAGCTGTTATGGAGATCCACAGTACAATACAGGCATTCCTTGAGGGTTGACTTCAGGTAGCTTCCCTGGCAGATATAAATGCTAGTGCTAAAATGTCAAGGATTTATAATTATGATGGCGGATGCATAAAACGCATAAAACACATAAAACAAGCCTTATTAGGGTTGATTGAAGTAAATATACCAAAGGACATTTCTCCTTTCTTCTGTAAAAGATTCATGTTCAATACTATTTGTAGCCTGTCACACTCATTATGTTTTCATGTGAAATAGCTTCTGAGTTTTGCTAGATAAAAAAATGCCCTTTGCTTTTATTCTTCCTCTATCCAAGTGAAAAAAACAAATTGAAGAAGGACTGTGGAATGCAAGACTGATTATTTTCTTTCTGCTTAACTTGAAACTGAGTACTTTCACCTATATGGACTTTACAGAAGATGAGCTAATTTTGGAGAGTCCATTTAAAATGGCACTATAAAAATGTAGATAATTAATACCAAAGACTGCATTATTTACTAGAATCATGCTTGTCAAATGCACTTATTGGAATCAGTCATGGAAAAGGAAAAATTTATTGTGCCGTGAAATAAGACAGTCTATACTTAGAAATGAAAGTGACATCTTAGTTACTACATTGTGAGTAAGCAGCAATAAATGTTCACTCTCATAATATGAATTATAGCATCTTCAACATATGAATTATCTTACCTTAGAGTAGTACTTCACTGCTAAATTACCTGCTTCGTTACACAACGACACAAACCCCACCTGACAGAAGAAGCATGTTTGCTGAGGGCCCACTGGATACTCCAAGCCACCTATGCTCAAGTGAGGCAGAGGGGTGGAAAGGCAAGTGAGGAGAGCTCAAGCTGCTCCCAGGTCCTACTGCAGAACAGGCATTCCCACTCCTACTTTTAGCAGGCACCTTGCCCGGCATTCAGAGGTCAGCATTGACCTCTTCCTGCACCTTTGCAGATGCTTTTCAAGTCCTGGAAACGCTGATAGATCACAAAAATCCAGACTGTTGAGCAGTCCTGATTTAAGGGCGAAAGAAATGTAGAAGTGGACTGCTGCTGAGCCTTTCCTTACAGGAAGAAACTGAGCGGCTCTTCAGTGCTGGGACTTTGTAGCAGGTTTTTTACAAACCCAAAGTGGAACAAACAAGCTTCAATGCAGCCCTGTGCGAGGTAGTAGTAGCCACTGGATTCACACTTGTTAGCAGCCACAGCACCCTCAGTGCTCCTTCCCAGAAGTTTCCTCCCAACTCCACTCCTACCCTGTGTACACTTCCCAGCACGTTCACGTGCATGCCTGCAGCCTCTCCCAAACCCGCATGGACTGTCTGATCACCTTGATGCCATTTGAGGTGGCTGAAACATTGCACAGCTTTGTATAAAAGGGGCAGAAGCTGCTGCTGAAGCTTCTGACTCTCCTTAGCTCTAAATGCCTAAAGAAAGCAGTGGCCTTCACTACACTGCCAGATGTACTTGCACTACCAACAGTTTTTACTTGTCCTTGCTCTTCTAGTGCCTCAACTGCATATACGGAATATAAAATTTAAGGAAGCAGAGCCCTCCAAGATAGCTTGTTAACCTTTGGGTTATATAGGCATGTAAATCCTCAGAAATTGAAACCACAGTAAACTGTGTTGAAGAGGCATTACACCATTTCAGCTAAGACCAGAGGGCATAACTGAAACTCAGAGGAAATTGCATGGCTCTTCATACTCTAGGCAATGACATCAGATGCTAAAAACCAATTTGTATTGAGCACTTCAACATTCATATATTTTCCAGAGTCCAGTTTAATGAGTAGGGCTCACAGAACAATTTAGGTTGGAAGGATCTCTGGAAGTCACTGGTCGACTCTTTCACTCAAAGCAGGGTCACACTGGCACATGGCTCAAACTTAAAGTTGACTCCGGTTGCTCAGAGCCAAACCAAATTTTGTGCATCTCCAAGCATGAAGATTTCACAAGTCTCTGGGCATCTGTTTCAATGCCTGACCACCCTTGTAGTGCAAAAAAAGGTCTCTCATACCTTACCAGGATCCTCCTCGTGGCCATTTAATATACATTACCTCTTTTTTTCTCTCACTGTCAACTTTCAAGAAGGTAGGGTGCAGTCTCCTCTACACTGAGCCTTATCCTATGAAGTTCACATACCCTTTCTCCCCAAGTCACGCGTTTTCAATCCCTGAGCTTGCTGCTGATCCTGTGCTGAGCTGGTTTCAAACGTGTCAATGTCTTTCTTGCACCAAAGGAGACCAAAAGTAGACACGACAGTCCAGCTGCGGCCTCACAAGTGCCAAGCAGACAGAATAGGCTCCCATGGCTACCGTCCCAAGTGCATATTTAGCTTTCTTAGATGCAAATCTGAGATAAACCCAAACCAACTTCTACCAAGTCACTCTTTGTTATTTTCTCTCTCTCTCTCATTGGTTTGACAATATGCATCATGGACAAAAATATGTTTTTGCTTTGGCCCCAATAAGTCAATGACAGAACATGAATTAGCTGTTTGTTTGGTTTTAAATAGCTTTGATCTTTTTAGAGGACATTACAGGATGGGACAATGGAACTTCAGAAGTAAAAAAAAAAGGCAGCACAAAAAATACTCGAATTGTAAAACCCATCAGAAAGTATAAAACCATCTGTACAGCACAGCACACACAACAACTTCCATTAGTACAGACAGGCTTGATAAATGTTGGGATGTTGCCACACGTCATGCAGTTCTCACACTGTGTTTCTGTCTGTGCAGAAAAACATTTCAGTATTTACAACTGCCAAGAGTCCTATTCCTACTGATGCCTCGCTTAGTGAGACTGCATTATTTGCCCTGTCTCTGACAGTTTATATGTCAGGCTCTAGAAAGGCAAAAGTAAGCTTACAAAACTGCTTGTCACCTTGATGAAGAAAGGTCTGTCCCTAATGATAAACTAATGCTATCAGTCTCCCCTAGTTTGTTATTAATTCTGTCAATACACAGTATTCCTAAGCAGTTGCTAGTGCATTATAATAAAGTATGCACAGCCCTTTGAAAAACATAGAAAATAAATACTTTTTGCCTTTCACACAGTGACCTCATTTGCAGAAGCATCATGCCCCTATATGCTTCAGCAGTAGAAGTTAGCTGACCTTGACCTCTAGCAACTTTGTCTCTAAAGAAAGCTCCTAAACATCATGATGCTTTTATGCATAAAATTTGAGACAGAGGAATGTGAGGAGAGGGGAGAGACATTTAAAAGAAATGCAACACAAATATCACCAAAATTCACAGAATATATTTAGTAATTGGCTAATTCACATGAATTGTTTCACCATACTCATTAATAGAAGACTACAAAGTCAGTCACAGAAGAACTGTGTTTCTTTTTTAAAGGCAAATCTTTATGAAGTCTGCAGCAACTGAAGAAGAAACCTGTAAAGTAATGCTGTCTCAGAAGATCTGTAACTGGCAAAATCGTGAAATATTCAGGAACTTTAGAAGCAGCGTAGTTGTTCCAAACACAAATATATATTCCCAAATGAACTACCAGAACAGAAGGACTAGAAAAAAATTATTTTGACTTGACATTGTAATGCACCGTTACTGTGAAAACAGTGAAACTAAAAGTAACATTTCTAGAGATAGTCACAGCCCTGGCAATAACAAAAAAAGCTTCAGTAAGAATTACTCATTTCAGCAATCAGTTCATAACAGACATCCTACTGCTGCCTTGCTCATTATACTCCTTAAAAGAACGATCTACGTATTACAAATTTCAGTCATTTTTTCACCCTAACATTAGCTGCCCACAGCATAATTTCATAGATAAGTTTCTTAATTTCTAAGGAAACAAATTAAATGTTGACATCGTGCCCAAGATCCATAGTAAAATTAAACATCCTTTTAAGGTTTTCTGAGAGTTAAAATTCAGAATTGAACTGAACAAAACGGTATTTGCAGTTAGTTGCAGCTATGTATGTACACATGTGTTATGCATGCCTTGCACATGAATGTGTCTGCATGCAGAAAAGACATCACATAAATACCCTTCTACTACCCATGCACTGATCCTTGTTATTCGTATATGAACACATCTGATTAAATCAGAATGCACAGGAAAAAAATAATCACTTGAAAAATTACAACACTAGTAATGTCTGTGTCCTTCCACAACAGGATAGGATTCAAAAGGCGAAAACAAAGCAATTTTGTGTAAGTTATAATATATTTGCTCATTATGTGGATTTGACGCAAACTTCATTTCTAAGGCTGAATTTCAATACCCTATTAAGTACAGTGCTGAACATTTACTTGATGCAAAATTTTGTGTAAAAAAATTTTGCTAGAAACATGTGGATTGCAAGTCTAGCCTCTGAGCAATTATTAAAATTATCTTAACATTTGTTAAGGAGACTGTTTTCTGCAAGACAAGGAAACTTTTTTATTGTACTGAATATACTGCACTATACTGAGTATTGTTTCTTACCTACCCTAATTAAACTAAATTTTTTTATTAGATAATAAAAAACACTGAAGAATACATTTAGCCAAGATATTGAATTCAATTAACAGAGTCCTAGCACTCCGAAATACTGGTTTAATGTTATCCAAAGCTTTCTTTTTTGGGAAAAAATAATCTTCATGCTTAGGGCATAGTTTAATTTTGATTACAGCAGTTTGAATATTCTGCAAAACAGTGATATGTCTTGGGAATAAATGATTTCAGACCATTCAGATCATTACTCAGAAATTTCAAACGTGATTTTTTCAGAGAGAAGCTTGTTCATCCATTTTCCACTCCTCATTACAAATGATTAAATTAGATTCATAAAGCAAAGCACTTTCATATAAAAACCCTCAAAGTGAATTATATACTTTTGAAAGTGGAGCCTGGTAAGCCAAACTACTTAATAAACAACACAATGGGAAAGGCGTAAAATACTTTCAGCTAATAGAAAATTCTCCTGAGATTTTTCAGTTGTCCTACATCTTCCGAAATCTTGAACATCACAGAGTCATTAAAACTGAAGGCACACAACGAGCTCAGTATTTTAGGCCCCTCCAGAAAAGTGCTCATGGCTATTTCCTGACCTATCCATGCTGAAGTCTCACCAGACCCTGTAACACAAATTTCACGTTTTTCCAGATTTACTGCTAGTACATGAAAGGATTCACAGCAGAAGCACATTTGCCTTCCCCACTGCCACATCAGCTTGTTACCTAGCATTATTCAAAGGGTCTGAAACACATGAACGTTCAAGTTGTTAAAAAAAAGCTAACAATATTGATTCAGTTCTTTGTCAGCTTTTATGGAAGATTATTTTAACATTTTTCTTCCAGTGTGGGAAAAGAAACCATTATCATATTATGAAAATGGCATTCCTGCTCCTCTGAATCAGTTCCTGCATGTGGATGGCTTTCTGTGCTTCTGTGGCTATGCCAAACTAAGCATTCAGTCCCCTCCAGGTAAGCCCCACTTTCATAATGGCACGCTGCTCTTCGAGGCTTCTGAGGCTTTAGAAAACCCAAGGGGGAAAAAAATCCACAAAGAAAAATTCCAGACAAGTTAACAAATACATTAACTCTGCCTTGAATCCTTATCCTCCAGCCAAATTATCTTCTTTGCAAGAGACTAAAAGTGTTTTTTCAGTTAGCTGAAATCAAGTCTCAGGGGTTTTTACCCAGTGAAAGTTAAATAGCTTTTCATTAGTAATTCGTCACACACACTGCAGAATTTGACACTGGTCTTCACACAGGTCCCTGAAAGTACCTTTACTTCTGATTTAAACATCTGTGTACCTTTAAAAAAGAAACCACACCAAAATCCCACCACAAACATACAACAAAAAAAAAGCCCAAACCAAAACACGTGACACACTCTGTAGTTATGAATGGCAGCCACAGCTGGCAAACCCCAGGATATCCACTGTCCGCATTGACACAACTGGAGGGAGATGTTTAAGACAAAAAAAAAAAAAAAAAAAAAAAAAAAAAAAAAAAAAAAAAAAAAAAGCCACTCCTTTCTCCCCCAGGCTATACTTTAACCTAGAAGTTAAATCAAGGCACCACAGCCTGAGGCTGCAGGCCGGTACTCAATAGCCAGGCTCAGTTGGGCAGTTTTCACTGGGAGCTCCATGGTCTAACACTGACACCACTCCAGAATGGCATTTCCATCAGCCTGCCCCAGAAGCTCAATGACTGGGAGAAGTGCATCCCCCGTGTATCCCTTGCATGGAGATTCAGGCATTTCAGAAAAGCTGAGAAACAGAAAACAACAGACATACATTTACTCTTCAAAGACATTAAGTGACAAAGGATAATCTGCCAAATATCTCCTGCATGGGATATATCAAAACAGAATTGAACATTGCGTGCAGATAAAAGACGTTTTTTCCTACATTTGAACTTGGAATTAATTTTAAGTAAGTTTGGCTAACACAAGTGGAACACAAAGACATTATAAAAAATGTGACAAGGGATATGTACTCTAAACAGAAGTTCTGACCATATTTGTGGTAAGAATTTAATTTTGCTCTTTGCGTTTTCCTATACGTGCTGCTTAGATTACAGGGAAATAGCACACAGTCTGGAATCAAAAAGAAGTTTGCAAAATTGTGCTTCCAAGTCTGCTGGATCCTTCCCTCTATCAGTAGCCTACTAATGATTCCTTAGTTCTTGGCCACTTGGCCACCAGGGCTTTACTAGAGGGAAGAGAGGCAAGAAGAGCAGCTCCATCCTCTACCCTGGGCTCCAATCCAAAAGTCATCCCAGTAATTACAAGGAGGCCTCCTCTCTCATTCTGTGCTTTCAGACTCCATCAGGGAACTCTTCAGCATCTCTTGACTCATCTGAGGCGTTAGTCTTTGGACATGTCACCCCAGACCACCAGGATTATAACTGTGGACTAACCATTTCTGATCTATGCTTCAACCACAACCTGGCAGCATGAGACGGGTAGGCTGCTGCACCATCTGTAAGGCAGGCAAATAGACAATAGAAAGTAGGAGGATTCCACAGCCAATTCCCGCCCTCCAAAGAACTACTCACAAGTAGCATGTTCCTGTCCAACATTTGAAGGAAACTCACAAGAGGTGAAAGCACAGAGCTAACCACATGGAACTAGAGCTTTCTAAAGAGATAAAACGGCAAGCTCCTGAGAGTGGGAGATGGTAATTCTTGGTGGAGAGTATATTCCCATCTCAGTTTATGTAGGCAATTCAATTCAACAAGAAGCACCATCAAAATGAAAAATCATCTGATCACTGGACGCTTACTAGGCTTCCTTTCTTACAGCCTCTGAAAAACGACTGAATACAAGAACTGAGCACCATTCACTCCAAAACCTGGAGAAATTCCTCCTGGTCTCATCCACCTTATCAGCTGTACAGTCTATCATGCATCATCTGCAAACTGGTTCTGTTCAATATATCAGCTTTAAATGCAAAACTCTTCCCAATACACATCCAGAATATTTCCCATTTTTTCTTAACTAAAATTCATTTTAGTTCTCTGCAGCTTTAATTGAACTTCAATTAGTAAAACTAGCTTGACACAAGCCACGAAGAAGGAATTAATATTCTACTAAATAAGAACTGTCACTCAGCATTTCCTAAGCTAAATGTAAAAATTAAGAATCTGAATAAATGTATGTTAAGTATCATTGCATACATATGCATATAATGCATTTTCCTCTTTTTAAAAAGTGTTAAATCTAATGTAAAGACATTTGATTGCACATCAACATTTTAGTGGCGATCAATCACTGAAAATCAATGATTCTTTTAAATAAATGCGGAAATATATTTAATTGAAATCCAATTACTTTAAATACATTTTTGTTTACTTTTCAATCACTTAAGACTTCAGGCAGTTCACTCTGTGGTTAGGAAACAGGATCTCAGGACATAACCAACTAACTACTAAAGCCTTTTTCCATTCTGCTATCAACACAGTTGTTACACTGACAGTGAAATACACCAGCAACCCAAATTTCCCATCCAAAAGTGCATCACTGAGGGTTTACCCACACTCAATCTCTTTACAGACTTTTTTATGCCATTAAAATATTCCAATCCTATTAGAATGCAAATATAAAAGGGTAGAGAGAGCACACATAATACCATTAACATTCAAAGATTTCTTGCTCCCTATTATCAGATATTAATTCTCACATTAACTGATGTTTTGTTAAAAGAAAAAACCAACAAAAAACCCCAAATCCATTAGCAGCTGCATTAAAAGCGAACAAAAGAGGCAACAACTGCTGATGTGATTATGCACCTAACCCTTTCTGAAAGTTTTCATATCCAAGAGCACCAAACAAGCACCGCTTCAACTTTCATTTCACACCAGGTATGCAAGTACATGTTACTGAAAAACAACCTTGACAGGGTTTCCTGCATACTAGTATTTTTAGCAAGCTTTGAAAAACAATCACTCATTTTTAGAAGTCTCTAGATGGTTTCCTTTAAGCTCTTTTAAAGCCACAGTATGGTATGTCTGGGGGGAAGAAGGAAAAAAAAAAAAAAACCTTTTTTTTCATGCAAGCAGTACGTTCCAGTTTCAACTGCACCAAGGTAGCAGGTGCCAGTCAGGAGCCTGCCAGCAGATGGAAGAGCCCGGCTCAAGCAGGCACTTGGAACATTGTCAGCTACCAGACCTGGTGTATCTTTCCCTTTATATTCTTCTCTCTATTGCATATGATGGCACACGGTCCTGTTAGTGGGAACAGCCAGAGCTGCCTGACACTTCATACAGGAGAGAGATCCAAGCAAACAGCTACGCTTCAGTGACAGGCGTACAAACAGCGCTCGTCCACCCCAGCCACTTCACGCCCAGGCAAACATCAGCAACTGAAAGGGAGATCCTGGGTGATACATCTTCATCACAACTTGCATTCTCTCTTTGGAAATCCGTGAGTCAAGATCCTCAAATCAGTACTATGGAAACAGAAATCATGTAAATTGACAGCTCATCTCGATTGTAGTCATATCCCCCCTCACGCCTGCAGGCGTCTACCATTACTTTTCCTCATCTTGAACATATGTTGACCAACTTTATTAGTCTATAAATCTCCCCAAAACAAGATCACTCAAAACAGCAGCAGAAATGCCCTAAGATGTAGTGCACATCCAACCAGATCAGAGCCTCACCAACAATCAGCAAGTCACTCAATTTATATTTCCTCAGGCATTATTAAAGAACACACTAACAGTGAGTGACTTCTCTGTATTGTGGGTACTTTCTTCCACATCCTATGAACACGAAGTCTACCAAGCAGTTATAGCCCATCTGAAAAGTCTGGCACTTCCATATTCCTTCACAGATGTTCACATTACCAATTAATCATCACCATGGGGAGTCTCAGCACAGAGGCTAAGGGTTGAATATTCTCACTTCAATCCTACTTTGGAACTCTTTCAATATTTTCCAAATCAACAACAAAATATAAGTGAAATAAATCAAAGAACTCACATCCATACCCAAATATACAATGTGGCACAATGAACTGCCCTATAATTTTACCTAAATGAGGTAAAATGATCTTAAGGTACCACAAAACCCATCCCCAGTTCTAGCTCCACTACATATAGATTCAGATGCCTTTGACAAGGTAAACTAATAATCTACAAAATTTAAAGCATATACAAATACTGTTAAAGCATTCTAAAAAGGAACATGAATGAAAGCTAGCAGCGCTGCTAGCAAACAGGAATCTTTTTGTATTGTATTTGATTATTTAAATAAAAACCACCCCAAAACATTGAGTTAATGTACTACCAAGAATGTAAGACAATATGAAGAATTTCCCCTTATCTTCAGTGGATGATGTACTAATGTCATTAAACATTTTCTATTACCACAAACAAAAACATTGCAGCAGCTACATTCCAATTCCTCAATCTTAACTGAAGCACCTAAACCCTGTATCTCCAGAAAACGGCACTGGTTTCACTAAGCTTGTTTGTTACTAACAGCACACTGTAGCTGTGCACTAACAATGGAAGGTTACAAAAATAAGCACGTACAAGAAGTGTGCTGTGTATATACAAGTATGAGTATGTACGTGTATGGTTCACGAAGACTTGTGAAGTACAGCAGAATTATCATTCCCACTCCACCAACAGACATAAAGGTACAATGAAGCTGATTTATCCAAGATTGTACAGAATATCCATGACAAACCTGGAGTTAAGTCTACTTCTTGCAAGTCCCATGAAATTATCTTTTTTCCTTACTAACATTTTCTGTCAATAGCTCAAGTACTTCACCAAGCCTTGATATTAAATACAGAAAAAGTGATGTGCTACATCAAATCACCTCACCCACGACTGCCCACAAAACCAATGAAACATCTCAGAACTGAAAGTCCTGCTCCCTGTGTTATCCACCAGGACGCAAGAGCCCTGTAGGTCAATGCCAGCACTCTAACTGTAAAAAACAGTAAGGAATTTTAACCTGATCTTTTTACAATGAAAGAATTTAAACATCACAAGCCGTGTCGTTTCAAGCACACGTAAGCAGAGTCCACATAAATAGAAAGGTATTTGAAATTAGAATTCTTTATTCAGGGTTTCAGGTGAACCTGTAGTTTTGAAGAATCCAGAGCTCTCACAGAATAGACAAAACTGCCTGTTGTATGAAATAACTTCATTAGAAACGCCCACCAGGTAACGACTTGCACTTTAATTACTTGCCAAGATGCTTTATTGGGAGCACATAAAGTCTGTCTGCAGAGACATGCAAATATTGTTAAGCAGAAATCGTGTGCTCTCCATAAAGCTTATTTTCCAAATATGGATTTCTTTGTGTGGGAACAGAATTCCCATATCAAGAGATGGAAATTTTAGAACTGCTGATTCACTCCACAGAAGCTCTTATTCCTAACATCAATATGTACTCTAAAATAAAAACTCTGAGCTGCAAGACTCATCTGTAGACAGTGCTGCTAGAAAAAAAAAAAATCCTTGTCTATGTGGCTGACAAGCATACAGTTGCCTGAATTTTTTCATAAACTGTAAGTTTCTCAAAATTCATCCATTTTATGACAGATCAACATTACATCCTTTCCCAAATCTCATATTTAAATGCACTCTTTCAAAGGGAGAATAGATTTGAACAGCCTATAAAGCAGTTGGGTCTTTCACAAGCCATCATCACTGTTTCTATACAGCAGCAGAGAAGTAGATAGCAGGATTTCAGAGTAGACAAAAACATGCAGAAACCAAAGAAAATGCATAATTCAGTAGGTAAACACTAACTAACCCAAATTCCTGATATGCACTATAAGGACCTATAGTTTTTCAAGATCTTCCAGAAACATGCACTTTTCTTTGTTGGAAATGAAGGATTTCAAAACATACCAAAAAAAAAAGCATTACCAGGTAACTGGGATAAAACATACTAAGAAATAAAATTTCACTAGTTAAGACAAAAGTGTCACAAACCTACCTTTGTAGGAGTTAGGAGAGGAACACCTACAGCACGCTCTACTTTTCAGTAAGAGGCTACTGGTTCTTATTGAAACTTTAAATATTCAGGACTCAGGTAACAGTAGCTTTGAAAACTGCAGAGATGTATGAACAGTTTTACTAGGAAGTTCCAAATGAGTAACTGAAAGACTTGAACACTCCTATTAAAAGTCAGCATATATGAAGTGTGTTCCACATCTTAAACAACACCCTGTATTTTAAAAATGGGGAGTGGAGGGAAGAACAGAAGTAGTTTCTCATGGCTTGATCACAAAGAAGGAATTAAATTATAAGTGACACCATTCTAATGAACCAGAACTGATAATAATCCTTTTTTAGGAAGAGGTATGCAAAACCAACAAAGAGAATGCATCAGAGCTTGATAAAGATCACTAGTTTAGCCTCAATGTTATCTAGTGCACATCTGCCACACCGCATTATCTTACTACTCAAGCATCATTTCTGCATTCTAATGTAGCAGCTTCATCAGATTAATGCCCAAGACATTTCAGCTGTGTTTCAAGTAAATAAGTGGACATACAGGAATATTATGCATGGCCTGTACCATTGACACTAAGCAAAGAAAATGTGATTAGCACCAAATTGCATCTGACAGGGGAACCAGAAAGCTGTCAAACACAATGACATGGATTCAGTATTTAGAAGGTAAAAGGGGGAATAAAGAAGCTGGCCAGTCTGGCATCGAGACAGCAATAAAACACAACAGCTATGATAAATTAATTCATTTACTTATGAAAAATTAGAGCCTTCAACATGCAGCTCTCATTTATAATCTTGTCAATCTGGCAGAATAAATAAAAAGCGTATACAATGCACAGTGGGATGGAGGGGAGAAAAACAAAAGAAAGGGGAAAAGAAAACCAGATTTTTGCATTTAAGCTAACAGAATAATTTCTTACATTAAATGACACTGGATCAAGCCTTTGATAGGAGTGACTAATGCAAGGATACATTACAGCAGGGATTACTGTGTTTACCAGAGACACATGGTGTTAAAACAACAGGAAGGCTTGAGATCAAACACCCAGTAGCCACATAAAACAAAATTAATTTTCTACATGCAAGAGATGCAATTACTAATAGTCTATCAGCAGGCTACCAGGAAGAGCTAATGGGGCAGAAGTAAACTCAAAGGAGTGGTCCCTGGGACAAGAACAGGCACTGGAAAGAGGCGATGTCCTCGTAACAGCTGCTGGAGTGGCCACTAATACCAGTCTGCCTTGGAAACCCCTTCCAGGTAAAGCAAGCTCTGCAGCATCCCACAGCTCTGTCTCTGCAGTGCTTTCCAGGATGTTCTCCTGGGATCCCCAGGTAGACCCAGCAGTTAATACCTCAATAGCAATAAGGATGCAGTGATGTTTTCTACTGAGATCATTGTTATAACCAGGAGATGGATCTTTCAGAGGACTATTTCAGTGTCTGGCAATTGTCAGTGGGTGAGTTCAGACCAGAAAATAACAAATTTCCTCATAATGAAAGAAAAAAACTACCCATATCTTAACAGAACATGACAAATCACCATAAAAGCAGCAGCAAGGCAAACTGTCAGTACCAGTGCAGAGGCTGGATTTTAACCTTCCAGCATTTCACACTTTCACTGCTCACTGCAGATTATTCAAATCTTGCCTATGCTGAGCCACATACTCGACCACAAAGTGTTTAGAGTACAGCCTGTTCATATATAGCCCTGAATACTGGAGAGATTGTTCCAAAACCCAGCGAAAAGAGCTGCCCCCACCACTTGCTGGCCACTTCCTCTAGAGCAGCCTAGAAAGACCCCAGGATACCAGGCAGCTATTGTGCCCCAGAAATGAGGATTGATGGCCACTGAAAAGGCGGGCATCAAAAGACAAGCTAGTTGCTAGCAGTGTTCTCCCACTATTTACTACTTGTCCAGCTTACAGGGGAGTGACAGACCAGGGGCACACGAGGCCTTTTCTGACAAGCACACAGGAAGTGTGTGTCAGCACACATTCTGTGGCAGAGCAGGAACTTTAGCCCGTTGCCATTTAAGACTGGGACTGATGGTTTAGTCCAAAAACACACTTCTCCCTATCAAGTCCAGTTCAATCTACATGACTTTTACTTTTATCAGCACATGTGTGGAGTGGTGGAAGAAAAGAATGAGCAAGGAAAGTGTCCCCTCTAAACCAACAGACACAGCAGCAGAGAGCCAGGTCTGTGCCACACAACAGCTCTGTCAGCCTTGTGACTAACGCTAGTGTTACTGCTTGTGTCCTAACCTCCAGAGTTAAAACCATTAGTGCTGGTACAGGGCTGTTTTGAAATCTGTGAGATACTTGAGAACAGATACTTCCTAGTTCACCAAGGAGAATCAATTAAATTAACTTATTTTCATAAAACTACAAGCTCTCGGGGTTTTGACTTTTGTACCTTTGCCACATACGCCATATACCTCCAGCCACTACAGTGAAATTTTTTAATATGCTTTATTTTAACTCAAATATTTTCATTTCGGTCTACGAAGTACTTAGTATCCAATTCAATATATATACAATTCAATGCACACATACATACTGTTGACACCTTCTGTTGCAAATCCACAGATTACAAGTGTTGCAAGGCCAGTTGGGGTTTACTTGTGAATTTCTGCAAGATTCTGATTTTTTTCCCCCCATCTAAACTTAAGTATGCAACCCTTATGTTTGAAGGGCCAGACCTCCAAATCCAGGCTTTATCCTAGTTATATAGAAGATGAGGAAAACAAAGATTGCTTAAACACCTAAGAGGAAAATACTTAAGCAGGACTTGAAGCATAATTGATCTCCTACCTATTCACCTTTAGAGGCCCAGTGAAAAATTACATGCTACTGAAACAACAATTTATTTTCCCAATGTTCGTCATCTTCACAATAAAACTAAACCAACCCTGTAGCATTCCTGTAGTGGAATATTTACTACATTATCATACAGAAATAATTTTTTTAAATGCAAGAGTACAAGTAGTAAGGGTTTTGGATCAGCCAGTACTTCAGGTTCTCTGCCAATTTGTGGCCTGCTTTGCTTCTCCATAACTGGATTTTAACTCAACCTTTTGAGAAAGTCAGTCTTGATGTACTTTGTGATCCCAACACTCAAGGTACAGAAGAGGGCACAAAGTGACCCTGAGGAAGCCATAGGTCAGGCTACCCAAGACCATTTATTAACTGACCACTCAACCTTTCATCGGTCAAATTCACAACCATAACCTCAAATGAATTTTTAATTCTTTCATATCTGATTTTTACAAAGCTTTGAGAGAGGAAATTTCAAAGCCTGCACTTTGTATCACTTGCAACACAACCAGAGGAAAAAACCGACAATTATTAAATGATCTCTGCATCTAAAATTTTAACATCCAATTTCAAAATTTCAGCCAATTTCAAGCCTTAAGTAATGAAAAATGTGCATATATACAAGTTTACATGACTTATGTGAACTCAGAGTATAACCAGAGCAGGAAGAAAGGGAACAAAAAAAAAAAAAAGGCCGATGCCTCTGTGTGACACAAAGTTACAGGAAATACTTGGTGCCTGGCTTTATCACCATACCACGTAACTGCCCTTTAAAGCATTTTAAAAGCACACTTTTCAGCATAAATACCTTTTTATTTTGACACTACCTGCTCCACTGTGAAAATGCTATATTACAGCTCAGAACCATGCCATAAAAGCCTGGCTTATGATCAAATTTCTTGTACTGTACTCTGGAGCAGAGTTTTTGTGTTGCTGTTACTTTTAAGGTACACTACTAAAGAAAACAAAATACCTTACTAAACAAGTATGTTAGAAAAAGAACTTTTCTCAAGATATCTATAGCTGCAATTGCAAAAAACTATGGACCAGATAATTGCAGTCCCACCGTCGCTGAGAATTTCAGAGTTGGTCACAATACAAAGCATCACCAGCTATAATATCATGTGAGCATTTGCTGCTTAATCAAGACAGATTTTTGAAAACATTTTCCTATTTTATTTTTATCTGCACTATTGCAAGAGAGCAACCCATAGGGCTGAGAGAAGAAGCGGATCACAGACAATACAGCATTACTGGAACAAGCATTTGGTCTACAAATTGCAAGAGAGGCACAGATATTAAAGTCCAGTGCAAAGAAGCACTGAATTGCAGTCTAAGTAATTTGTTTTCATTTCTAATTCACAAGCTCAAGTAACTTAAGCAAACGTTTAAGTATTTTGAAATGTTTAAATCTGAAAATGGTATATAACTGAAATATTTCTACATAAGTCCAGTAGGCACAGGCTAGAGCCCAGGTCCTGTAGTATCTGGCCTATTCAATTACCTTTGGCAAGCTTGTCGTGACCTACAGAGGCATTTCGGGAACTGTCTACATCAAAAATGGCAGGGGATTGCAGCTTTTCAGAGTGCTGCCAAAACCACTCCAGCAAAAAGGGCTGTGCAGCTCCCGGTAAGATGCAGCACAGCACAGTCCGTTGTCATGCACAGCCTATCTCACACCTTCTGGCCCACAGCAGGAGAAGTAAAAGCACTTGGCAGGTGACTTTCTGGAGAGGGGACGAGAGCCTTGCTGCTCGCCAGGAAGCGAAATAGAGCTGCAGCTTGGAGCTGCTCACTGGTGCTATCAAAGGGCATGAGGAGCATCCCTGTGGCACAAACGCTCATCCAAGCTCCCGTGCGCTTCAGCTGCAGCTGCAATCTGAAGCCCAGTGAGGGCAGAAAGGACTAATGGCATCACTGGGACTCCAAACCTTATCTCTAGCCCAACTCAAATATAAATTTCTCTATATTTGCCTTAAAAACCACTACTTACCCATCCTTGTCCATCACTGACTGCACCCACTGTCTTCCCCCACGTTTCTTCAGCACTGAAAGCCACAATGATATCAAATAGATGCCACTGATGAGGAACAGGGCAAGAGAAAACAGGGAGACTACAGGTGTATCTGAAACTATAACGCAGCATAATCCTTGGTGATTATGGGGAAGATTAAACAAAACTGATGGTCCTAGCTTTGGGCAACTTGGAAGGCTAATAAAAGTCTGGTATTCCAGAAGCTTAGGATGTAAGGTGGGCTCAGTGGGGCACAAATACTGGACCACCTTTTTCTGCAGAACCCACACTATTAAAAATGCAGTTTTTCCCAGATTCTCAAATTCTTCCAGTGTCTAGGATTATGGTACCAAGGGTGACCCGCATAGAATAATCACTTTGCCTTCAATGCAAATGCCTTAAAATTGTTATGAACTTCCAGCAAAAAATTTAGAAATTATTTGCCTGGAGAAAGGCAATGTGACAGTTCTTTTTAAAAATGCACTAATACAGAATTAATGACAAAGAAACTGTTTATCTTGTCTGGTTTGCAAACATTTCTTTATATCTTATACAGTATTAGCTAAAAAACTACCGTGATAAGTCTTTTTCATTGAAACCATATTTTCATAAAGTGACAGATAAAATGGCAGCCAAAGCAAATATTTGGCTTTAAAGGTGAAAGGCTAGCTGACAAAAAAGAAAAGGAAAACCACCCCAAAATGACAAGGAATTCTAAGTTCAGGCTCTCTACCTTCACTTTTCCATGTTAGATCTAAATTTCAAGCAGAAAGCAGCATTGCACCATTCCCTGTTACAGTGAGAATGCCTAATATGTATGACAAAACAAAACTGAGCAGAGCTCAAGCAACACCTTTTGATTTCTCTGCTTTTGTCAGTTTGAACCCCCAAAAAACTTTGTTGTTAATTGACTCTGTGCTTTCCAATCTCCCTCTACCATTGGACAGCATTTCCCCGAGTTTTCTCAGGAGAGAAGAAAAACGTCCCATTTCTTGAGAAGTAGTTATGACAACTGAAAATAGGTGTTCCACAGAAGGGCAAAGAAACAGTATCAGATAGACAGAAAAAGTAAAAAAAATTACTTTTAAGTAGATTTTAATACTCAAAAAACAGTCAAAATTTTGATTAATTTTTCATAAAAGTATAAACTCTCTCTGTAAAGCTTTATTATAATTTATCAGAAAAAACCCCCCAGCACATTGGCCAAAGCATCCGTTATTTTCAGTTTTAGATTCATTTAAAAGAGTAAGAACACAGCTGAGATGCACCTGAGAAAGCACAAAAATCACCCAAGATATTTAAATTGTCAAAATAAAACCCCATACTGGTACTAAAAGTCTTCTGTCAATTAGAAATTGTTGGAAAACATACTCAACATATTGTAATGCCGATTAATCACTTCAACATCTAAGGAAGTATCATCTGTATATTTTGAGCGAGTTAAGTCACTTCTCAATCAGTCACCATTTGCCCAATCTCTACTGTGTAGGTAAAGCTACACATTTCTGTTTTGTCACAGGTTGCTGACTCCAAGGGTTTCAGGAAATTGTTCTTCTAGAATTTATTGGAAATCTGAGAAATTAGGAAGAATTTTAAAAAATCCTGCCAACAGGTGTTTCTATAGAAACAAATACTGAACCTGCAATAACAAGGTAAAAGTCATTTACTCAGTGGACTGTGAGAACTCTATTTAAAATAGAAACTGAACAGGGTCTTAAAAATCATCACTTCTCAAAACAGAAACCGAAATCCAAATAGTTAATTTTGATTTTCACTGAAACTTAAAGAAGTAAGTGATAAAATATAAAGATTAAGATACAAATCCCAGAGCTTTTCATAATAGCAACAGTTTATATACTAAATACAAGAAGTATTAAAGGTTCAGATTAAAAAAAAACGAAACAAAACCACAAAATAAGAAAACCAAACAAAACATAAAAATCCAACAAAACACCCTAGGCAACCCAAGGGAAAAAAAAAAAAAAAAATAAACCACACACAAAAGCCCAGCTTGTGGGATTTATCCTACCACCCTGAGAATGATTTCTTTGCCCTTTACTGCCAACAATGATTAGATGCACCTATAATGCTTCATGAGGCTCTTGAAAGGCCACTCAAGAACATAAGTCATACACAATCCCAAATGTCCTTCCCAAGTGCCCCTCTCCACTCCTGAGTGTGGAGCGAGGTGAGAGACGAGGCAAGACTCCCACCAGCAGCTGAGCCCTTGCCCAGCCCGTGAGCCCCAGCGGTGAGCACGGAGCTCATGGAGCCACCTGCCAGCACGGCCCTGCACGCTGGAGCTGCAACCAGCCCTTCAAGGCAGCCCGTGAAGAATTAACAGAACACCTCAGATTTTTAACCTCCAGCTTTTGTAAATTTGATCTTTCAAATCTAAATGGTTAAATAAAGCCTAATCTCCACAGTAGCTCCCACAAAATATGGCACCTCACCAGCATTCACCCCAGGAATTACAACATCTCAACTTTATTTTACATTATAAATTTGCACACCGGTGTAAGTTTCAGTGAGAAGGGAGCTGACAGCAGGAGAAGCTGGTTTGCAGAGTCAGCAGCAGATCTGCAGAAAAGCTAACCCACGCTCATATTTTTATTTTAGCACTTGGGGTCAAGCATAATTATGTGAAAGCACACATACAAAGAAAACGGTGATTTAGAAGCTACCCAGACTAAAAAGTCTGAGTCAGATCTGTGGTAAGCAAGGTACACCCAGTATTTCAAGTACAGAGTGTTTTAATAGTTCTTTGCACAGAATAAAAATCTTCTCTGAAACAAATATTAATCGTACCAACTGAAGAAAAAATCTCAGAGACACAGAGAATACACATTAGACCAAACACCAAAACTGTATTTTAAATAATGAAAAAAATTCCCAGCAAATAAAAATATATTAAGTATGTTAGTGTAAAGTCATTAAACCACCAGACCAAAACTTGTGACATGGGATGCTACAAAATTACAAAATAAAAGTAAAAAATTTAAAAAAAAAGAAATTGCATTATCTGGGTGGGAAAACTGTGAGATAATGGAGAAATTGAATTTTCACTATTTAAAAGAGGACACAAACATTCTGCTTTGACATCTGTTCATAGGTTCTACTGCAGTAGACAACCAGAAAACCACCAGAATTGTAGCTGTCAAAACAAATGCTCAAATTAAAGAAAGGAGGAAGAAGTAAGCACTGAACAATTACACACTTCCAGCACCACAAGTCTAGCATTTAGTCATAAAAAAAAGTATGCAAGAAGGACGGATGCAGTCTTACTCAGCCAAATGCTACAAGGATGACTAAATTGGAAAGGCACTCAGACACCACACACCCAGTTTTACAACAACGTACTGAGATCTATGAAAAAACCTGGACTCAGACTCGAGTGTTACTCATCACTGCCAGGGCACCTAAACACATGCTCAGCTTCAAGCACATGAACAAAATCCCCTTGGCCCAGAGACAACTCCCAGCACCGAGCACTTGCTTGCACGGCTCTCTGGACTGGGTCAGTACAAATCTCCTCTTCTGATTTATAACACAAAACACAGGCGATGATGTTGAAAAATGATTACAGCAAAGCAAAGAAGGTACAGAACTCCTTTAAGAAATGTTCATGATTCTGCTGAATTGAAAATCCAGCTTTATTTATCACTAAAAGCAAATATTTCTTCTTCACAGAATTTAACATTTACATTTCTAATGGTCCTTCTCACTTTCAATTTTACTTTCTATATTGTAACCATCCTTTATTTAAAGTGTTTGTCAAATTGCAATGTTATGACAGTCAGATTTTTTTTTTGTTGTTTTAATCTAAAAAGATTTTAAAAACCCACCCACACAAAACCAAAACACTTAATGTAATTACCTTCATGAACAAACCATAAGTGGGTTTTAATGAGTTTCTTTAAGGGGAGAACACGGGAAAAAGACAGTGGTGAAAAAGCTACAGCACCAGAAACGAATTGGGACATAAGGTGCTTAACTACCACTTAATGTCCTGGTAAACACTGAACGGGGATGCCAATTACAAATGCATCTCAGTCTCCTCCAAGCTTTTGACATCACAGAACCCAGCATTATCACTCGGCCTTTGAAGATGGTCACTAGAGACCAATTTTAAAAGAACCCCACTGACTACAGCTTTAAACAGATTTTTAAATTTCAACAGGTGATGTTCCTGTCATCTGAGCTGATGTGACTTCCAAAGAAGACAAGGACACCACTGCAGAGTTCAAAGATTAGAGAATCTGCATACAAACAAACAACAGGTTTGGAATCTGAGCCTGCATTCCAGCCTACAACAAAAATGTAACAGAGAAGAAGAATCTAGATTTTTTTAAATCCTGTTCAAACTTTCTTTTGATGTGTTATAAACAATATTTTCAAAAGGGAACGGTAATAAAATGTAACTGAAGAGAAGACATTGGAAAAATCACTTTTCGAAGTTTTCTAGTTTTCAAGCAGCGTGTAAGAACTGCAGTTGGTATCAGAGGAATACAGCATCGAGTTGCATCTGTATCAGGAACTCCATAAGGGACACATGACTAATCAGACCATCTTGAAAGGAATTTTTCCTTCTGTAGAGACTAAAGAAAGGAAACAGTTGTTGAAGGAACAGACTCTTCTACCAGGGTCTTTATTTTAGAAATAAAATACTTTCTGTTCATACGAATGACGATCTTCTTTGCGTATATACACATTCTTTCATACTTTTGCTACGAAATTGAAAATTCAATACTGTCACATTATTAATACCCAGCAATACCTACAATCAGCAGTTACTACTGCACGTGTAAACAGGTGCAAGGCAGTGCATATTTTTCCATATTTTATGAAATACATTCCATGATATTAAGGCAGGTGGGTAAATCAACTGCTCTTCTTCACAAATTGGATTTGATACCAGACTGCTGGCACAAATTAAGTAGTGATCCGATCCAAAATGTTTCATATTAAAAATGGAAAATTCCTAACAGTACTTTGGTTTTTTTGTGTAGCTGAACCATACCAAGCAGACAGGGAAGAATGCTTTTCTGTTTAACTGATCAAATCAAACAAGCAAATTCAGCCTGAAAATAATACCCTGAGAAGTGAAACAGCCATTCCTTTTTGCTCCACCACACAATACACCTTCGCCTATAGAAAGGGGAAAATTCAGAATTAAGCTCCACTTCTTGACCTTGAACACAGAAAGACCAGTCATTAAAAAGAAAGTTTATGTAACTTGAAATCATGTTGCATTCACAAAGGTCTGAAGTGAGTGCTGGACTTAACCATCTCTTTTTTTCCCCATCTTCTGTATAACCATCAATTCAGAAAACCTCATCCATATTCTAGGGCTACTTCTGCAGCTTGTGACCTGCTGCTTCTTCCCTCCATCCCTCCTCTTCACTGTAGCCTTTCAAGAGCTAAGTCTCAGTCCGCATCAGTTGTTTGGGTTATTTGTTTGCTGGTAACACCAGGAGTAACACAGAATGGACCCCATGTGACAGACAATGAGCCATTTCAGAATCATCCTTGGCAGCTCCTGTGAAGGCCCAGCTTTGGGAGCAGATCTTCCAGCATCCCAAACACTGAGGGCACATCGCTGGCACCAGCACCGCCCGTGCAGGTGGGAGCAGGCAAACCCTGGATGGAGGCACTGCCAGGAGTTTGTTAGTTAGGATAAGCTCAGCACTTGAACTGGGAAAGCAAATAATTGCCATGTCGGGCTTTGCTTTAAAGGTGCAAGTTTGTCTTTCAGCAGTGCCTGCTCCAAAAGGCTGGCAAAGAGGCAGGATGGTGCTGGGTGCTGGGCTCAGCATTCCCCAGGAAGCTCCAGCGGTGCAGCAGCAGCCCACCCTGTCCAGAGGCACAGCTCACAGCTCCTGTGACCCCCCTGGCTGGGGGCACATCACAGCTCAGCACCGACACCCCCCGCTCTTACAAGGGTTGAGGCCTTGGAGCTCTCCTCAAGACACACCTTAAGCAATCAAGGTGCCTTCACTAAAACAGATACAGCCAAACAATTGTTTCTGAAGTGGGGGAAATTTGATTCAAGTACTTTCTTCCTTATGTAACTTTGATACAGCACTCTGCTCCCTCCTTCATGGTAATTTCCTTCCAGCCATTCACTCGAAAATCCAACAAAATCAATTTTTACTGCGCTTACTTCCCAAGTTACAGAAAAGAAATAATTCTCCATCAAGTCATATCACCCAGAGATCAGGATTTTAATAATAGATGTAGGCAGTCTTTGTATCAAAAACAAAATTGAAAGAAGTGTTTGTTTCCATGTCTAATAATGCTGCAATCTTTACCACAGTGTTGGAATTGACTCAACATAAGGCAGCCTATGAAACCAAGATTCAGATGTGCCTTGGGGAAAAAATTTGTATTTCAGAAAACAATTAAAACAATTTATGCCAACCCATCTGACCACCATCTTCAACACTGCAAAGTCGAACTACCCATAACTTGCTGTGAAATTAGGCAGAAAAATAACTTCGCTCAAAAATCTGCTGTATTTGCTGTTTTCATTATAAAGACCTTTCACACAGCCTGTGCAACACCTATGTTTACCCCATGTGCCCATATTACTAAACATCAATACAATCTGTGTTTATATCATCTCCACACTAATCAGATCGATTACTTCTGATATACTGCCCTGTCACACCACCATAACACTCATCAAACAAATGGAGCTGCAGGGAGATGAAGCTGATATATAGGTATTTAATCCTGCTTTTTTCTTTTTTTTTTTTTTTTTTTAATGCTCATGAGCACCACTGCCACAGGAAATAACTGTCACAAAACTGCCAGCAAATCACAAGCACTACACAAGTGGCAGTGCATAGTTTTGTTAGGGGCCATCCAATAAGAATATAATCCAGCACAGTACAAACAAAAACAACCTTGAATGAGAAAGGAGACTGGTGGTCTTGCTGCAGTTCTAAGAGGCAATCGGAACACACTATTTGAGAACACCCCAAGAGTGCCTTAGGGTAACAGCAGGACACTGACTAACAGCCATTTGCCTGGTCAATCCTTAAAGAACTTTCTCAAAAGACATACAGAGATAACCTTGCAATTAAAAATGTCTTTATAAACATTATAGCTTTGCAAATTTTTATTACAGCAAGACTCTTTCACAGTTAATCACTATCTGCTGTAGTATTCCTGAACAAAGAAATTCAACGTTCAGAAGTCATTATCTTTTGAATTCTTTCATCCCTAGAAGCAACCAACATTATTTCTGGAGCATTATTAATCTCATTTACAGCTAGCAAGCCAAGATATAAACTGTATCTATCACTGAAACATACTTTATATATTACAGAGCTGTTAAAAGCATTCCAGTTCATTTCTAGGTCTATTATTTAATGAAGCCATATTCCATCTTAACATATAGAATGAAAAACTAGCCTACAAGAATTTCTTTTCACGGTCCCAAAATGGACTGATAAAGATAACACAGAATGTGAATACATAATTGTTTTTGAATGCTCTCTGATCTAGCTGTACTGCTTTCTTCTGTGCATGGAAATATCGACTAATAATATTTTTCAAAAACCAGTTCTTTTCAAAGGTTTTTTATGTTTGGTTTTTTTTTTTCCCTTTCAAATAAAGACAGTTCTTTGTAACAAATTCAACATTTATGCGGGGTTTTCTGGACTCTGACATCACACTTCCGTGATGAGAATGGGGTGAATTCTAACCACCGGCACTCTTGGAACAGTGCAACAGCACAAGTCACAGAGGACTAACAGGCTACCAGCCCATAATGACATGGAAACAGGTTATTCCATGCATAGGTCAAGCAACTTTCATAACTTTCCTATCGTCCATAAAGAGAGATGGGTGTTTTTCTCATGGAAAAACGTTTCTCTTACCATCAGAGCTACTATGCAGGCAGATTGGTCTCTTCAAGTAGAGAGTATTGCTGACCAACACACCAAATGTAGCACGAGGAGAAAGGAAAAATATTATAAATTATGGCCTAAAAAACCCCTACCATAATACCTATAGGCAAGAGCCATAAATATCTAACGTTTACTTTACTGAATACTTGATTCCATTCAAAAAAATAAAATAACTAATTTTTTGTAAGCATAGATCAGTGCTGTTACAAAAGTATTGTTAATAATTTCAAAGCACTTGACTTACTCCATCTGCATAATCTTCTCCAAAAAACCCTGTAAGCAAACATAAAACCTGAAAAAAATCAGTTTGGTTTCACTAGTGCTTCAGATAAATACAAACAAAAATCTGGAACATTATTCAGAAACTAGAAAAGCTAACCTTGATTTCTAAAAAACATATCAACAGAAGCTTTAAATCTAAAAAACCCAAGATAGTGTTAATTGTTCTACATAAATGCTTCCCAATTGCTGGAGCAGCCAAAAAACTAAAGCCAGACACTATTCATTTGGGCCAGAAGAGTAAAAACACTCCAGAATACTCCCAGACCTCAAAAAAGCAGAAATATAGAGAAACCATTCAGGTGAAGACAGTACGTATGTCTGAAATTATAAATCCTTCCAGTAAAGAGCTACTGAAAGCCAAGTGCACCCCATCTAAAACATGTTTCTTAAAATGAGAAGGGTCACAGGTCTGCTGTAAACTCCAGAGACAAGCGTGGACAAACATACTACAAAGGAGCCTGTAGAGGAAGAAGGAACCATAAAAATTCTGGGTGGTGAGGTAGCTACACGCTTCACACAAAGAATTAGGAAGAAATGCATATAAATGCAGGAAATTCTGCTACGCTGGATTGTATTTTAGCAGTGTGTTTCTGACTCTTTCCTCCCCTTTATTTTTAATACTGATCACTCAAGCATAATGAGACATTTGCTGCTCAAGAGCTGATCTACTCCTGCTGCTAATTCCTCACCTAGTATCTCAGCCTACCATGGGACCATAATTAGGGCCACAGAGATGATTAGGTTCAGTCATTAGGACTAGAATGGGGCACAGCCTGACATTTTCCATTAGGCTGGGGGGAAACACAGGGAGTGCTTTCTCATATGTCTTCTGTTTTGCTTTGCCACATACAAAGCCTTCCTCTGTCCACCACACTTCATTTTGAATCTCTCCTCAGTTACACACCAAAACATGGATTAACACAAATTTGGTTTAAGATGATTAAACAGGGCCTGAAGTTTCTGGTTCACGGGAAAATCAAGCAAGTCCCTTCTAGCTCCATTGTGCAAGTTGAACACCACTCTAATTACACTGTCAAGCTGAGGATTGTGAACTCTTAATAAACAGAGACCTGTTTTCATGCAAATTTTGCTAGTAATAAAAAGATAGGAAGAAAAATATGTCAGCAGAATTGTTCCGGTAAGCAAAATGCTTTTCAAATGCTTTCTTGAGTTGTCAGCAGCTCTAAGCAAAAACAGTTACCAGGGTAAAGTCTTGCAGCAGCAGCAGCTGAACGTTTTCAGTCAAACATTCTACTTGAGAGCAGCACAGTGGAAAGCAAAAGGTAACAGCTACAAGGACAGCCACAGCGGTCTGCGTGCCAGACTTGCACAGAAGCAATGCTTACACATGAATGGCTTTATTCCCATTACGCCGTACAAACTGGGGGTGGGGGAGAGTCCTTACAAACCCAATCCAGCGCACACGTTCCTGCATCCATCGCCCACACTGACACCTTCACATTCCGCAGGACACAGCAGAGGGCAACGCATTTCCAAAGCCAGTTCTCAACATACTCACCCAGCGTTACTAATGACGACTGGAGCTACAGCAAAGTAAGCGCACTCTTAGAAGACAAGGGCAAGACCGCCACAGCAAAGCCTCAATTTATTCCAAATAATTCTCCCACCATCACAGCGTAAGTCGAGGATGCCAAAGCATCCAAAGAATATGCAAAATAAAACTGAAATAATTTGGTTTTAATCTCTTACCTTCTAATGTAATCTGTGGCATCTAGAACACACAGTATTGCGGAAATTAATGCAGAAATAGTCTAATGACAATTTTGGTTTTACCTATAATTCATAACAACTTACCCTAATCTAACAAAGAACTTTTCAATATATTAAGGTATAGATCACCAAGGGGGACCCAGTGAGCCTGCGAGTCTCAAGGCTCCCAGCTGCTCTAAAAAACAGCAGTAAAGAAAGCATTTACCTACTGTACAGGGGTGCAGTGACAATTAATTAATGTTTGTAAAGTGCACTGAAGCTGAAAATTACTAGATACCACGCTAAATATTAATTACCGCAACTACAACACAGAACCAGAACTGTCATAGTGCTCTTATTGTAAACTCCACTCACTGAACAAGCTGAAAAAAGTTTTCAGCACCGAGCTGAGCTAAGCACCTTCTACACAGACATACGAACACCTTTGCTAAACATGCTGTGCGTGGCACCTTCCCAGCCAAGTCCCCTCCATGTGCACGGCACATGGATTCATTCCTGGCCGTGGTCATGAACAGCGCTGACGCACACAAACCACGTGGCTGCAGCTCCTCATCTGTGCCTTGCTTCCGGCCACTACATACCTCCCAAGAGTCTGACAGCAGTTTTCCAGTGATTACAGATCCCAACAGCCAGAGCAATCACCAGAGCTCGCTAACTGCTCATGATCCCCTCCTGCAGAGGTGTTTTGGGAAAGGAGATAACTTTTTACAGACACAACAGTTCTAAACCCAGCGGAAACTGTTTCATCACAGTTTTACAGCTTCATCATCTTTTTCCTTTCTTACACAGAGCTCTTTCAAAGGGACTACAATAAATATAACAATTTAGAAGTGAAGAAAATGGCATCTTCAAAGTAGAAAATAAGCAAGTGATGCAATCCACATGGAAATAAAGAGTCGATCAAAATATTTTGCACTGTCACCTGTTTGGAGTACTTTAAACAAAACGAGTTCAAAGGAAGAAACGCCCCTCTTCTGGACTGGCAGTTGCCACACATGCTGCATAGAGAATGCAGATGATGATACTCAAGAAATCTGAAAACGCTAATCAATACCACGTCCGTCCCATCATGAGCTTTCCACACTGAAGGAAATGCTGCAACCTGTTTGTTCTCAGCCAACCACAGGCATAAGTATAATCAATAACTTGCAGTGATATGAGGTCAACTCGTGCAGCAAAGCTACTTCCAAGTGTGATTGGAAAAAACCACTTAACCACTCTTGTTAAGTAAGTGAACAGACTACTTTGCTTCTAGCTCAGTCACTGGGTATTCTTTTAAAATAGGAAGAAGATAATAAAACATTAATTGAATGTGTCAGAAGAAGGATGTCACAAGAAGCATATCAATACAGAGAGACATTGCAGCACATGTGCTTTAAAGTAATTGCAGGATGCTGGCTCTGCTCCTAAGTAATTATTACATCACTTATCTTATTCCCTATAGAGTTATGCAAATTTATTTATTTAATTTAAAAGATAACTTCCTCATGGGAAAGTAACTGCTGTGCAGCTACACAACAGCTGTAAGCTTCTGAAAAATAACAATGAGTTTTACTTCATTGGTGGGAAAACATGTATTTTGCTGTCTTCCAAAAATACTGCACATAACACTCGGGCAACTAGTCAAAGGAGACAAGCAAATAAGCTGCAACTACACTGATGTCCTACAACTACATTAAACATTTTAAAGTCTCCTCCAAGTCTCTCCCTCACAGTAAGGACAGCACTCTTGATTTTTACACCATTCTGAATGTCCTGTAACAAACCAGAAAAGAAAAAAGTCTCAGCTAGAAATGATACAGAGGTGCAAGGAAGCAGTTTGGTAAAGGGAGGTAATAGCCCACACCCTTCCTTTCTACAGAAAGAAGAATTTCTTTCCAGATGAGATTTTCTACTCCACATAAGTGAAATGCATCCAAATAGTTACACAATCACCACATCTTTTCCTATTAAGGCAAAGAAAACACTGTGCAGTTTAACTGAGCGTTGCAAGCAGACAGACTTGTCCCTCCCTCTGCAAACCAAAACCCCAGCTCCCATCAGTATGTGTCCAATTAAACATGCACTGAGCCTGGCCTTCGTACATGGCTGGCAGAGATCCTTCTCCAACTCATCTGGTACTGGCAACCAAGAAGCCCATGACAGCCACACTCCAGAGCTCAGGTTCCCGAGCCTCACGATGCACAAGCAGTCTCTAGGCAGGTTTTGCATCTTCTGTCTTTTAAAAATGAGTAGGAAATACTCTTCGACACAGACCCACAGATCATCAGAAGTGCATTATAATCTTATCAGGATTTCATCACCGACAACCTACTGGCACACCTGGGTACCTACCAGATGGTCTTTCTAGCCTTTTGACAAGCCAGTAATCCTTCCTTCTGCAGTGCGAGACACATCCCGCAGGGAGAAACCTGTTTCCTTACCTAAAGCAACTTCATTGGTCTATTCCCATAGATCTCAGTTCACTCACCTCTTCTGAATGTCCTTAGAAAAGATGTATTTAACCAAGCTATGAAACCACCTTTTTTTTTCTTTTGTAAGAGTTTGAATAATATGCAGAGTCACTAAAAGTGGGATCTAACACTGTTAACATTCAAATACCAGAAACTAGAACCTAATAATCATAAGGAACAATCATTTGAAATTGTAAAGCCTATATGTAATTGAATAGTTTTCATTTTCCCTTTTAGGATATTTTGCCAAATATAGGAAGTTTTTTTAAGATTCCCACCCAGTTCCTCCCTCTCACTGAAATCTACCATAAGAGACAGAACAGAGTCTTTTACTCAAAGAGCTGCCAGCTCCCAAAACACATTAGTGTATATCTCATTATAACTGATCTTATCTCCAAACTGCAGCTGTGGGACACATTTTAGGAGATGAAAGGTTCAGCTTTGACTTAAAGGAAGTTTGTTACTTTTTGCAATCCGGAGAAATGCTTCCAGTCATGAGGGTACATCCCACCAACCAGCAAAATTACAAGGCAAATGAAGTCACTTGCTGTCTTCATTTCATAATATCATTTGAAGGCACATCAATCTCATGGTCAAGGGAGGGATTAATTGCTGAAAACAGAAAACTTTAAAGAGTAAACGACAGCACATTGTGTAAGGATGGAAGTTAAGACAGAGCATTTGCAGGACAGAGATGTATGTGTACACACACACATGCATTAGAAAGACATTAGCAGATTTCTTCATCTCTAAAAGAAATAAACAGCACAAATAATCATAGTAACAATGAAGCTTGACAGTAGGAGTATACAAAATAAAAGCTAACTATTAATAAAGTATCATTAACTCTTCCTCTGAGCATCTTCCCAGCTCTAGACAGCACATTATCACTACATTAATCTAGGAGTACTCATGCAGCAGTAAATCACTTCGCTGATTATCTATTTTTGTCTGTTCTCTATTATTTCTCCTCCACAATGGAAACAAATAGCCAATGAACAAATTCCAATTTCCTTCTTTTCTAGCCTTAGTAGTTAAAGAAAAACAAGCTTAAGTATCTTGTTAAAACAATACAATGAATTTCCTTCATCAACAGACATTAAAAGGCCCACTGCCCACTTAACACACCACCCTATCCACAAGTCTCTACCAGCATTTCAATCTTTTTGCTTTTACAGACAATGCAGTGACCAGCTGTGCTCCTCTAAGTATCTTGGAAAGCTCTCTGACACTGTATCACAAATTTTGTTCCAGTACGAAGAGAGCTCGCAAAAAAACAACCTTCAGGATACACAGACAAAACATGCACAAATGTATAAAACACCAGCCTTAATGTTCCTCCTTTTCTCAGCCAAGTGCCATTTAGGATACTGCTAAAGAATTAAGGAAATACAGCTTTATCGCCTCTCTCTTTTCATTTTGTGGCCAAACCACGCACCCGCCCCGATTCTGGTGGTAGAAAACAGAGCAGCAGCTGGGCCTTCCTTGTCACACACAGACACTACTGCCCCAGAGGTGGCTTTCGGTTCTACTTTGCTCGCAACCCCCCATGCAAGAGAAACCTCACAAATTCCAACTTTCCATCTCCAAACTCTAGCAAGTCAACTGTGAATCACAGCTTCAGTTAACATTTGGGGGCAGAAGGGTGCATCAAACCCACAAGAACTCTGGTTTAGTGCAAAAAGGAAAAGAAAAAGGTATTACTATGGTGTGGATGACACGCAAGTGAACAAACAGATATGCAAGCAGAGACATGTCCCTTAATAATGCTCTCATGGGCATATCAAACCAGCTTCTATGCTTCAGGTATCTCAGTTTTAACTGTAGGAAGCCAAGGAAAAGAAATATTGGAAGACTTTTGCCTGGAGAACATTTAAGGTCTCTTTACAACATTCAATGTAGCTGACGAAAGTTGAGGCAGTTTACAGTTTCTGTTCATTGGTTTTGTTTTAATCCAATTTGTGTACTCTGCAAAAAGAGAAGTTTGTTCATCATGACTGTAAGGCCCGATAAAAGAGCTCAAGACCATATTTTCTGATAAAAAACTCTGGAACTCAAATTATCTGTACTGGTGCATACATAATCTTTTTTCTAAACAATACACAAAAAATGGTGTTTGAATGTGCTCACTTTTGCTATTTTTAACTTGAGAGAAAAAAATTGTGTTAACAGATATCACTTCCTCTCCTTCTTTACAATCAACTAAATTACAATTTTTGGTGCATTGAAAATTATAGGAGAAGGTTTATAGCATGCACTCAAACACAGATGTGATCAGGGCAGGAACAACAGAGGAATCAGTACCCACCAATTACTGCCTTCTACTCAAATCAGTGTGCACATTTATTACAAAGGAAAAAGGACTATAAATGTTTTTCTTTTCTTAAAATACCCCGTTGTACATTTCTTTGATACTAACTTCCTTACAATATCTTTCCTGTGACAGAAAGGCATTATAGAACCACCTTCAACAAGGAGGAACAAGATGAGTCTTAATGACTACATCAAGCTTTTGAAAAATATCAAGGGCTGGAGTCAGTTATCGGCAACCAAACATAGCAAATCCTCAGAGTTCAAAATATGGGAATACCTGAAGATTACACTGATTTCCACAAGACCCACTGCTGCTCCCTCCATTTATCGACATCCAAAAACATATTTAGGTGCTTAAATAGTGACTCTGACAGTTAAATACAGCCAACCATGTTCAAAGGGCTTGGCCAATCTCACTAAGGAAGATGCACTTTTCTGAATACATGAAAGGAAAAGACACGAGCACATGCACAGAGTTACGTACCCCACAATATTAAAGGAAAAAAAAAAAAAACTTTAGCCCTCTGTGTTACAACACCATGAGGGAATCCGCATCATCTACTTTATAAATCCCATCTTAAAATGCTACGGTTAAGATCTCTGCCTAAAGTGACAAAGTGTCCCAGCAACCCTTTCAGAGTACATAATTTACTAGGCTTCTAACACGGGCTGATAGAAAAATACTCTCCCATGGATGCAAACACTTGTTCCAATAAGACAGCACTGAGTGCGTTTTGAAGCAATCACAAACTTTAAATAACACCAGATGATGTCCATCCATTTCAGAGCTCTCAGCCTGTCTCTAGAACCCAAGACATACATTGACGAAGTACCCTGCTGCCCTGGTTCTTACCCGCATACTCGGTCAGCCAGCAAAGCTACAACGCACCAACGAAAAAATCTCATCTGCGACAAAATTCAAGTTTTATTTGTGGTTTGGATCAAGCCACTTAAAATACATTTGTAGATACTACCATGTTGAAATTTACAGCTGAGCTTCTTGAATGGCTTTTACTCACACAAGAGAAAACGTAGGACTAGCTGAAACTTCTATGTAAAAATTTGCTGTACAGCTCTGATCTAAATCAAGCAAAGGAAACATACACCAAAGGTGCTCCATGTTGTAATATTTGCATACAGTAATCAACCCATATACAGCAATTATGTACAGCCTATAATACTTTAACATTTGAATATAGTGCTACAGAAGTTTGTCCGATTTGTTCATAAGTTTATTAATTTTAAAATCTGTTCATTACTGTAAATATTTTTAAAAACGTAACAGTCTAACTTTAAAGTGGAATATGAAATATGTGCAGATGAAAAGAACTGTAGTTCCATTGAAGAACGAAAACATGTAATGAATACTGTGTCTATTATGACATAAACCAAGCACTACCTACAACATATTACAAGCCCCTTAACAAAAACTAGGGAAAAAGAATTGCTTGATCAGGATCGGGACATAAAACAGGATGCCAGAGTGCTGGTTTTTGTTCAATGTCCTGTAACAGTGTCCTATGCAACTTCAAGCCTCACTTCCTCAACAACATGTCATGCCTGTAAAATAAGAGCAATGTGTTGCCACAGTGCAGCAGTGTCAGCACAAAAATCATTAGATACTGTAGTCTTGTGAACAGCGTGCAAAAATTAGGGAACACAGGAATAAGTACAGCTAATCCAGAAAAGCAACTCCTATCTTCCTGAGCAAGAAGTGGCCAATTTCATACTCCAGATGAGCATATACACAAAGATGCCAATGCTGACGGCCCTCTGCCAGCAGATCTACCGGAGACTGAGACACCTCACTCAAGGTGGTCACTTCAGAGGTGATGAGCATCCCCTGGAAAAGATATAACTTTGCACTACCATTCCCTGGAGTGCTGTCTGTTTTCTAGAGATAGAAATTCAGCCTTTGGGCCTGTCAAGATAGCATCTTTTGCAATATTCAAACCTCATAAATTTGGAATGCAGAAAGTATTTTTCTATTCCTTTCTATTCCTGTCTAGTCCACATGCCTGTCCCCAACAAAGTCAAAATGACAGCCAGATAAAAGGAAAAATTAAAATAAATAAAAACATGAATATTTTTGACAGCTTAAGCAGTTAAGAAAATACCTAATTGATTGAGTGGTGTTTGAAAACTTAAAAATTGTGGTGCTCACCATCATGATTACTTGCATATGTTAACAGCTAAAGACCTGGGAAATCCTGCTACAGTATCCAACACAGTAATTTTTAATTGCTATTAACTACTTCAAAGGTGACCTTTATTAAACCATTTTACCAATACACAGGACTGTTACTTGAAAAATAAACAAAAAATTTAGCACCTCATGTTCTTTTCCTACCTATCACGCATTGGCAGCACAAAGGAACAGCACAGTTATGATGAGGAGAAAATAATGGGGAAAACACAAGTTAAAATACTCAGGCACTACCAAAAATTGGCTACTAGCTATCACATCCCTATTCTTGTGCAGAACTCAATCCTGTAAGCTATCCCAACCCTTCTATGATTACAGGATCTTCAACAGATGCACCAGGTTCATCATGTTTAAAATACGTTCCAGTACCATTGACACCTTATACAGAATGTCTTCATGATACCTCAGCTGACAATTTCAATATCACTTTGATGGCCCAGAGGAGCAAATTTCAAATGAAAATTTGTGCCTTTCAAGCAAGGCAACTGTTAGCTACAGCCACGGTACGCTTATTTATCAGGCCTTGGTTAAACAGCGCTGAGCATTTATGGGTTACAACATGCTCACCCTTCATAACTCTTCAACAAACAAAGCCAGCCCAAAAGGAAACACAGAAATTTGAAAACTTGGAAGAGTCCCTAGCACTGCACCTATTGACAGAAGATCTTATAGCTCCATCTAGCTCTGTACAACGGAAATCACTGTGACACCTACGCAAATGCAACCCAAAACACAAGGAGTCTCAGTCATCACACACACACACACACTGATGTGAGATAACGCTACCTGTGCATATACCAGTTCTTAATGGGTACAGTAGTGGCCATTTTTGAAGGTCAATGATTTAATCACTTTTGTGCACGTGTCTCTATTCTTCGTTGTGACCACTCTCTTCTCAGCTCATTTAGCGGAACAAGCGCGCTGCCAACAAATGAAACAAAAGGGCTGTGGAGCAGCAACCTTTTAACCTAAAATACCTCTCACTGCCACTGTTTCACGCGCATTATAGCTACAGGTTATCACCTGAAAAAAGGCTTCAGGTCTTCTCCAGAATTCCCAGTGACATGGAAACCAAGAGGTGCAGCAAGCACCTGTGGCCAAGCACAGGCTCTGTCCTACAGCTCGCGAGACAGCTCTCAAAGCAACTGCAGCCTGCAACAGCAGGGAGAGGCTCCCCCAGGTCCTACACAGGGGGTCACTTGCAGGGGAGGAGAGCCAATATCAATGGATAGCTCCTCAATACTGTTCAACAAGAGGGTATAGACTCATTTACATTGGGACAAAAAATTAATAAGGCAAACACCAAGTCGTTCTTCCCCTCCCTCTGTGAAAAAAGGTTAACTTTTATTGCTGAACAAATTCACAAACTTTGTGCCTTATCTGAAGTACTGTCATTTTGACTCTTTGGAGCACAAACATGCAATACTTGAACATGAAAATAAGAATATTTATAAAATACACTCTGTCAACGTTTTTCCTCAATTTATGTTGATGCTTATTTAATTAACAGCATAAATTCAACTATTTAAGTTTTCACATTAAAGATTCTTCAACAAGTCATCACTGAGTGTACTTGTATAAAATTTTCCTGCCACAGGGAAAACCACATTCATTACAAATCCAGAACTCAAATCCAAATCAGGATAAAATACTAACTAGTGTTAGCTCAAATAAAAATAGGAATTGAACTCTGCTAATTTTCAGTAGGACACATTGCAGGTAACTGGGTTTTGCCAACTACACATCAAAAAAATACAACAGCTTCAGCAATTAAACAAACAAAATTAATTCTCTTCATTTATTGATATGTATAATTTCAATCCAAGAA
The DNA here is from genome assembly GCA_013397935.1 of Dasyornis broadbenti. Lineage (NCBI taxonomy): Eukaryota > Metazoa > Chordata > Aves > Passeriformes > Dasyornithidae > Dasyornis > Dasyornis broadbenti. The sequence goes on along the minus strand of VZRN01005202.1, from coordinate 1,520,890 downwards.
GAGCAGGCTCTGCGTTTTTGAGCAAATCTTCGTAAGGCTTCCTGTTCCATAATCACTAATAAATCTTAACAAAAGAAGAAGAAGCATAACTATTAGAAAGAAGAAACCAGGATCTTTCATGACAATTCTTGTGATTCTTCCTGATTACCAAAAAAGAGTTTCTATAGCACCTTATAACTACAGTTTCTTTAGGATTCTCCATCACTAGCATATTCCAATATTCCCCTTCTTCCTCGTGCAACTCTTTGCTGAACAATCACGAAGTAGCATCAGACATTAGCATGCTGTCAATTTTATTTAGGAAAATCAGTATTTTACAAAAAGGAAAACCTCCAGCAGTATTTTGAATTTCACACAGACTACCTTATATCTACAGCATATTTACTCACAACCAGAGTAACATCCTTATATGTTACAATACCAAGAATCTCTAGCCCCATTTGTGGAAAAGTTTTCATCACAGATTAAACTGACAACATCCAACCACTGTGCTAGAATGACACGTCAAATGTTATAGAAGAATACATTGAAAATTAGCAATATTCAGGTGAAAAAAAGAATAGGTTTTTAGTACCTACTTGGCTCTCTTTTCTAGAACTTGATTTGGATTGTTCTTATGCTTCTCAGATGCTGTGCCTACAACAGTTCTCCTAATGAAAGAAATACCAATTTTCACAAATTCTATGAATGAGCTGACACCACTGAAGTTGATTCCACTGTAAAGGTCACATCAAATTCTTGGAGGAGAACTCTTCAACATCCAAGAAGACAGTGCCTTTATCAATATAGATTGAGCTAAACAACACCAACTTGGCCATCACAAGACCCCTGTCTGTAGAGGATGGCTTTAAGTGCTATAGGAAGCGACACTGAAATACTCCAGTGTTCCAGAGGGATCCCACAAGAACCTACATGTGGCCAGTTCACCTTCATCTGACATTTCAGGAATTCTTAACACGGATGAGAATAACTTATTTTGTACCACCAGCCTAAGCAAAAGTGTGGAAAACTAAAGACCTACTGAAAACATAATCTGCTTCATACCCAAAACTGCTGGCTTCTAGAATACGATACTGCTGATGGTGCTGTTCTCAGTCACAGGACAAGGAAGCAGGGAAACCTGACCTCACATTACTCTTTGCTCTCTTTGGAACAAAGCCAGAAAAGGAAGGAAACTAAAATCTGCTGTTCAAAAAATTCTCATCTCTGACCATGTACCCCAGAGCCAATGACAAGAAAACCCTCCCATGCCATCTTTATAGCTCAGTCCACCCAGTTTCACACATTCAGCTGTAAAAATCTTCACAAAATAAAGCACTCGGATTAAGCTTAATTTTCCACACTCATCAACACTGCAAACACAAATGCAACTTTCCTTTTAATCTTCTGTATTTCGTTTCTGAAAGGATCTAAGCTACACCTCAAGATGCTCATATGCTCTCACCTTGCAGTGTGAAACAAGTCCGTTCATACTTCATCATGTCCTTTCTTTTTCCCCCCAGGAACTCTACAAAGACACCTATAGAGTAGCCTTTCACCTTTCTTTACTCGCAGGATTCCACATGTGTTAGCTTAGCTACTGCCTGTCACCCACCATCCAGAGATGAAGGTACTAGAAATAAAATGAACATGTGCTTTCTGGACTATGTGTCTCTGCTTAGTGTTAGTAGTGTTAAATATACACTTTGATTAAAATGTTAGTATTTGTTCCATGTCACATCTGCTATCCTGAGATAGTTGGGGTTTAGTTTTTGTTTCTTACCTGTTAGCAGAGAAAAACCAACACACATCACTTGGGGTAGTAACAAATATTACTGTGGACTTGCTGTACAGCAAAACCTAATGGGACCCAGCAGCAGACACACAAGATAAACCAGGGAAGACACTCACATGATCACATTGTTTTCTTAAATGCCAAGGAAAGTTCTTTGAGGGATAGAGTCACTAAAAAAAAGCAATCCTTTATTTGCTAATGCCTTCTCACTCTGTCTGGGTTTACATTGTAAATACCAACACAATAGCTGAAAGCAAACCCTGTCAGAACTTCCCCACACAGAAGAGGCTCACAATTGCTATCTGCACACCTCTCAAAAAGCACCACAGTAGTTCATCCTGCTCTTCCTCGGCATCAGAATTGGGAGTAAAAAAAAAAAAAAAAAACAAAACTGATGTAACAACAGCATTCAATAATCCATCAGCACTTTTCATTTGTAAACTGCATTTATACTCAAGATCTAAAGTATGTATTTTTCCCTGCTACAATTCTCTTAATTTCAGTTTCTATTCTCATGACTCTTTGTAAGTCCTGTGCACTGCAAGAGCAGGAGTTAATTGCCTCAGTAAAATACATCCATTTCTTCAACACATCCAGTGAGTTTTTGCCCGGTAGCCCACGACATCTTGCAGCACTCCACTGCGGTCTGCCAGTCTTTGTATTTCACAGTCCTCTTCACCCTGAGACCACCTTGCCACTCTAAAAATGAACTAAAAACCCTGCAGAGGTGGGAACACTGCTCAAACACAGACCAGATCAAACAGACTTGTTATTTTTGAATTACAAAAAAAAAAGAAAAACATAAAAAAACACAATAAACCACCACAATGAACAGAGAGCATGTCTGTTGAAAACATTTAATAATGTTAAAGATCTTAAAAGAATTTAGGCAGCTTTGCTTTGTTGAGGGTTTTTTTACATAAGTTAAGGGCAAATACTTGATTAAAATTACTGCTGAGATTTAATGTACGTTTTACCAAAACAAGTAACTTTTACCTAAGAATTAACTAGACACTGACAACACCATAAAACCTGATTCAAGCTGAGCTCTGCTAGTCTTCATATTAATCTTCTTAAAATTCCTGACTTTTAAGAACAAACAATGGCCGCATTACAGGCTTATAACAAGGTTAAGCTTGAGAAGTTCTATTAATACCCTCCCTAAGGCTACCAGGAAATTCCTTAAAGCAAGTGATCTTTTTGCTTTGCTGTGGATTATGCTCTAGGGTAGTTTATTGAAGCTCCCATAAAATGATGAGTTTATCTTATGTCTGCATCAGCAGCCCATCTCTTTTCGGGGCTGAGATGTTCATCAGGAGTCACAGAATAAGTTAACAGAAAAAACTGGAATTCTGCCATATTCACTCTCTATATCCCACACATAAATTAAGTTTTAACTGACTGTCAAGCATCTGATTCATTTGTGAGAAATAACAGTTTTATCTGTCTAAATTCCAAATACTCAAGAGCTGAAGTCCTTAAGAAAAAGTCGTGATCTGTTGTAATGGATCCATGATAAGTGTCTACACACAGTTAATGCACTAATGCATTATACTAATACCGAGTTTGAAAGGGTAGGAGCAAAATCAGGTTCCCCTTCCTTAACCATTCCTTCTTGCATTTATTTCTTTTATGTTTCCTTTCTATCGCAACCATGACATTTGGAATTTTAATCAAAAAAGTTGCTACAGACATGCAACTCTAAACGAACCTGAAACCTGAGGTACCAGTTTACCGTTAAATAAAACTAAATACGCTTTTCAACTGCTCAGGTCACTGCCTGAATCTCATAGAGTTACCGGAAAACAGCTCCAAAATAATATATTTCAGCAGGGTTATTAGCAAAGTACAAAGTAAGGCAGGAGAATAATCTCAAAAGCCTGTAAATGAAACAACTGAGCACAGTTTAACAGAGTCTGACAGCTCAGCCGAACCGTGGATACAGCTTAGGTGAGCAACACATCGCTGTTTTAGGACATCCAATTTTGTGAATCCACAACTAGTAATTGTTTTGCCTTGTTCTGCCATCCAGAGAGGATGTCTGTAATTATTTCAAACAAAGGAATGATTGTTGAGATGCTGCAAAGGGGGAAAATTGGGTGCTCACAAATAAAGCAACGTTTCCTTCTACTAAGTGATGAATCTGAAGTTCAGCTGAGCAGCTCCCTGGATCCAGGGATGGGAGTCAGCTTTCAGTCACATCCACAGCACAAGAAGTAACCTGGGGAGGAGGGAGGTTGGTGTTGCTGTTTTAGGGCAGGGGGGGATGCTGAGGGTGGTGCTGTTTGTTTTTTGGACTAAACACTGTGATTGTCACTTCTCTCCCCTTATTGGTTTGGTTCATCTTATATTAGAGAGCCTGGCCTTGTGATATGGCACACTTGTTAAAAAGCCTGCTAGACTCTTAGTCATTAAAGCAACACAATCTATATTAGCATTCTCCTCTTTTTTTCCAGGAGTAAAATGCTGGCACGTGCTAAAATCTTGGCCATGTTTCTTTGTGCTGTAAAGCAGTGGTGATAGGAGAATTGTGTTCCTAATAGAATGAACTCCCTGCTACAGACCGCTGCCTTAATTTCTTAGTTGTGTAGACCTCCTAGCAGTGTTCAATTTATCCACTGAAACCCATTACAAAAACATTTTTGCACCAGGGTTATCCATATAAACCATACACACTACAAATCTGCTTTAAGTACGCTGAAGTTATACTGACTTTATCCAGGGGTCCTAACATTTTACGTTGTTTTACGATTTGGAAGTCTGTCTTTTCCAATCAGAAATCAGTAACTACAATAAAAGGGGAAATTTTCCATGCTGAAACAGCAGTATAAATACTCCAAATAAGTTTTGCTCTTTCTTCTTGCCTAGTAAATGCAGAGTTAACCAATGCATGCTTGAAACTTCTTATGATTGCCCAAAAGAATTCACTATTTGTAGATAACATCTGGCAGATCTATAATCTAATCTAAACCCAAAGAATCATCAGGCACTGTATATATCTGCCATTCTGTAGTATTAACACCGTGTCATGAAGTATCAACGTCCCCAAAGCGTAGACCAAACTATAAAATACAGTTTGCTAACAAATATATTTTTCTGTTAACATACTGCTAATATTCTTTTTACTTTTTTTTTATTTTTATTTTTACTCAAAGATATAGTGTCTTCTTCCTGGAAGAGCAACAGGGAGACCCATTTCTTTAAGTGGTGGTTATTTCGTCAATATTTCTATTTGTAGTAATTTTGGAAATTCTGTTCAATTTAAGACATGTCCAAGTAGCTGGCATTCATTCCTCATTCAACACTGCTTTTTTTGGGTACCTGCCGTAGTTAAGCTGTTGATTAAATGATCTTAACCGAACTGATGAAATTCTTTGTGTGGCTGTTCTATTGGGAAGCAGTTACACAGAACACACTGCAAGAAAGCATCTCCAATACCCTTTTAAGCTAAATGTACATTCTACAGCCAATAACAACAAAAATCATTAATGCCCTTTTTCTTTCAATAACATTACCATCATCATAAACAGCTGTCAGAAAAACTTCAGCCAGCTGTGAGTATTTGAAAGCTTCTACACCAGAACACCAATTTTAAGGCATGTGTAAGAGACAGGTCACTCTCCTGAACGCAGCTTTCCACAGAGACTCACATGAGAGCAGATGTGGTGAGCAGAATGCAGGCTTGAAATAAGGACATCTCCCTTGGCCTCAGCTTTCACATTACTTTCCAACCTTTTATACCCGGGCTTGTAGTACCAGAGGCTCTGCCCAGCTATCAACAGCAACATGATGCATCTGAATACCTTACTAGGGCATAATTTTCAATACTGAAGAGCATCGTTTTGCTTAACTTTGTGCTAACATTCACTGAAGCCTTGTCAAGTGACTGCTGATGCCGTCTCAGGAGGAAAAGCCTAGCACAGGAGGGGAACTTGTAAACATTGCACTAACAGTATGATTTTAAAAAACAGCAAGTTTTTTAACAGCATATTTCAGCAAGTGAAACCCTGCATCTCTTGCTTTCTTAGCATGTCCTAAATTCTGTCTTTTTAAGTAACACTTGTGAGATTTATTTGCTTCATTTAGATTCATCCAGGATGTTCATACCACAATTAAGTTATATGTACAACTTAAATAAGTTAGCACTTAAAAATGGAACAATTAGAACTTTTATACAATTAAGAATTAGGGTCCTCTAGAGGACAGTCTGTCTGCAAAACTACTACTTGTCACTGCTACATTAAGGCAGAAGCCAAAGGCAAATTGACTTTGCCTTCTGGGAAATTTAATGATCCCCAGAAATTCTCTGCTAAGAGTTAAGTCAATTGTTCTTCATTAATTCCTTATTCCTGAAAAGAGGTTCTGCTCTAGCTTCACCTTTCTCTTCTGCTCATACCATCCTTTCATGACAAGTTAATTCTCAAGATTTCATTTTTAAAAACAATATGTGTGGGTCAGAGTTCTACAAAGATTTGCCAGGTTCAAACAATTTCATGTTTAAAGGGACTTTTTATGGCACTTTAGTTGCTCTCTCACAGACACTGTACAGTACTTTCTGCAGTAAAGCTCTTTTGCTTTTACCTTTTAGGAACTGCAGTCATAAAAACTAGTGACCCAGTTTTAGTGAAGCTTTGCACAATTGAATATAAATACTATATAAACTGTAGGGACAGTAATGACAAGTAAAAGCAGCACTAATGTCAAAGGAGAGTCCCTGCTTTAAGTTTAAAGTAGCCAGTTTGACAGAACGCACAGCAGCCCAGCCCTGCCACAGAGTTACAGTGCTGAGAGCTGTGGTTTCCTTCACTGTTGACAGCTTATTATTTTCATAACCACTCCATTTTATCACTGGTTAGAAAAATTAAGAAATCTAGTTCAGGTTCATTGTCTACTAAGCTGTGTTTCTGTCAGGCTGCCAAAAAGTATGTCAAATGTAATGGGAGGCAGAAAGCACGCAGAGAATGCTTACACAGGAGCAACTGAACTGAAATTTTCAATTCATTTCACACATAAATCTTTCTATTAAAAGTCAACCGAAATAAAAAACTGTTTCAAAACGAAGCTTAGTGCTGTACTTTATGATTGTAGGTTCTATTCCAACTTTGCAAGGCAACATCATTAACAATTACCCAAATAATTTCATAATTTCTCTCTTTTACTGGCTTCATGGTACAAATAATAGGGATCACTTTGTAGCAAAACTTCTGTGGAAATGTACTCTCTCCATGACCCAAGATCACAAAAGTGATCTTCATACTACCAATAAGTTGTCTTTCTGATTTGTAAAGCGAAGTTTGGTGCTGGAAAATTAAATATAGGAAGGAAAGGTGTTGGACAAATCTTGTCTCACTAGCACCACAGCATTACATTTTATTGATTTAAATAAGACTTGAACTTATTAAAGTTCCTTCTTATAATTCAGTGAGCTCTGGAATGTGCTTCCCCAGTTTTGCCCCGAGTAGGTCTGAATTATACACAGGACATTTTACAAGCTGCAGGGTGATTGTATCAGGCTAAAAGCATAATTACAGGTCGATTAGAAAAATTGTAGCGATGCTCAAGAACTTGCCTCGACAGCAATTCAGCAGCTCAGGCCTTCAGCATGAGCTGAATGAACTGCACTTGAGCCAAGGCACCAGGACCTACCCTGCACTGTCCCAGGGGACCCTGCTCTGCCGGCTGTGCCTGAGCCAGCCTTCTGCCTGGATTCACACTGAAAGAATGGTAGGAACCTCCCCAACAGCACACACACAACACTGTTCTGAGCCACAAACCTTGAAAGCAAAATCCCCAACGAGAACATTGCTTCTTTAGCCAAGTATATAGTTCATATTGAAGCAGAAATATTAGAATAAATTCTTCTCAAAATCCAGATAGGCAACAGTTCTTATTATAGAATTACTATATGAATTATTCTTATTAAAGTGTTTTAAGAACCTTTATGAATCTTTAACTACTTTTATAAATTTTTAAAACTCTGCAATTTACAACATCCAACATTGTTCCTTTTAGATCTACACAAGTTATTACATTTTTAAGTTTTTGCTCATCTCAGCTAAAAAACGAATTTCACTCTACTAACCTAAAACTGAGGTTGATGAAGGCTTCAATCAGTAAAAAGTAGCTTTGAGCTTCACCACTGCTGGAGATCCTCAACATTCTGTCATACACAGTCCAAAAACTAGCCAGGGGCAAGAGCACTGAAACACTGGGGAGGCCATGACATCTCTGGTTTAATCCCTCCACATCCTGCTGCATGCAGATCACAAGCTGGGCTCACCTTCCTATGCATAAAACAAGAACATCTTCTACAGGAACGTGCCTCGAGTACTCTCACTCTCAAACTTCTAGTGCATCTTACCACTATCTTTTTATTTTTTTAACATTTCTATTTCTCTGGTAGGTTGTTCTTCACCCAAGAACACCACAGGTTTATCCTGGAGGTTTTGTTTGTTTTCCTTTTGGGAGAGTCTAGAAGTAAAAGCAGCATCAAAACAAGTGTCCTGTACACAGTATTGCTAAGCTACGTGGATCAATAACAGTATTATGCAGTTTTGTTATCTTCACATATGCAAAACAAACCAAAAAAAGGCATTTTTCCACAAAAAGGGTTTATTCATTTGGTGAACAATTCTTCCCGTTCGTATCAATCAAATCGTTAGCAAATTCAAAAGCAAAGCCTCTAGCATTGTGTTCTTCACCTGATCTTGAGAGCTTGATTTTGTTAGCTGGATTTTACTTTTTTCCTTAAACCTTGCATCAGCCATCCATCCTACAATTTTAAATAAATTTCTACAAAAGCTGTCAATAAACTGAACTCTCTCAAGCATTAGATTTCAATTCTGTTCATTTAAACAAGTATCCCTTTGGTTTGCTTTTAAAGGAAGAAAGAAAACAACTAGATCTACTTTTAATTCCACAACATATAAATCAAAGATACACAAGCTTTCAGGCCTCTTCTTTCTCTGCTCTCTCTATCAACATAATTAAAAATTAAGTAGCCACCCAGAGGTTCTGACTCCCGTTTTATAACTCCAGAGACTATGTTTAATAGGCCATGAGAAAAATAAATGGTCTATTATTTACATTTTTGAATTACGATCATCATAGCATGGAATCTCTCTGCAGCCTTCACTAATTACCATAAAACTTTTTGAAGTAATAATTTCTAAGTATTTTTGTCTTCACAGTGAGTTATTCACATATTAAATTTCCTATGAAATGAACATGACTTCTGGAAATGCAGCATCTTAAACTATATTACTTCACTTATCTGTATGCCTCACTGTGCTTTATGCATTACTCCTAACAACTTCAGAATATAAGGAAGTTAATTTCTAAAATTACTGCATTTTATTATTAATGTTGCTACACTAAAATCAAAAGTATTAAAGTGGAAATAAGGTTCTCTGCAATTTCCTAACCCTCAGAATGGGCTGCAGCTGATAAAACTAAATCTAAGGCTGGTCCTTTTATTTGAGCTGGCCTGGCAGCTTTTGAAAGGCAGGCGGGGACTGGCAGTCGGAAGCCAGGTGGTATCAGGCAGGTAACTCCAAGCAAGTCTATTACAGCAAGCAGGAGACACGGCTAAACACATTCCCTCACATCTGCTGGAAAGTTGAGAGCTCACCTAAGGAAGCCTGGCGTCATATTAATGCACTGTCTTCAGAAATTGATTTGTAAGATTTGTAGGCTCCGAAAACAAACAAAAACCCCAACCCCAAAATCCCCAAAAAACAATAATGAAGAGCAATATCACCCCTACTCCTCCTCCAAAGTATTCACACAATCATCACGGGAAAATTCATGGGTACAGCTACCCAAACCAACCATAATACACTGACTGTCTGGCACATATAAATTGCATGTTCATGCTGAGACTACTGCTACTACTGGTGACATCCTACAGCTACAGCAGTACTGTTAAACCTACTTAAATCTTCCAAAGTAAAACAAAATGCCATCAGATCTTAAATCATCCATACTGACAATATCTACCTTCGAGTAAAAATCTTCCAAGCAGAAGCATCAGAATGAAATCTAATAAGCAAGAGCTAAAACAAGATAATGAATTCAGAAGTGACAGGAATTTCAGGCTCAAGTGTTCTCTCATCGAAACAAATGTGGCTTATCTCACGCTTAACACTGTGCAAACATGTCTGCTGGATAAAGGCCAAAGTTCAGAATTTGAGGAAATTTTAAGAATGAGTTCTGAAGTCAAACATGCAAGATTTACTTAATGTTACCAAATAGCACTTCAAAGTTCAGTTGTGGATTACTTATTATAATTGTCTGGTTTGTAGCATGAATATTAAGTTAATCCAAAAATCCATGTAATTGCTTCAGTAAGATGTTCAACGCACATTCAGAAACTCAGGTTTAGTTTAACAGAAAATACTTTTCGACCTTTCCTTTGAAAATGCAGCAGATACATTTTGAGATCAGAGTTTACTTTCTCCTTATCAAGATGGCACATATGTAACAAGTCTTAACCCAATTAGCTGGAAACTGACTTATCCATATAACTTATGGGTGAAAAATAGAAGAAACCATTGTAGGCAAGGAATATGAAAGGCCTAGGAGGGATCTCACCAAAATGTCCACTATTTAATTTTATTTACTCCCTTATATAACAGTAAAGGACGTACCTACCAGCACTCCAATCCAGTTGCCTCCTGTGCAGCACTGTTCACCTTTGGAAGTCAATTTTTATCACTCACTGAGTCTTAAACTCTTGCTCTTCACTGGAGCATTTAATTCAATGCACGTGTTAACTCTGATCTAGAGAGAATGGAGTAGTAGGGGAAGTACCCCTGATAAAGCATGATATTATACAGCAGTAGAAAAAGAAATAGCTTGTAACACAAGCAAGCTCACTGGTGTTCTGAAAATCCATTTCCTTGCCATTCTCCTCCCTACCCTTCAAATACACACACAAACACACACACGCACACAGAAGGTACGCCAGAACTGCTTTCTGACAGAGTGCAAAGCTTCCCTACGTAACAGAAGTTATTCATTGTTTTCCCTTGCTCAGTTTTTCCACCTTCATTCTCAGGGCAATATCATTTGATATGGCATAAAAGAGCGTAAAACACATATTCAAACCCCAGAATATTTTAATGCTATGAAATGAAATGTAGGACACACACTTTAAGAAAGCCTGCAATGGGCTTTTAAAAAAAGTCCTACACTGCAATAGTAAATTTCAGTGGTGCCAAAATCTGCCAATTCTCAGTCCACGTTGTCCTCTGACAAAAAAAAAAAAGCTCAGACTGGGAAGTCAAGACATTGCACTGCTGCTGTGAGTAGGTAACCCAGTATCTGGACTTCTAGTTAGGAAACACTCTCAAGAATAGTGTTTCAAGAAACTTTTGTCACAGATACGAGCTACATGCAAAAATCAGGACCAGGATCCTGAACTGGAACATGTACAGACTGATGAGATTACTCAAACATTCCTTATTAGAATTACTTTACTGGCTTTCATATTTAGATAACAAAAAATGTGACGATTAAATACTAATAAGGAAAAAAAAAATCTGCAATGAGAAGGATACTTAGGAGCACTTGTAAGTTCCTGTTTTGACAGGAGCTGCTGATGTAAACTACATCACACCCCTGCTAACTCAGACATCCCACGGGACATCAACCTACCAGAATCTTAAGCATGGCACTCCTAAGGAACTAGTGCACAGCAATTGGAAATGAGACACAAAAAATGCCTTAAACAGTTAAAGAGTTTGACATTTCCTTTTCCCCTTTCTTTCCCCACAGAGTTTTTTAGACAAACAGTACCTTTTGATACCTGCATTTGCAAACTCCTCAGTTAAAGTCTACAGAGCTGGGGGTTCACAAGCACCTGTGAATTCTCCATGTGCTCTGATCCAGCAGAGCAAAAGTTACTCCTGCTGAGGAAGCCCACAGGCACAGCAAGAGAAGACTGGCTTTACAGGAAACACCACACATGCTGAGGAGTATTAGGAAGAAACTCTGCAGAGCCCTCAACGGCTAGAAACAAGCAGACGACAGATTCTTACATGCTGCCATACATACACATCTATAAACTGATACTCACTGATGGTACCAGGAAAAGGCAAACGTGATGCAATTGTAGAGAAGCACTACAGAGGCAATTATAAATGTTAATAAGGAAGGAATCACCAAGGTGAATATTCTCTCTATAATGGCACAAAGAAAAAAATGCCCAAACAGATCCAAAGGCATCAGACAGAAAACGAAACAAGAAATTTCTATTGTCATGGATGTATCATAAACTGCGTAAAATAAGCAGTTTATGGTATTTACTGTATTTGAAATTCTGCAACACCTCCCCACGTTAAACTTTGGGAGTGACTGAATTTCAGTTGATTTCCTTTCATATTGTGATCCTAGAACCATAGAAGCCACTGAGCGAGAACGGCAGGTTTGAGGAAACTGGCACCTCCATTACAGATGGTTTTATTGCAGAACCCACAGCCTGTTCCCATTGAATAAGGAGAGCACAAGGACTGCTAACACGCAAAAGAATAGAATTTAAAGATGGACACTTGGTTCTTTTAAACTGATTTTATAAACTACATCCCCATAGAAGAGCAGGGTACTTTAATCTAGCAAAGCAGATACTTTTATGATCTAGCATAACAGACCTTTGTGTTTCAATAACCATCTTAGTGTGAAGCCAAAGAACAGTGTACTGTAAGCACAGATTTGGACAGACTCCTTCAAAACTCTGTAAGGATGTATTAAACCTAATCCTTAGGAGAGAAAATAAAGCCTACAGTGCTCTGTCATGTTAGATTTTTCTCTTAAGATGTGAGAACACGACAGGGAAATTAACTAAACAAAAACATTTGTGAATATTCAAACATTTCAAGTGATGTTAAAGGAGTACCTTAGACACACTACAGAAAAAGAATATATTCAAAGACAGTACGAAGCTACAAATAAGCTTTAAAAACTAATATGTACCATTTGTCAAACTGACAGCCTAAAGTAGCTCACTTGTGAGAACTGATGCATACTGCACAAAAAGCCAGAATATTAAAAACCAGCAAAGAGTCAAACAATAAATTACAATGTATCTGTACATCACAGTTTTGCCCTTCTATCAAAGCATGCTATCTGTTATGCTTACTCCCCATCCCTTACAACGTTTTAGAGAAAACATCTGTACATGATTAGGACTAACCAAATGATTAACTACCAGTGGGAAGAAGATATCAAAAAAAAAAAAAACACCAAGAAACTGGTATAATGCTATTTAATTTCCTAAGCCAACAGTATTTTCCTACTCTGTGAAAGGATGGTTTGCCTTTGAGAAACAGGACAAAGCATTATCTACACCAGCTATGATATTGAACACATCAAGGGTCAATAACAATTTATTGGTAAAATAAAACTTTTGAGCTAAGGTTTTATGTATTTAATTAATAGTCCATAAACACTAAGAGTAAAAAAATAGTGGAAGTACTTTGTATCAACTGAAATAAAAGGAATTAATGGGGAAAGAGTAAGGATTTTCAATCCACAAGGCAAGAATTTAACTGAATTCTTCTAAATCGAATGCCTAGAGACAATTGAGAAAGAAAAGCCACAAAGTGTTAGCACAAATTTCAAGTTATAAACACAGACCATCACAACTTGTTTCCAAGTATTCTTTAGTTCCTATACTACTGCTTTTCCTATGAGTTGAAGATACATGTGAAACTGGCTACAAGGAAAATGTTCCACTTGAGGCTGATTCTAATTAGGAGACCCAACTATTAGAATAAACCTTTTCTTATGCTGATTACAGGCTTGTTTCGTCAGCACGACAAATCTCAAACTTCTAAAAGAAATAATAATATTCTCAGCAATTATGTCAGAATCAAATAAAAAGAAGGGGTGAGTTCTTTTTAAAGAATGATGACTTCACAGCTTGGAAACTTCCTCACCTAGGGATTCATGTGTTCTTATGTGCCACAGCATTGAACTTTGTTTTCACTGGTGAAATCCATGTCCCCTGTGCAGACAGAGTCCCAAAAGGCCTGCAAGACTCTGTGCCAGATTATAGATTTCTAGTTTTATTGTGAGTGAAAGAAGAAATGGCATTTCTAAACTCTATTGCTAACAGGCTAAAGGCGAGACCTCTATCTTGGGCATTCTGGGAGGTGCAGCAGGACAACAAGCCAGACTTGCTGGTTTATTTTAAAAATGTCTTTCACTTGACTACTGAACTCCTTCTTTCCTCTTAAGTCTCCACACTACCCTTCACTCTACATTCTCCATGAAGTCCCAGCATTGAGACTGCCAGGTCTGCTTGAATCAAAAGAAAAATATGTATTGTCTAAACTTGGAAATTCTTACCAAAACCCTTCCAAGTTCTTGACAACTAAGCATTTAGCAAATATTTAAATGACTCCATACTGACTTGTCCGTATTTTTATGCCAGTACTTACACAATACATATTACACTATAATTAAATTGTAGTCAATAGTCTTAATACTTTTAGACATTAGGGTGGATTGCACTTTATATGTTAAACTATATGAACTGTGCTAAGGGCCTGCCCAGTCATTCTCCTCCTTCCTTCACAATGTAGGCTTACTCCAAGAGGAGAAAATTTTTCTACACGCAGAGCATTAATACCATGAAACTGCTTTTACTTGGATAGCAAGTAAGCATGACCCTGAATTCATTCTCTCTTGGATAAAAACATCAGTGGAGAGGAAAAACTTTATTATTAATGAATTACAGTCCTTCCTACAAATGCTTATTAATGCCTACTTTAGTGGGAAAGTATGAAAATGTACAAAAGCCAGTATGCCTTTCCTCCACAACTAAAGGTCTACTTAATTCTTCAGAGAAATTCTGAAATAAGTTTATGTCATGGGGCCTTTGGGCTGATTTGTGTTCTTAAAGCAATGCTTTGCTCCTTTATACTTTCTTCCACCCTCCACTGCCCCGCTCCTCACCCTCTACTTCATCTTGTTGTCTATAAACAACACAGAATAGCAAGAGACTGATATGAAGTGTCAGCGAATTTTTATCTTCCTCAAATCAATAAATCACAATCTCCTTCTTTGTAAAAATAGCCACCTTTTACATAAGATTCCACATATTTATGGGACCATTCCAAAACCCCTACTTGGGCCTGTCTTTACCAATAGTTTATGCAGTGATCAGCTACAGTTACAATCTACTCAGGATGGTATCTGGGCAAACACAATGAAATCACGCATTCTCACTGAAAGACAGAAGCCATCATTTTTAATTCCTTTTCACAAACTCAGAGGGCTTAAAAACAGAGTAGTAACTCTACCATGAATTCCATAACTGATTAGCATGAAAAAGAGAACTAAAAATTACTCTTACAGGTATAAACACATTGGCAGGTATGAATTGAGCATTTGACCTCACTTGGCTGTGTGAGTAGCCACATGGATAGACGGACAACACAAGAGACAGCATGAAGGTGGAAAGCCACTTGTTCCATTTCCCATTAAGTGCAGAGGGGAAATCAAGGAAGCTACAACAGTAGTAAAAGAAAATAAAATCAAAGCTTTTCTATACTCAAGATATACTCCAAAATGCACTTCCTTCCAGTATTGGGTTATGAAAAACATCACATGATGATACGATAAAGGAAGTCTTTAGTACGGGCCACAATTACACAAAGCATTTTAAACAAACTAAAGTCCTTTAAAAAGTTTACTGTCGACTTTTTCAAAGTACAGCTACAATAAAATTCGAAAGTATGTACTGAAGCACTTGAAAAGTATGTGACCAAGAAGTCTCCTGAAATAAATTGCAAAAAAAAGAAAGCACGGGTCATTCTCAGGTAAAAAAATATCTACACAATATCCTGAATCTGATCTGGTAAGTCATAAAAAATTGATGAGTCACTTATAACCCACCAAATAAAAGTCATATACAGCAAAGTGTATTTTTAACAAGTTCATTATATTCTCCATCTAATATACACACCCATTTTGACCAGATGGGATTCCATGGTCCCTAGAGGTACCTGTACGCAACTGTTTGCCAAGCACTCTATTATGAAAAAATTCAAAGGCACACAATTAGTCACAACATTTTACATTGAGGAGAAACATTATTGTCAGTCAGAGCTGTCTTTCATCCCCCCTCAACAAGTAAAAAGTCAGTTCTGATCTACATGTAAACTCTACATATAAAAATATAAACGCTACAGAACAGGGGTTTATGTCGGTCACTTGCACAAACCCAATGTTTAGTAATTTCATTTCCCGAACAATGGTGAATACTTACTGAACTTCCCACACTCCATGTGCTTATTCCAACTACAAAGAGAAGCCTGCAGAAATATTCCTAGACATCATTAAAGTCAGATTTCTTGCATTAGTTCTAGATACAGTAACTTCCTAGTAACAGTAAGCATGGATCATTGCTTCCTTCACATGAATTACTTCTTTAATCTTGTGGTTGTTTCCAAGAAATAAACAACCGTTTCAGATAGTTACCAGTAAAATTAATAACCCAAATATATGGAAAAGGAAAGCTATAATAACTGAAAATTGCACCCAAACCAATCAAATATGAAATCCATCCCTTAAATTTCATTAAAGCATCTACACATTGTCAACACAGCTTGTGTGAGGAGGGGTTTTTTTCCCCTTTTATCTAAGAGCTTTCCTCCTTCAAATGAACAATGCCAGCTTTCTCACCACCATCTCAGTGCCTCTTCACTCTACAGTTTTACGGCCTGGTACCAAGTCTCTATTGTTCAGCTCTGAACGCCTCCTGTCAACCGAGCTAAGTTTCACTGAGGTGCTGGAGCGTGTCCAGGGATGGGCAATGCAGCTGGTGAAGGCTCTGGAGCACAAGTCCTGTGAGAAGGAGCTGAGGGAGATGGGGGTGTTTAGCCTGGAGAAAAAGAGGGATGTGGTTTAGAGGTGGACTTGACAGTGTTGTGTTAATAGTTGGGTTCAACAATTATGGCTCTTTCCCAACCTAAACAATTCAATCATACTATGATCATCTCTCTCATTCCAAAAAACACCTGCCTACATGACACATCTGCATTTAATATAGCAGAATTTAAGCCAGAGTCTGAATAGCGGAATACTTTATTAGAAGGAATACTGAAACTACATTCAGAAACCAATGTAAGTATTTCTGCATCTCATAAGTATCATGAAATTCTCAGAGCTACAAACACATCAATGAATCACCTCTCTCACCCAAGGAAGTGCTGACTACATAAGTTATAAACTGTAAAAGTTCAAAGAAAAATAGTCCATGGGCAAAACAGTAAATTCAACATCAATTTAAAAATAAGGAGTGGGAGAATAACTAGCTGGTGAGAAACAGGCCATTTTCACATGACAGAAAACCCAATTAACAGTGTTTTCCATTTATTTTCAACAGATAATTATTCCATGTACATACACTTTCTAACTTAGTTCTACATCTGTTTAGTAATGAAACTTTTCTCCAACACAACCCAGTTTTCCATAAACTGCAATTTACATGGGCAGGTACTTGTGACATTGTTTTTGATAGCTATTTAAACAGTTAAGCTTTTCTTAATAGACCATGAGCTTATTTTGTCAGAAGTCCAAGAATGAACTGGACTACACTAAGTAACAAACAAGAAAGGCAAAAATAGTGCCTGTACTCTCCTGGGGGAAGAGAGCGGGGAATCTGGACAGTTCCATGGCAAAAACTGAACATAGCAAATATATCCCAAGGTAGCAGTGGAAGTGAAAGAACACTAAAGACACACAGTATAGGCACTGCATCAACTTGAGGAAGTGATACAGTATTGCCAAGTCAAGGACACCAGTTATGAAATGCAAAGTTTTTTCTTATTATTTTAATAAAGGGAAAGAAAAGCTTTCATATTTCACAGATGAAACCATGTCTTCAACAGCCTAACACATTGCAGAAGAATGCATTTGGTTGCAATTCATGGGATAAGGTCAATTCACACATACAGCTAGTCTGATAGTGATCTGTCACAGCCAGCTTTTCCACCCCATGTCAGCCCTTCAATGGACCAGGGAATCCAGCTGTCACACAGCCATGCTAGCTCAGTCTGTCTTAACATGAAATGCAACTATTTAAAACTGCCTTCTGAGAAGGAAAGCCTAGAAGTCATCCTTGGGTGTGTGGAAGCAATCCTGTGTTTCAGTCTTAGCCCTCAAAGATGCTGTGTTGGAACACACAAATCTTTCAAAAACCTCTGCATATGGTTTCCATTCACAAAGCAAAAAGATTATCAAAATCAAGCATTCCATGTAGCAATGCCTAAACCAATGATTTTTACTAAGGGAGGTGCTCATTAAAGCAGCAATCAGAAGTGGCTAACCCCTTCCTGAATCAAACTATGCATTAACCACAACAGTCAGAGACATGACCCTTTTTCCTCACACGACACGGCTGCTTCTCACTCTGCCCGATTCAGAAGCAGCAGAGGTGCTACACCCCAACTGTAATATCCAACCTTGACTTGATATTTATCTCCAGGGAAGAAAATAATTGGATGTCACACCTACTAACTCAATTTCATTCTGCTAATTATTCTTTAGTGATATTTTTTCTTTTTCTCCCTTCATCGCTGCATTCTGAATAGGATTAACGAAGTCACTGGTGAAATTATTTTGAAGACTATTGATCACATACACACTGTAACTACCCCCTCAATATATCTTCAGAAAATAGCAGTATATAAAAAACAGATCAGGGTTGATATTTATATTGTAGTCTTCAAAGAAGATATAATATCTCATTATCTACATTTTTACTTTAAAAATGCTTAAGACATGGTTATTATATTTTTATACCACTGCAAAAAAAAAAAAAAAAAAATCCCCAAAAAAGCCAATTGTATAAAAACCAATGAGCCCACTTCAATTCAAGAAAGCCAGTCCTAGCTTCTGACCACTAATTTCCCCACTGCAGCACAGGCTCCTGCATAAGGCCAGTTGTTGTTCAGTCTGGTTTTCCAAGAAACCCACAGAGAATGAGCTCCAAACTGTTTAATGTCATTTCTGTTACTGAGAAAGTATGTTCACACAAAAATACATGTATCATTAATGTTCTATGCCAAATATATACTGGATTCAAGCTTTTAGAAGTGAGAATGTGATTATTTTGTCAGTTAGCTTGGTGATCCAAAGGCTGAACTGGGAGCAGAGAACATGCCTTAACAAAGAAAAGATAAATTGCTGTTGTTTTGGTTTGGGTTTGATTTTTAGGTTTTTTTTAGGTAAAGTTTTACAGAGGATTATGACATAAATAAGTCTTTACACAATTCTAATGACAATCCAAGGCCTAAATACCACAGAACATTTAACATACACACACAAATGCTAATTAACTGCTGCAACCTTCAACTCCAGAAAGACTGAAAGGCATAAAAACCAGCAAAACAAGCATCAATACTGTATAAAGACTTGTTATTTTGAGGATGTAGACTTCCATAAGGAGGAGAGATTCAGCAGTTAAAAGGTACATAAGAAACCAGTCTCCTGATTGAACAAGTTAGTGGTGCACACGAAACAAAACATCCACGCACATTATTGCAGATTTGCAATTACTGTATGCCATTATCCTTCCCAGGGGTTTGACAGGTCAATAGGAGAAAAGGCTCCCAGGTGGACTCTCCAGGCTGCTGCATTTCGTTTTGGGCAGCCTCTAAACACAGCAGCAGTGGGTGAGCTGTGCAGAGCAAAGCAGAGGGCAGGCAGCTGACACAAACTTCTCGACCTCTCTCACCCCTGTCCCCACAGAGTCACCACTACAGGACAGTCAGAGGCTGAGCCTTCCCAAGGAAATCACGGAGAACAAACACACATTGGATGGGGCATAAAAACTTTCCTTTTGGCACTCAGGATTCCAGAGTATTTGATGTTACCCAAGAAGCCCCTAAGGGCTGCTGAACTAAAACGAAACCCAAGAACTGGGTGCAGCAGACTGGAGTTTAGCGAACTGCTTACCAGCCCTCTCCACATTCTGCCACATTCCCTTAAAATGCTGGCAGTGGTGAAAAACATTACCTGCAAACTTTGCCCAACTTAACATCCCATTTCGCATTTACGCATGTTCCAGTTATTAAAACATCACGATGAGATTAATATATCCATAAGAATTAAGTTTGTCTCCCTCAACATCAGTTCAAGGAGGTAACCATTTTATACAAAGTATTTATGTGAAGGGTACCCTGGAGACACACCAGCTAAAGGGACAGCTTTGTCAGCAGCCAGCCCTGTCTCAGTAAGCCAGTGGCATCCTGACAGAAAAACACCTGCAGATGTAAGATGAGATTCACAGAGAGAAGAGCAGAAAAACAAAACAATGACAGCATTAATTACTCAAACAGCTCAATGACTCACAAGTAGGACAACGTTTATGCCAAGTTAATGCAGGCATTTCTTCCCACTGGCTTATTTCAACATTTTGATCCTGCCATCAAAACAAGTTTTATTTCTGTCTGCTGCCTTGCTCCCTGTATCCCAATTAGTCACAAACACACAGGATGGTCTTGCTCAAACCATTGATCTGGTGCAAAGCACAACAGTTTGGGATTTATTTCCTTTAAAACAACACTACTGTTGAAACAGGTTCGTTTCTCTTTCTCTCAGCTAGGAAAAAAAAATCCATCCTAACATGTTTGAGCAGCATCATTATTTCGGATTAGTATGTTGTGGTACTCTCTCCCCTGCATTTTACAGCTCTAGCAACATAGAAACCATCGTGATTACCACATTGCATTTGCTCTGTTCCAGTAACTCACCACCCCAAGCAGGCCTCTGCTATAGGCTTTATGAAATGGTAAGAGGATCTTTGAATACTCCTACCCTCCAAATCAGCTTTCCTTCTACACTTCAAACAAATTATAAAGCAATTTAAGTCATGAACACCTGAGTTGGGATTCCCACCCACCAAAAACAAGCACTTTCATTCTTCCAAAACACAGGTTGGTAAAGACTCAATCTCATTTGCTGTACAAATACACAATTCTCACTTTCAAACCTGCTATTCCTACAGGCCCTAATGTTGTACAATAACGTACATTTGACACTTCTTTTCCCCTTCTATTTCAGACGTACTTGCACCTACCACTGTTTTGCAAACTGAGACAGAATTTCTTTCAGTACTTCATTTACCAGCGTAAATCAAGTCTAACATTAAGAAATAACATATTAGAAAAATACTGCAAATAAAACAGAAACACTAAAGACATTTTATTTGCTGTTTCAGTAAATTTTATCCTTAAATTGTGAATCCAACAGAAAGAGCACGGACATAATGTTTTCTACTCAAAAGCTTCTGAAAATACATGAGTTATCTTAGGGCTTTTTTAGTGTTGTCTAGTAAATAATACAAGTATTCCATAATTTCTAACCTTGTGAAAACTAATAGTTATTTTATCACATCGCTACTCAAAGTTAAATAACTAGAATTTTACAATCTTCATCATTTTAAACACCAAAATTATTAGCCACTCACTCTGGCCAATATTCTCTAAAAATATGAACTCCATAATTTAAGCTAATAACTACGGTTGCTGAGGTTTCTATAGTTACTCGTGAAGGGGTCATAGCTCTATGAAATACGTGCACAATCTAATAATAAGCTTCACCATAGTATGCTGACAACCTTTAATGATTAATTAGGCAAAGACCAAGTTCCTGGTAAAGCAGAGAATCCCAATATATTAATTTCCTAGTGAAGCAGCAAACAAAACAACTTTAGATTTTCTGATAAAACTGTGACTTCAGGCTGCATCTTTGCATTCTGGCAGGAGCAAAAACCCCACATCCATGAGCTGCCCAGTCAGCCACATCCCACTGCAGCAGCCGGCACTGCAGAGTTCCAACCATGGCACCACCGGAAGGGGGATGACACTCTGGAGACAATTTGTCATTTTCCCATCTTTCCTCTCCAATTCCTCCATAGGGAGTGTGATCGTGCATTAGCCTCCCCAAAACTTTCCTGAAGAGATGACAAACAAAAGCCATATCTGGACTGCACAGAGCACTTAGGAACAAACTGCTAGAGTAGGTAAAAACTAGAATTTATCAGTAGATCAAAGTATTGGACAATACCTGTCCAGCAAGCTAACACACAAAACCAAAATACAATGCACTTGTGTATCTCTAAATCACTGCTCTCATGTCGGCATTTTGATTTTCTGGTTTTATCTTATGTTTTTCTTTATATTGCATTTAACTGAACCACACAGAATAATACAGAACACTAATTATCATTAATCACCCCCAAGTATTATATGTTGGTATTCGCTTGGGAAGAAAAGGGAAGATTATTGTAGAAAACATTTAAGGAGGTAGAAGTTTAAAAATTAAAAATTGCAATCAGGCTATAAATCTAATGAAATACCATTTTAAAGCCATGCAGTGCAAAAGACAACACTCCCTTGAATGTTTGTGATCAGTTCCTGTATTTTTGCCATGCCTCATGTGAGTAAGAGATCACTTTCATTTCCAAAACTCCCGAACTTGCAAATCCATTTGTGACATTACAGATGTTTGTGTTAACAAATGCCACCATGGGAAAATGAAGACCTTTGTTTCTCTGTGAGCTAAGAACTCCCACCCCACTTTGAGGGCCTTACCCTTAAAAATGCCAGACTTGAGCCTGAATGCGGATCAAGCCGATGACTGATACATTATATATTGCATTACCAATACACGTTTATATATCGATATCTATAATGTATATTGTGCTGTGTGTCTATTTGGATATCTATACCTGAAGATAGATAATATATTATATATCTTATTATGTATATTTTATATAATTCTGGTAATATTGTCTTTCACGTATCTGTGATACAGACATACATATCATATCTAACATTCTGTATTATGTAACTGTATATATCTGTATTTTATAAACACAGAGATATATTAGTTATAAATATTGACATATTACATAGATGTATTCATATCTATTATGTATATTACATCTAATATAATGTTATAGGTATTATCACTGTAACATGAATTATAGCATGTTTTTGATCTAGAAACGAAGTAATAGAGCTGGACACAACAAAAATAAATGCAACAGCTCAAATCTGAGCCTAATATCCAACATTCAGAATTTGTAGATTTAAAAAGGAATGCTAACTGGAGTAAAGCCACACTTAACGTTTTGCTGGATATTACGACCTTTTTGAATTCTCACATCTCCAACAATGTTGTCAAATCAAGGTCAAACAAACTCTTGAGTTCCTTGTTGGGGGAGGCAGGCTGTTTGGGGTTTATTGGATTCTTTTACATATTGGAAGCTTTCTGATCTTTGTTTGGTTTGGCACTTTTACAATGTTAGTTTCAATGAGTGCTCTTTTGAGGTTTTTTTTTTTGTGTCTTACTTAACCTGAAAGAATACATAGCTAGTTAAAAAGCTGAAAACACAACCAAACAACTTCTAACCTGTCAATAATACACCAAATTTGAAGTCAACAATAGTTAATTAATTCATTCCTTAAATCCTCTGGGATGAGGAGATAAGTTTGCTTTGCCTATGAATTGTTCTAAATATTAATTTTTTGTTTGCCTACTGGGAATAAATCAAACACAGTTAAAATGGTTACTGTGGTTACAGTGATGGATCAAGAAAAAAATAGAAAAAGTTATTTAACCCTCAAAATACAAATGAAAAGCCTTCGGAAAACAGCAAAGCACTACTGGCTGTTATACAACAAAGGAAAATACAGATCCACACCTCATGCCATTTCAGAAAAACAAGGCTTGTGATGTCAAATCCCTGAGAGGCTGGGATTTTGTCTCCAATATCTGTAAATTGCAAAACATTTACAGATTTTTTCCAGAACACAACCATAAATATATTATTACACCTTCTTTACAATCATAATAATGCAAAAAGAAATTGTTTATCCAACCAGTGAGGGAAAGAAAGAACAGTGGCAAAATGGTTACATATTCCACCCAAAATGCAGAGGAATATGGGGGCGGGGGGGACAGGGAATACAGGACAGACACCATTTTTATGGCTCGTAACCAAGGCTGGATTTTCACATGCACACAGACACAACTCTGCTACTCCTTGTGAGTATCTACAAATCCTACCTAATCCTAGTTTATTTACTTGACAATAAACCTGTTTACATAATTTCATTTTTTATCTATTGCACAGATCATTATTTTATTTCAAAATAAACATCCTCAACAAAAGCATTACAGTTCACATCTTTAATAAAATGTAAAAAATACAGGGCTTAAAATTGTAAAGCGGCTTGTTAAATACAAGAACGTTCATGTTTTTGTGATGCATTTTTGCTTTAATTAGCCTGGTTGAAGAAGGGGAAAATCATTGTCCACTGCTTCTCATAGCAGACTGTGTTAAATAATCATACTCATTACGTTTTAGGAAAAGGTTGGAGGACCAAGGATCTAAGAGACATACAATAAGCATTAAATAAACCCAAATACAGACAACCTCATGCATGTCCAAGGAATTTTCAGAAAAAGTTAGCATAATCTTCTACTACATTTTAATTTCAGGGGTATTAAAGTAGCAGTTTCTTGTTGAAGTCACTCTCCTGTAGAAACTAAGAGCTTCAGCTAACACACATCTGAAGCTTGGCCAGTATCTCAGAATAATCTTGCAGTTTCCGTACATATATGGAACAAGACAGTCTGGGGAAGTATAAATATTTCAGTAAACTCCAGTCTTTCTAAATTATATGCATCATCAGTCTGTCATCCAAGGCTGGAACTGTAGACAGCTATCTGCAAGCCACCTATCCTCAGATTTGAGCAGAGGTTCATCCAGCTCCTACTAAAATTCTCCATGTAATAATCCAAGAATGTTGTCGAGTGTCTGCTTGTGCTTTATCATCATAACATAGCCTCATGCATCATGAAGCTTTAAAAATTCTCTATCTGCTCTCAGAATTCACCTGCCTCACTAGGCTTTATTTTTTGTCTCTACAGACTAGCAGCAACAAAAAATATATGAATTATTAAATGCACGCTACAGAGGCTGTGGAATTACACATCAAGCCCAGATTTTTTTATTGCCTGATTATATTAAGAAGACACTACTCTCAAACAGCTCTAGATAGCTCTGTTTCTAATATTAACGTGCTTGTTTTGAAGAGGAGCCTTGCTTTCTCTTTTACTATTGTCTAAAGCAAATATTGGATATTAAAATAGAATCTAATAAATTATTTCTAGTTTGCTAGTTTGGAGAGAGGAATAGATCCAGAATAATTTCGTAAATAGTGAAACAATTCTAAATTCCAATAATACAATCTCTGTCCTGCTGCACAGTTACACCTAGATCATTGTCTGTTTCCATCTGCCTAAGTACCATTTCAAGTTTTTCTGAGAAAAGACCTGGTGTCTTTAAGCAACTTGCCAAGTTCTGGGTCACTCTGTGACAGAACATTTTATACAAAGGAAAGGAAAATATGTAAATCACTTGACACAATGTGTCTTTTTGCTTCTGAATTCATTATTTATTGCATTAGGGCTAACACTAAAATTAAATTGTCCGTGCTGCAGTAATATCTGCTGTTCCCAGGTAATGGGTATAATCCACAATACTCACCAGTCTGTTGGAATGCCACTAACCAGCATATCTCCAAGAAGGGTAGAGGGATGTATTCATTTTAGACCAGACATTTTACAGACATTGAACTGTTCCTTTCATTATTAGTTTTTCTGCTGCCTCAGGACAACTGTCAAGAGTTCTTTCCACCTCTCACTATTTCTTCTAGGAGTAAATATAACCTTTCAGTGCTTTTCTTTTCAACAGAAATTGCAGTCTATGAAAAATGGGAAAATATAAAGGAGAACATCACTGCTGTCATTTTGAAGCAGCCCAGCTGCAGAAGGGGTAGAGATGAGACTAGGTGCAACATGGCTTTTTGGGCCATCACTAGGGTAAGAGATTCACTGCATTACAATAGGCAAAAAAATCTTCCCTTTTCCTATTCTTCCTCTGCTAACACTGTACTTCAAAGCCCTAGACATAAAGGGAAATTTCCTATGGAATAACTAGCTGTTTCATTCAATAGGAAATATTTTCACTTGGTACAACACACTATCTTCACTTTGTTCTCTAACTGAAGAGAAAATTCAATGTGATTTCAAAGCAAGGGAAGCCACAGCTCTGGATTATCTAAAAGTCCTTTCCGTCATATCAATATTTTTAATATAAATACGACATGGAACATTTGCAGGCTTTTCAACAGATTTTTCTAAGGTGAAGAAATCCCACCCAAAACACAAAAGTAAACAACTGCTTATCTCAGGGAGCTATTTAATTGAAAAAGAAGATACTGTAACAAAACTATTTTAAAGTATTGGTTACACAAGTGCTGGCTCAGTATACTTGGTCTAAAACAAGTTCCTATTGGGCTTTCCTTTATGATAAATTTAATTAACTGTAAGCGACCCAAGGGACTCCAAGAAAGCACACACATGGAGGTGTACTAAACAAAGAAGAGTTCACAGTTCAGTAATTTTAGACAGGTAGGACCAAAGACCATGAAAAAAACCTCAGGGACAGCAAACCTCACAAAATAACTTTTACCCTAAGATGTTGACTCAAGACAAGGAAGAAGGTTAGCAGAAGAAAAATGTAACAGAAGAACTTTCAAAACTCATTTCATCTTGTTATTTAAAATATGATCCTAGGATTAAATTTTCAAGTTTTATAACCATCTCTATGCAGGTTCATTTAAACAGTAGTTTATTGTCTAATGAAATTTGACATCTCTGGGTTTCCTTGCAAAAGAGGCAGACGTGGAATTTGCAGGGCCTTTAGCCATTACTGCAAGGCTTCACAGGAATAAACTGCCAACTTGCAGCATAATAATAATAATAATTTTGAAGGTGAGTCCAATGCTTTTGTCATCCATCATTCTGCAAAGTGTTTTAAACCAATTCATCTATAAACAGAATCAGTGAAGACTGTGTAAACAAAAAACCTCTTTTAAGTCAGTGTTCTTTAGAGACATTTATGCCTGCAAGCTGTGATAAGCTACATAACATCTTTGTGAGAGGACACAAGGAGAAAAGAGCAAACGCCTCAATGGAGTCCCTAGGAGACGGGGACACAAAATGGCAACACTGGACAAGATCTAGAAAGCAACACTGTTCCCAAACCAGATGACTCTTCCACCAATGGCATGCTTCCACCATGCTGCCCCCCCCTTCATAAATGGAATTTCCCCAAGCTACAGTTAACATGAACATCCATCAGAAAGACCAGAGCTATGAACTACTGCAACACTAGTAATTCGTAAAGCTCGTGAAAATTAATTTGAAGGATGAAATTAATTATGGCCAACCCAAACATCAGTTAACTTCTGTAAAGAAGGCATCAAAGACCTTCATTAGCTCCCTCATTTTCCTTGAAGATTTTAAGAAATCTCTCAGGCAAATAACCCCATTCAGCATAATACAAATCAGCTTTAGTAACACACTCCAATTAAGGGCCGTAAGTTCTCCCGATGACACATTCAGTTCAGATTGTGTTACAAGTGTTGAGCAGACAGAGTAACAGACTGAATCCTGCCAACAGCTCGTGATAACCCAGAGGAGTGGCAAGAAGAGAGATCAACTAATATTACAGAGTCTAAGAGGAGGATGAAGAAAAGGCTTATTTCTGATTCAAAGGAGTCTGACATACCCCTCTTTTCTATGACAACACTTTCTTCCTCTGATCTGCAGATGAAAGGAAAGCACGTACATACCAGGAAGGGAAATCCAGAAGGAAGAAGGAAAAACTGAATCCACACAAGCAACTGCCTTTATACACCTTTAAGATCTTAATTCATTGACTTGAATTAGATGATCCTGCAAGAAACTACTCCATTTTCCAGGCTTAGCAACATACAAAGGCAGCTCTAGAAATAGTGTTCATTGTGTCATACAGAAAAGGAAGAATAATATGAGGTCCAACTCAGGAAGAAAAGCTTAACCTGCTTGTGACAGCATGGCAGATGGTCAACAAGGTAAATTTCAGCCCAAAGAAATCAATCTTGTTGCTGGGTCTGGGGTTTTGTTACATTTGCTGGGGTTTCTTTTAAACCAAAAATTCAGTCAAGATAGGATACTGCTATGATGTATTCTAGCAGGACAATGGCTCCCTACACGGCCAGTAACACATCAGTTGAGAAAACAGACTTGTTAGAAGAGTGGTGTTTCCCTCTTCAGCCAGTGATGCCTTAAAACAATGGAAACAACAAACTTCACTGGTCACTGCACTGCTCATGGGAGAAAATCCTGTTGTCTCCCTGACAATTTTCAGGACTGCAGTAAACGGCTTCAGAAGACTCTGAAAGCACAGACAGCACATCCTGCAGGCAAATGACTTCAGCTGACAGTACACCATTTGCAGCTGGGAGTACCAATTCTGGTAGATACTACTTTGTCTACAAATTAATGGAAAAATATGTATTTAACATTTGCTTCCAGCTAATTGCCCAGCTCATTTTATGTGACACAGGAAGTATCCGTTCTACAGGAAATTACTATATGACTTTCAAGTTTCCATCAAGTTCTTACCAGTCAAAAAAAAGTCAGAAAAACAGAAAAGTTATTTCATCTTGCTAACATTGACTACACAGAAGTTGATGTACAGCCCCACAAGACAGATGTCTATTCCTCATAGTTAGCAGGTAAGCAGAATGTTTTCAAGCTCTCAGAATTTTGCTCCCAGATGATGTTTGCCCACTGAAATTTGCTTTACTTGAGGATGAAGGTAAGAGTGACAAAGCTACTCTCAATGACTAAATACTCTCTTTATAGACATTCTATTAAGTCTGTGAAATAAAAACATTTTTGCACGTTCTGCTCTTGTAGGCAGTGATGTTTACACCACACTGTGAAAGGAGAACTACAACAAACAAAGCAGCAAGGGGACACAGAAAAAGATCAAAACTGGTGATGCAGAGAAATGCAGAACAAGGTGTAATACAGTGCTCTGGGAGCAGCACAAGAAACTCTCATCCATCCTTAGAAGACAGAGCCAAAAGGAGAAGTGGTATTTTTAAGAAGAGTACTTCAGTTAATATTTCAACACAACTTCAGTGCTTCTGTCTGATCTGCTGGTTTCTTTCTTCCAGTGAGGAGCAAGGGAGAGGTGGAAACAGTTCAAAGTCCCAAAGATGTTACCTGATACACTAAAACCCAAAATAAAGTTTGAAATCGTGATTTTTGCACAGGGTCAGACTTTCAGGTAGACATAGCAATAATTTTCCCTGAGACCCAATTCTCAGACTTTAATGGTATTGCTGCTTAACAGTGGCGGAGGAGCTGTCATAGAAAGTGTGTATTTGTGCCACTGCTGAGAGAAGAATAAAATCATAAAAGCCTGAAAGCGACTATTATATAAACAGGTACAAAGGTCTATGGCAGGCTGGTAGGGCTGGGATGTTAGGAACACTTCCTATCCCATATGTCAACCCAGTGATTACACACACCCAAGTGATTTTCCTTTCTTTTTTTCCACTTTAACGGAATACAGAAAAGCAGGGAAAGGTTGTTTAACCCACTGCTTTACGGTGAAGTCAGGCAACTGTTAGCGACAAGCGTAACTTTGGACATAGTAACAGATGTCTTCATCACAAAGAAGCATCTCCTCTATGCCAGATTTTCAACTAAAATCTTTGGGACCTAAGGAAAAAAACCCACCAGGTTTTTCAAATTCCCACCCCTGGTGGAAGATAACTTTGACCATGCCTTCTTCAGCACAAATACAGAGCAAAATTTATTTAAGGGAAAAAAGCATAAACTTTGAAATAAAGCTATTTAGCTCACACCTTTAACTTCTTCCAAGACAAAAGAACACACATACGACAGTTCACTGTCTCAAAATTGAAAAAATATATTTGGAATGACCATGACACAACTGTACTCAACAGCTGACAGTAAGACACCACTAGAAAGCTTTCCCTATGAAAAATGAATTCTTTCCTACTTTGCATGGGATTTTCTCACCCAATTCTCTTCTCACTCCTGTCCTTAAAGATAACATTCAGTTAATAGACATTTTCACCATTACAAAACTCTGATTAAACATTAAAATAAACTTCCTGCTATATAATTTCCAGAGTAAAACCTTTAAATGGTAGGTACCTTTTAGTCATGTATTCTTACATTAAATAAAGAAAACTCGCTTACAGAAAACATACAAGATATCATCCTTGCAGTGGAAAAGACTGTTGCTGAATTCACCAAGCATTTTATTATTTACATACATTGTTTTTATGGTAGAGAACTCCACTTAGCCAGATTTGACACCGTAGCATGTTTTTTCACAAACACCCTCCAACCTTGCATCAAGTTTTCTACACCTATCCTGCAAAGCATTTGAAAAAGTGGATGCATGAAGAATTAATTCTTTTCCTTCCTTTATGAACACACGACTTCTTTGTCTGTCTTGTCTGTACTCGAAGAGAGATCTCACAGAAAACACAACTGAAAACTATGTTTCTGATTCTAATAAACACAAAAAAAAATTCCTACATTGTAGCTTTCCTTTGCAACTCTAAATGTTCAAAAGCCAGGGAGCAAATAAAAATGAAAAATTAGAATTTCAAACCCACAGCCAAAGCAAAGAGGCTGACAAATATGTACAAGCTGAAGATGTTTTTACAGACAGGCATTTCCTGAATTGTTCATTCTCAATACCGAGGTACAGGGGTGGTTCAGGATACTTGAAGGGAAATGGAACAGACCAGACTTTAGTTCAAACCCTGAGCTATCAACACATTTCATAGACTATCAACTCTATTCCAGAAGATCCACATAACCTAATCAATGTCACTGTAATCTGGTAAATACAGGGGCATTTGCATTAAAGATAAGTGAGCAGCTACAAAATACACAGAATAATTACATTTAACACTTTACCTTGACAAAGGTTTTCTGGGAGGTTTTCAGCTTTTTCTGTCTTCTCTTGTTCTGATAGAAATATCCAGATACAATGGCATTTCTTTAACTGTTCTCTCATTAGGACAGCATTGCAACCATATATATAAGTTAGTTATCATTCTTCAGGGCATGTCCACACACCTCCAGAATACTGATATTACACACAGTTACACATGGAAACTGCTGTTAGGTTTAAACAAAAGCTATGTTTTTGACCCATCACAGATATTGCTTCTAGATTCTCGCATGACTCATTTATAAAGAAACAAAACAGCAAGATATTCCCATTTTGTCATAAAATGTTGATTCGTGGAGGACAAAACCAGCAGAAAATGCCATCCAAATGTACCTCAGATGACAGAGTAAGGAACAGCACACAAGATTCCATACACGGGTGACAGAAGCCATTCCTAACTCATCACTTACTTCTATTTTCAACATGACCTCCATCTGACTTACCATGAACTTGCAAAACAGAAGGGTAAAGTCAGCATATCTAAACATCATTCTCAAGGTGAAGACTCAAACAGTGAAGGCTAGGGGGCAAGACTTGTATCAGGAAGTGCAGCATATTAAGAGAACTGTAATTCTTAAAACACACGGCATAAAGCAGACGTTTTTCCTAAAAAGATAGAGGTACCAGTACAAATCAATCATCTGTGGGCTCCACCAGCTTCTCCCTCCCTCCAACAAGCTTTGCCTTTTCATTGCGCACTAAGACATGTACTCTCCATACTTCTGTTGTCTGAAATACTGATTTTTGTTATATGTGCTTAACACCACAGCCTGCCGTCAGCAGAAATCAACACAGAACAGAGCAAGTTGTGCCTTCTGCAAGCCTGCTGCTTCTGAAAATAAGTTGTGACAAGCCTCACGTGATTTTCTTTTCCTTCTCTTAAACTGGCTTATGTGCAAAATTAGACTGATGTTTAAACAGTGTCAGGCTGTCAGAGGGAGAAAATGACAGTGCTACTGTGACACCAAACATGACAAGGAGAAAGATTAATCACTTACTCGGAAGTGAAAAGTTGAATACAGAACGCATAACCATGTGTGTCAAATTTGTTAGAGCAGGTGAAAGACTGAATGCTGATCCCAAGATACGCTTCATAAATTCCAGTTAAGTGAAAAAATGAGTTTATTATAACAGCAAACACACTTTGAAAACAAAGATGATGGAGTTGAAGGTAAAAGCTCCCTAGTGCAAAAACATTTCCTTCGGGGTTAAAATGCATATACATACACCTGAAACAAGTTAGCTTCCTACTCAGTACTGGCAAAGAATTTCCAAACAGGAAACAATTCCACTGAGAAGGGAGGGGCTAAGAACTCAGCTGTAAATAAACCCAAAAAGAGAGTCACGGCCACAATCAAAGCACTTCAATGTTTATTCCACTGTTTTATATCAACTGTGCTACAGCACAATACACACCTAAACGTGACCTCTCTTTCCATCACATTTCCATTTCTCCCTGAAATGCCTCCTTCTGTTGGGCACATTTCGGAATGATTTCTCAGTTTTTATGCACGTGGATCATGCATTAGTTTACTAATTAGACATGTTTGAAGCCTGAAAAGGTTAGTCAGCACTGCTGGTGGTGAATAGGCTAGCAAACTGCTGGGGAAACGAAAAGGGAAATAGGAAAACTAATTAACATTAAGTGTATTTATAATGATGTGGTGAGTGATAACCACAACTTCATGATTAAGGATTTTTAATTCTTCAAGTGACAGGATTATTTTGTTCCTAACTGCAGCACACCTGAATTTCTCCACTGAAGTGAGAGGTATAAAAGCATGGAAATAGCAGATGATTTACTCAAAGGCAATGCAGAAGAAACCAATACAGAAATATTTCCCCTTTTAACAGAAAGTTCCTGCCTCCCTAGTCCAAGCAGATCTAACAACTTCTTTATGCGCTCTGTAGTTAAACTACTCTCTGAAAAACAGTTCCCTATCAAACCCTTTTCCCTTTCACACATTTCAACCCAATTAAAGACAAGAAAGATTAGTGTGAAAGAGACAGTTAATTTTAGAAAATTTATGCATAGACCCAAATGTGTTTAATTACTTCACTATTTCCCACATGTAGTAAAATCACTTTAAAGTAGGCTGCAAAACAGTGTTTTAAAAAGCCAAAGCTCTGTACTGGATTGCTCCTGTCATTGACATCAAGTGGATAACAGATGAAAATTTAGCTTCTTAAACACTTATTTTTCATCAGATTTTTAAAGAAAATCACAAAACATACTCAAAATTGTTCACTTATGTGCTTCTCATGAGGACACTGTAAAACTGTAAGGCATTTTGCAATTGAATTATTTCCTTCTGTCCCTTTCCTTTCTCCCAAGAAACAATAACAAACACCATGCTTGAAATTAAGCAAGAAAGGCCCTAGTTCAGTTTGTCCTCTGTCCATCTCAGTAACCAGAGCCCTCAAGGAGCCTGGAACAGAGGGGCTGAAGGATGCACAGAAACATTTAGACTTTTACGAAACACACCAAGACTGTGCATTTACAAAAGTGTTCAAATACTAATTTTTTTTTTAGTCACTTAGCCCAACCAATATCCAAAGCACCTAACACAGCATTGCTCATTCAGAAAGCCAAGGACAGTAAGACTTAAGATCTGACAGCTTTAGGATCATTCAACAACACCCTCTTTTCCTAGGAAAGGAATAAGAAAAAGAGGAAAAGACAAAGAAGACTACATCTGAGCTCCAAGGGAAAACCTTATACTTTTAAATAAGGTTTGTTGAGCAAGAGACTTGACAACTGGGACTGGAAGGCTATGCAGCCATGCTTTAGATTTCCTATGGAACCAAACCTGTGAATGTCCAAATTCATGTTACTTGTACCTGGAGAACTCCACGAGTCTTGCCAGTTTAATTATCCATTTTTTGACAATTAAAATACATATGCCATATATTCTTGTACCTATAAGCCTACACAGTCCTTTAAAATTGCCTTAACATTGTAGAAAAGAGAAAGAACACCTTAGCAGTTGTCTAACACTTAAATAACCAGGCTTAAATTAGTGGGAATCAGGAGCCAGAGCATTTGGAAGCCTGTTTTTCAGCCATTTATCATTAAGACAACAGATACTCATAATTTGATCAAATCTGTCCCCATCCTTTCTTACTTCACCACCAAAAATACTTCCAAGGGCATTTACCAGCACAAAGTCCCTCAGTTACAACAAAGTCCTTAAAAGCTTTGGAAGTCCTGCTGCGCACTACTTCTTTCAAATTTACAATTTCCTCCAGAACATAAGAATCCTCAGTGTGCATTCAAAAATAGTATATTTAAAATCTATGGGGAAAGGAGCATGTGCTGAGGTACAATGCGCAGCACAAACTGCTGTCCAGAATAATCCACAGCCATTACCCAAAGGCATCACAAACAAGGGCCAACTGATTCCATGTTCAAATATTATCACATCTAGGAAATAAAATAATTCAACTCACCTTAGATTTTTTTTCTCCAAATGTTTCTGCATTTTTCAAAGACAAATAATCTATTCAACTGTCCTCCAAAAAGCTCCCTTAGTTCAGCTTACTCAGTCCAATTTTTGGTTGGACCACAGGCTGTCAATTGAAATATATAGCACAAACTCAAAACAATATGTAATTACACTGCAAGTCACTGCAGATAGGATATCCTTCTCCAAACTCTGAAGTTTATCCAGATAGATAAATTGAGAGATACTGGTTCGCTATAAAATCTGGTCAAAAAAACCCCAAAAGAGAACATTATCTAAATTATAAGAAGTATGTGATCACACTGTTGAGCTGTTAAGTTTATTTACATTTTGCACTGCTGAAAGCCAGTGCATGCAGTAACAAACAACTGAACAGAAATTGTTTAAAGAGCCCTTTGCAATTAACAACTGGGAAGAACACATCAATATCTAATTAACAGAAAAGGCAATTCTTGTACAAGTTCAAAGACATGTCTCTTAGATCCACTATAAAAATCTTTGTTACACATTCCTCGGTACTAGCCAGCTAAAAAACACTAGCTAGTAGAAATTTTTAAAAGTGCCACATGATTCCAAAATGGCAGTTCTTCTTCCTTCCCCTGAAAACGTTTCATTGCTTAAAACGTTGGTGCATTCAACACAACAATTAATATTCTACTGCTTAACTGGCTTTTCAAGCCTTCGTTCACAAAATTTCCTTTTTGGATAAACTACATGTGCAAAATAATTTTAAAATACGATGCACCATGCCTCTGCCAGAAGTACTGCATAATCACTAACACTGTTAGCTAAAGAGTGAAAAGGGCAAGAAGGATGATTTCACTAGCACTCAAATGCCACACACCAGGTTACGAAAGCATGGGAAGACAACATGGGAACAGCAATCTGCCAGAGAAAAAAAGGAACGGTGGCCCAAGACACCCAAAAATACACAAAGCAACAGCACAAGCCTTGCTAGACTCTACAGACACTTTACACAAGGGGACTTGTTCACATGGTCAGCAGCAGAGCTGATGGAGCTCAAAGGCTTATGATGATGGGGCCATGCACTCCAGTGGAATCTGTACTCTGCCTTTAGGTTTACCAGATGACAAAACCCTGCCACACAATTTGGCACTGCTAATCACTCAGTACCAGGCCATTACCAAGCACAGGTCCCACCGCGTGCTGCCCAGTGACAGCTGGAGACCGGTTCACAGTACACTGCGCTGCCCACACCCCAGCTGGGAAGGAAGGAAGCAAGGAAAGGACAGAATTCCTCTGCAGTGAAGGTGACAATGCAAAGAGAGAATGTCCCAGGGGCAGGCTGGGCTGGGGTGAGACTCATCCTAACCCAAACACAGTTCCATGTTAGAGGAACATGAGGCTGGACCCACCTTTTACTATCCAGCAGTGCCCCCATGCACAATGGAACCCACAGCCCTGCAAGCTGTACTTGTGGCTGATCTTTTCTACTCACAGTGGAACTCAGATTATATTATTACAAACGGTCTCAAATTTATTATTTCAAACATTCTCAAATACTGTCTGCCACTTGCAATTCATTCCACTCTACGCCTACAATCTTCCATAAAGCACAGGTGACAAGGTTTAATAAATCTGTTGTTTGTGAAGGGAAAATAATAAAAAAAATACATATATATTTAAGAAGTTCCTTATGTTCTCCAGTACTTTGCCAAGTTTTAGAGGAGATTGCCAAAATAAAGCAGTCTCAGCTTGGATAAGCAGTTGTTTGCCACTATGACAGAGCCTCTCAGACTTTGTGTTAGACTTTATTAAAGAAATGGGCTTGTTTGCAATATGCTCATCGAACCAACTGTCCTGTATCTATTTTTCCTGGCAAGACAGCAGCTGGAAACAAGGGAATTAACATGAAAAAGTTAACAGGAATAAGGAAGATGCTTTGTGCATTTGGAAGTTCTCTGGAAAACACAATTCAAAGGGATTTAGCAATGGTAACACACTAGTCAAAGAGACTACAGCTTCTCCATGCTACTAGTTTATACCATAAGCACGATCTTTTTAGCCTTTAGCTGTACAGGAGAGCAGAAAGCAGGTATCTGATGCAATGAATATCATTGATACAATAGTAAGATAAATACAAGTATAACACATATAGTTCTGAATGTCACACTAAAACGTGTAGGGGTAAGCATGTATGTAAATGCAATCACACGGAATGAAGAAAGAAATGGAAAATGGTTGCAGGCTAGAGTGAAGTGAAACTTTTCTAGTGAGTAACCTGAGTTCAGCCCATTTAGCTTCTCCAAAAGTTCAGCGCTGATGACATTAACACGTGTTTTCTCAGAACAAACATTTAGGCAATGCTTGCTTATCAAACAAGAATCAACACTAAAAAGCTCACACTGGGCACATCCAAACAGGAAAGTAAAATAACCCATTTTAACAAGTGACAGGAACCAGTCCTTTGCCCAGGTTAACACAACCTTTTCCAAATCATAAACCAGGAATTGCCCATTAATTGCATACTTAACAGAATACTGGAGGAAGAGGGGCAGGCAGAGACTGCAAAACAAGTTCCTGGGGTTGTAAGATTCTGATGCAGAGATGGGAAATACTGAAATCACTCAATCTGCAAACCACTGTTCCCTAGTCCAGCTAAACAAGTGCTGCGGTTTCTATTTCCATAATGCAGCAGCAGTTTGGGGTTTTTGCTTGAGGTTTTTTGCTGTTGGTTTGGCTTTTTCTCTCACTTTTTGGAGAAAGGAATCTGGGGAGACAGGACATTGAGGAAGCTAACTGTATGTTACCAGTCCAAACGGTGGTTTCTAGGTATAAACAACCAACCAAACAGGCTGTCTGATTTTTTTTTTTCTTGGTTGGTTGGTTGTGGTGGAGGTTCTTTGATGATTTGTTTGGGAGGGTTTTGGTAGCTTTTTGTTTGTTTATTTAAGAGGGTCAGGAGATGGTTAGTACTCTCTCCTTCACGTTAAGTATATTTTTTTTCGCCTGTCACCTCAAACATAT
Organism: Dasyornis broadbenti; assembly: GCA_013397935.1. Classification (NCBI taxonomy): domain Eukaryota; kingdom Metazoa; phylum Chordata; class Aves; order Passeriformes; family Dasyornithidae; genus Dasyornis; species Dasyornis broadbenti. Next base: position 1,483,743 of record VZRN01005202.1, on the reverse strand, counting down.
TCTTGGTAAATTCTCAAAATTGATTGGCAGCTAATAGCATCCTGTTGCATTATACCGCAGCTTTCCTAGATCTGACTCTGTTGGCACTTAAGTCAATCACTTTTCAAATCCTGCCTTACCCCTCATAATAAAAACCTTAGATGCCTCTGCATAACACAAGAAGAACTAAGAGACAAAGAAAAGAGCTGCTGTCATCCCTAAATAGTAAGGATATTCCATTCCCTACCTTCTCCACACAAGGCCAAGTTCTGCATCTTGTTCCTAATTTCCCAGAGAAAACACAGTAAATTGTTAGGTCAGATGGGAAGGGTAACATCCAGTCCTGACAATTAGGGGTAACAAGTGACAGCACATAAAGATGACACAGGGCTAAAAGATGCTTTTGTTTGTCTTGGGACATAAGCAGTCTAGGAATTCTCTTTACAAATCTCTGCACTTACAGAACAACATACTAGAAATAAGCAGTTTTAACAGATAGTTCGATTTTCTCTGTATCAGATATAGTCAGTAGCGTGTCTTCCATTAACTGGATGAAACAATTTTCCACTACTTGAAACTCTACTGGAGAAAAATTCACAAGGCAACTAAGATAGTGTTTATAATGTGTTCACAGTACAAGTCTGGGTTTGGGTTGGTTTTTTTTCTTTCCTAGGAGTAAGGAACGTACTGGGGAAAAAGCCAAGTACTGCAAGTCCCAATAACACCCACTGTTTATAATGCAATCAAATGTTAACACAAGATAAAAATACTTCAAATGCTGTTTGTTATTCTTCCTCAGTTCTATCCTATATGACTTGAAGAGATTTAAGCTATGTTTATATTCTCAGCTATCCTCCACACTGTAGCTAGCATTACTAAGTAGACAGCCAACAGCAAAAGGAATAGTTGGAAGTATTTACTCATGTGCTTTACACAGTTGGGACAATTTCAAAGTTTCACTTTTGATGTAATAAATAAGCCTGAAGAAACCACTTCTTACTTGAATTTCTGACAGTTACACCACATACGTCTTTCTCTGTATTAATACAGGGATACAGGAGTACATGTAGGTCTAACTGGTGTGCCATACTTTGCCTAACAGGAAGACAGCCATCCTCAACTTCCCTCTTCTACTGTTAGGTTACCAGCCAGGTAGGTCTGCTACAATATTTGTGCACATTAACTTTCAAGCTCAGTTCTGCTACCAGAATATTGTTAATTAAAGCAGGAAAGCAGGCCGTCCACAAATACCTGATGGCCAATGTTTACAACGATACAGAGCATTCTGAACCTTTTGACATAACTCTCCCAATGCCTGCTGACAGGTATGTACAAGTTTGGATTTTTGACACAGTCATTGATCAATTAAGCATCACAGCACAAGGACAGTCTTTTCAGTCTGCCCATAATCTGTATTTCCAGGTCTTGTACTGCTTTTCAGACCACCAAACTGTAGAATTATTCATATCCTCATTAGTTTTAATGAAGAAAAGCTGAGGTTCCAACTGCTGCAATTATCAAGTTTTCCTCCCCTATGTGTGACCAATCATCAAGTTTTCTAAACTTCGAAGCAGCACAGCTAATCAGCGTAGCTACAAAACCCTTTCTGCTGCAGCATAGTACTTCTCCACATTTTTTTTTTT